>OX376374.1:78924036-79020435 GCA_947369275.1 Nemotelus nigrinus
CCCCATAAGCATAGTACTGAGTTCGATTTCACGTGAAATTTTCATACAAAATTTCGCGCGAAATCTGTTTCGGCGAAAATTTCGCTTGAAAATAAGCAAGTTTGGTACTGTGTTCTTCGCATGAAAAGTTGCTTTGAAGTTGCTTTCGCTTTGAAAACATAGATGGCACTGAAACATGTTGTCAATCATTTCACGCCAATTTAGTTTGTGCAGTTCATTCTTTCGAGCGAAAAAGTGACATTTAGTGTTTCAATTTGAAAATTGAGCAGTGCAAATGACTTTCCAATAAGAAAATCGATCGAAAAGTGAAATTCTTGACATTTTATCCGTCAAGAATGAGCAGTGTCTCTGCTTTTCTCCGTTGTCAAAATGTTCGCTCGAAAGAATGACCAGATAATGGAAACATGTCAAAATTTCACGTGAACTCGAACTCAGTACCAGCCTATAGACATGAAAGAATATGGATACGAAATGGCTATCCGTGTACCCATACGTGAGTGTGCCTTTTTTAATACACGCACAACATTGCTCTCTCACAAAAATTCCGCTCAGTGCGCCCCTTTCTACTGCACTCACACCCGAAAATCCTTAATGCTGTGTCTTAATGCTGGGAACACCCGATCGGCGTAAAAGCGTGCAACGGGCAACATGGAAAGAAACGTCAACGTCAGTTTGATTTGTGTCGGGGACTGAGAGCATTGGCTTTCAGTCAGAATTTTTCAATTAAAATTTGGAAATTTTTCGGCGAATTCGGTGGAAACGTACATCTACGTTTGTGCGCAATCTTTTGTGTCGGTTTCGCGAGTTAATTGCGGTAAAAAGTTATAAAATAGTGCGATAATGAAGTGCCGCGTTCTAGGCTGCAAAAGTAGCTACCGAAGTGCTTCGCAGGAGATATCGTATTTCGGGTGAGTAAAATAAACCTTTGGCAACAATTTCGTATAGTTTTTGTGTGAAATCATAATGAATTTCATTAACAAAAAGCATTTTAATCTCCACTCGCCGGTTCGGAGAAAGAAATGTCAAACGACGTTCAAAATGGCGTTCGCTCGTGCTTTTGTTACCATATGAACTGTGTAGGGCACACAACAGTACCTCATTCTCACACCAGTAAACCAAAAGTCGAAAATTAGCACATTTCTCTCGGTTGATTTCTAATCCATTCTCTCTTATATCTGTGATTCCCACTTATCGTTAATATTAGGTCTGTTCCCGTACTACGATTAATTGCAATTAATTGCAATGAAGCGTACTAAAACAGAGTTTTTTACTCCGGTTTAGTACGCTTCATTGCAATTAATTGCAATTAATCGTAGTACGGGAACATACCTATTACTGCAAGTATACACACACGCATACACACACATACACCATGTGCGGAAAGGAGAACTTCAACAAAGGAGAACAAAATGAGCTGAAAGGAGAACTTTTCTTGCAGCTAAACCAGGCAAGTGAAAAAAAAATCTAGGGCACCAGAACCGCTAGAAAACTGATTTTCGAAGAAATAATCTTTGAAGACGTAATGCACTTCTTTGTAATATCACATCAACCGTTTCTTACTCAAAGGAACAAATATAGTTTTTCAACAGCATCTCCTATAACACAATTGATGAAAATGCTTAGTGCTGGCAACATTTGTCCAACACAGCAGCAATAAGTCTACCATAACATGTTCGTGCTTAATCGACCTATCTTTTGAATTTCGTTTTCATCCAAGAATATCATCGATAGTTTCAGTGATTAAACTGTCAGGGGCTGCTATCCGAAAAATTAACAAAACTAAGAAAATTTAAGCATTGTTTGCTTATTTTATTGTAAATGCTTTGCTTATGCATACAAAATGGAAGCATCTGTTGGTGCAATATTTACGAGATTGTCTGGTGCTGGCAATCATGTGTTAGCACCATCGCTGCTTCACGTTGTGTTAAACCCACCCCACAGCGTAAGAAGTTAGTTCCTAACCAGCGTACCAACTCCGTATATGTATACGGCCCAAAAATCCAGTGATCTAACCTGAGATTGTATTGTTGGTCAGCCTGGAAAGTTGGAAGAAATCGCATGGAACAGAAAAAGATGCAATATGCAATTCGGCAACTACACACTCAAGCTAGATTTTTCGCTGCTCACATACGGCTCACTCTCGCAAAATATACCAACATAATCTCAGGCTGCTTTGACAGATAATGCATTACGTAAATGGAGGCGCAATTTCAAGGTCAAAGTGTTTTTTTGGGAAAGTGGAATAAGTTGGTACGCTGGTTGTTATTACGCTGTGCTCACCCTGTGAATTTCGTTTCAATTGAATGACTGCGCTGGAAGTTAAAAGAGTGTACAAAATTTTAGGGTTACCACCCTCAAAACTTTTTAAATTTTTTAAACTTAAATATTCGTTGTTGTCATTGCAGGACCATTCCCAATAGGAAATTTTCTGACAACATCAATCGATAAAGAAATGTCAATAAATTACGAAATTCATCATAGCTGGCAGCCCTTTCATGATTTTTCAACGACATTCCTACAAAATTAGAAATACAACAAGGTCCACTTATCACAAGAGTTTTGTAGCATCGGAAGGTATAGGGAAAAAACCTTTATTTTCCTTAGCAAATTTACAATATTTAGGAGACAAAAATTGTCATAGCTGGCAACCCTATACTAATTTTTCAACCAAATTTCTATGTAATCTGTCTTAGAGTAAGGTTCACCTATCACGTGAATTTTGTTAAAATCTGTTGACTAAATTGGAAGCTACAGGCCTTTTTCTCGGTGATTTTTCAAAATGGCACCATGGCTACAGGGTTGCCCGTATTTAAAAATCACTTCTTACACTTCTAACTAGAGTTGCCAGATATCCCGATTTTTGCTGGATGTCCCAATTTTCAGGGGTTTGCTGACACGTCCCGATTTACCCTTGATAAGGACGCCAAATGTCCCGATTTCTTATTAGCCTCCTTGATCAATAATTTTTACAGCCAAAACGAATTCATCTGTAAGCTCTTACTACACAAAAATATTTTTGATTTGTTATTTTCATATTTTCTCACCAAACTCTGACTAAATAGGCAGCATAAAAGTTTTAAACTTCGCGCGTATCATATGGGCGAGATACAGATATCATTAATTCATGCTGTCTCGTTCTTCTCTTGACACCTGCCGACACCATTTTCAGGATTGTGAAGCTAAGCCTGATAGTGTTTTGTTTTGCGATTTAAAAATTAAGGAGGAACTAAGGTCAGTGCAATTCCACATAATATTTTAGGTCCAGCGTCTACTAAAGAGGCGATTGGTGTCCAAAATGGTACGTTTTATAGTGTTGCTACAGATGGTTCTAATCACGGTGCAATAAAAATGTTTCCACTGTTGATAAGATTTTACAGCCTAGCTACTAACTTTAAGACATGCGTATTTGAGTTTATGAAGACTCAAATGAAACTGTATTTCCCATATATAATAATTTATTAAAACGATTGAGGGAGCGAAGTATTGATACTAAACATATTACCAGGTATTGTGCAGAAAATGCAAACACTATAATTCAGTGTTTCAATTACCATACAACAATAATAGCAATATTATTCCAGTGGGATGTCTTGCTCATATTTTGCACAACAGTGCAAAATATGCTTTTATCGTCATTATCGGCGCTACAACCGGAATCTGGTCCTGGCCTCCGTCAAATAATTTTTCCATCGGTCCTGATCACGAGCCGATGTCATTCATTTGAGCACCCCTAAACTCTGAGCTTCCTGTTCAACGCCATCCCTCCAACGCAGGCTAGGTCTTCCACGCTGTCGTTTACCGTAAAATCTGCCGCAAAGGGTTTTCCGAGCAGGATCCTCTACGTTCATTCGAGCTACGTGTCCTGCCCATCGGAGTATACCGAGCTTTATGTTCGTAATTATATCTGCTTCTAGGTAGATAGCGTACAACTTATGGTTGTAGCGTCTCCGGAATCGCCTTTCTTGGACCAACTATTCTCTCGAATGCGGCTAAAAGGTCAGAGTGCCTTTTGCTGAGCATGCAAGTCTCGGACCCCAACGTGAGTACTGGCAGGACCATGGTGTTGTACAGTAAGAGCTTGATGATCGGGTAGGATTTCGGGATTTGAAGATCCTTGACAGACTGTAGTAGGTTTTGTTGAATTTGAGCTGCCACTCGCGTATTTTTTCCTACATGTTGCTATCAGCTGCTACGATTGACCCAAGGTAGTTGAAAGATGACAAATCATGTGAGAAAACTAATGCTAACAAAAACAAAACAGCGATAGAAAAATGTTAATAACTTTGTTGTTAGATAATCATAGAAAATTCTCCATGAGATACATGTTGTCGAGCCATTTTATTTTATTTCATTCTTTGCTTATTCTTACCCTGAAAGTTTGACCAGCTCTAGGTATTCTTCCTTTAAATGCTGCCGCTATGCACTTAGTCTTTCCATCATTTATGTGCAACCCCAGTTTTTGTGCCGCTCGCCCGATCTGGATGAAGGATTCTCGTACAACTAGTTCTGATCTTCCAATTATGTCTATATCGTCTGCATAAACCATTATCTGCCAGGACTTGTTGACGATAGTCCCTTTTGTTGACGTGCCAGAGTTTCGGATTGCTTTCTCCAACTCCAGTTTGAAGAAGAGGCAGGCCAGACCATCCCCATGTCGGAGCCCATTAAAGATGTTGAACGGTCTGGGTAGCGATCCGACTATTTTAACTTGGCTTGTTAAATTATTCATGGTCAACCTACACAATCGTGTCAGTTTGTTTGGGATGTCAAATTTTCGCATGGATTTATATAGTTTTACCCTGGCTATGCTATTATAAATAGATGGTACAGTGGAATGTTGAATTCCGGAGATTTTTCCATCACCTGCCAATTGTTGATTTGCCTGAGATGAAGCCACATTGATATTGTCCGATGATGGCTTTAGCGTATGGTTCTTGCAGGATAGAGGAGATTATCTTATAGGAGCTACTCAACAATGTTATATACCTATAGTGGATGCACATTGTTACATCTCCTTTCTTATGTATGGGGCACATTACACCTTTGCGCAAGGCTTCTGGAATCTCTTCATGCTCCCATATGTGCAATATAATTTCATGAATTGCTTGGTGTTATGTAGGTCCTCTATATTTAATCAGCTCAGCTGGTATGCCTCGCTTCCAGGGGCTTCGTTAAATTTCAACCAACTTATTACTTATCGTTCCTCTTCTATTGCTTAAGGTTTTAGCAAATTTGATTTGGAGAATTTCGCTTAGAAAATGCATAACCATTTCTCATGCTACGCTTAAAGAAAAGAAGCCTTAAAAGAATTTTATGAAATGCATGAGTTTAAATTTGCTCCAGTCCTGCGACATGTCGTAACGTGATGGTTATCTCTCCTATCCGCTGCAAAAGGTGTCATGAAATTATTGAATATATAAATGGACTACTTCATAACCATGATCAAACACGAGTGTTTCTCTTCACTCTGGAGCATTTTGATAGTGATAAAACAGAACCTTACCCGGCAAAACGCATTAAAAGACCTTCACGACGCTTTTGTGAGTCTTTAAAAGTCCTTCACGACGCTGTATTGAGTCTTGAAAGCGAAACATTATTGTGTTTCAAAGGTTACGATATAATAATCAGACTCACTAACAAATTGAAGCAAATAATTGATGGTGAATTAAAAAACTGCGAAATGAAACAGCCCCAACAATAAAAATAGAATATTGTACTTGGTACAATATATAGAGACAACAATGAAAACAAACTGAATTTATTCAAGCAACTTTCTCGTCGAGATGACAAACTAACTTATACATCAATTGTTAATATAATTTAAAAACTTAATATTACCACATTTTTTTAAATGGGTGGTTTTTATGAGGAAGTTTCTAACGTCAAACATGTAGTAAGAGCTGCAGTACAAAACAAAGACTTAACGGAATTACAGAAATGGCACAAATTATTTGAAACGCAAAATGTTCCTAATCTGCAAAAAATATTTGCTTTCATGGCATCGCTACCAACCGCGAATGCCGCGACAGAAAGAATATTTTCCCAAACTAATATAATTTGGTCCGAGAGAAGAAACAGATTATGATATCGTATACAGCGAACGTTTAGTCCGCGGACTAAACACCAAATTCCACTTAAATTTTTTAGTCCACGTGGTGTATACACTCGCGGACCGACCTAAATTTAGGTCGGTCCACGATTTCAAGCGACCTGACCTAAATATAGGTCGTGGACTATATCGCTGTAAACACACGCGACCTAAACATTGATTTTTGCGCGACTATTAAAAATGTATGTATGTTGAATATAAGCTCATAACATTCCCCTTTGACACAAAATCGTTGAAATAAACATTTTTGAGAGACAAATGAAACGATAAATACAGTGCATGAAGGAAAATGAAACTAAATGACAGCTGTCATATACGAACGAGGACTAAATTCCACCTAAGCAAATTTTAGGTCAGCTCGGTGTATACACTTGAGGACTAAGTTCATTTAGTCCGCGCTTTAGGTCAGGTCACTTTTGGTCCGACTGCTGTAAACCGCACTTATCTCTCGAGCATGTCAAAACAGAGATACAAATATATACCGACTTTAAGTTTTCATATAGTGAATTTTATCATTATGTGATAAGAAAAACAAAGACTTATTGAAAGCAGTGGAATCTAACGTTAAGTACAATACGATAAAAAATTAACGTAAAAAATACTTGCAAATGTTTGCAAAAATTCTAAATTAGGTAAGATGGTTACGATTCGATTTAATTTGTCAAAACAATTATGCTTGAGTTTTGTTATATCCTTAAGAAGTTTATCTAGCTTAGGGCTCATTTGTTTCGTTTCTTCTACTGAGCAATGGTAAAATAAATGGTGGTCCACAAAAATCTTTTGTTTCTATCTCGTTATTAGGCGCGTTTTATTATACATCCAGAGTAGTGCAGGATATCGATTTGCACACGAAACAACAACAATATCCGGAGTAAAAACACTTGTGAATTCAGTGGAGTTCGTACTCGTGCTCTCTGTGGAACGTATTTCGAAAAGTCATATCAACTGGAATAGTTGGAATTTTCAAAAATTTCCATATCACCCTGGCAACCAGGATAAATAGTCATACATTTGAAAACGGCGTTGGTTATATGACAGCTCAAATTTTGAAATGACAACTGTCTGACTGAAAAAAACTCGCGTGCTACTCTGCATCGTTTTATTATGCATCCAGGATACCTACTACACTCTGGATGAAAATAAAACGCAGCTATTGTAGCTGTCCCGATTTGAAATCGAAATTCCCGATTATTTTTACCTTCCGTCCCGAAATTTAACACACTGAACCAGGCAACACTATTCCGACTGCACGCTCCGTTGTCCATGTTTAAAAAGCCAAAATCGTTCACACACCTGAATGATAGTAATTTTTGAAATGCAGAATATAGTTCCGACTGCACGCTCCGTTGTCCACTTTGAAAAAACCAACATCGATCACACACCTGGATGATAGCAATTTTTGAAATGCAGAATACAGTTCCGACTGCACGTCCCGTTGTCCACTTTGGAAAAGACCTTCCTAGTGGAGATTACTTCACCATCAAACCTCTGTCCACCGGTTTTTCGAAGCCTCCGAAGCTCGAGTTCAACGTTCGGCTCGCGCATGTGTTCCGGGATCCTAACCTACTCGAATCATCTTTTTTATGTCTCACTGCTATTTTCGTGCAGTGTGGAATCCGTGTGGGACGTCGTGGATCGTTCCAAATTCTGACATTTCGAGTTTTGTTGTCGTTTACTTGTTTACTCCAAGAGTAAACATTGTTGTGATTTCCATTCGTACGACGAGTAATTAATTAAAATTTCATAGTTCCCGTGTCGGGCCTGGGTAACGTACTTTACATTAAAAGGGAGTACAATAGTGTTTTATGAGTTGCTAGTCAAACAGAGACTATGAGTTTAGACTTGCTGGTTTCACGTAAGTTGGATGAATAAAGGTCCAACCAGTCATGAATCTGGTTACGCGGCGTATATGCCGGCATATATGCGGCAAATTCAGAAAATCAATTTTAAGGAAGGATTCAACACCTTGCTTATTACCCATTATAACCGAAGCTTTATTCTTACTAAGTTTGTCAAAGAAATATTCAGATCGTTTAAATACTTCGGCAAATTGTAACATATTGACTTTGCATCACATTGAGAGTGTCGGCGTCGGCGTCATACGAAATGCAGAGAACAAGCAGCAGTAAAAATTATGCTATTTTTAGTAATAATAGGCGTGTTTTTTTGCTCCTCTATCCAGTAGAGAATAGGATATACGCATTGGAAACAACAACACTCCTGCACCAGTGAATTCACTAGTAGAGAAATTGTATTCGTCATAGGTAGTTTACGTGCTGAAGTATAGAATGTGCTGATAGAAAATAGTGTAGCGACAATCAAAGTCGTAAAGCGCCACCTCTACGACAACCGAAGCATATAACATGAATTAAAAGATCCAACGTTGGACAACGACCTCGAGACTCACGCTCTCTTCGGTGTGATACAACGACGAGTGAAGCATCGCGAATCCTGAGCTTAGAACACATATATTTTATTATATTTCTTTTCGTAAATAAATCGTTTTGTATAGATTATGTGCGTGTTGATTTTATAATGAGATGATAAATATCTCTATAAGTGGTGACCCCGACAATCGATCTGACTAAAAAACAATTTTGTGGTATTGCGCTAGTGCAGTGAAAAGGACGCTCTCGTAGAAAAATGGCGACCGGTGGTGACATGGATACGCCCGCGGAAAAAACGATTAGTGACGAAACGCCAAAAACATCCTTACATTTGGCACGTGAATTGTGGCCGGGAAGTGAACCTCCTCGTGTTGACGCCGTGCGTGAAGTGAAACTGCCTCCATTTTGGGACACAGAAGCCGAACTATGGTTCGTCCAGGTAGAGTCAACTTTCGCGCACTCAAAAATATTGACGGATAAAGCGAAATTCAATGCCATAGTCGCGTCGCTCGACATAACAATATTGAAACAAGTAGCAGACATCGTTAAACGACCGCCGGTAATAGGAAAATACGATGAAGGCAGCTTTTAGCGCGATTTTCCGTTTCACCACAGCAACAATTAACGCAAGTCCTAACGGAATTAGAACTGCGAGACCAAAAACCATCGCATCTGTACCGACAGATGCAGGCCATGGCAGGAGCTCAACTGCCAGAAGAAGCATTGCGTGCCTTGTGGATGCGGCGATTGCCAGTACACGTGCGAGCCATCTTGTCCGTCTCGACAGAAAAGGACATGGCACCGGTTCTTGAGATGGCCGATAAAATTGTGGAGGAGTTTAACGCCGTACCAACAGTAGCAGCAACATCGCAGGCACCAGCTCCACAATCCGATCCAACATTGCTCAAAATCTTAAATCGGCTCGAAAGGTTAGAAATGGCGAATAAACGAGAAGGCCGGACCAGAAACCGCTCGCGTTCCCGTCAGCGAAGATTCTCGAAACCTCGACAATCTGAAAGCAGTCGAAAAGAGCAAACAAAAGATGATGGAAACTCACCATATTGTTACTACCATCGCGTGTTCGGCGACAAAGCCTACAAATGTCGGCAGCCATGTAAATATCAGCAGACGGAAAACTAAAACCGTCACCGTCAAATGCGGTCATCGGTGACGTCCACTCTAATAAGAGCCGCTTATCAGTAACCGACCGGCAAACTGGACTAGTATTTCTCGTCGATACAGGAGCAGAGGTATCGGCAGTCCCTTGCCGTGAAAAAAGACAAAAGCAGGCAAAGAAAATGTATGCTGCTAATGGAACGACGACAGACACATTCGGAGAACAGATCCTGTCACTCGACTTAGGACTCCGACGGGTATTTAAGTGGCCCTTCTGTATCGCTTCAGTAGATTATCCGATACTGGGAGCAGATTTTCTACAGCATTACAATTTACTAGTAGACGCCAGACGGAAAAGGCTAGTGGACAATCAAACTAAGTTGCAAACGATTGCAGCTCGGGCGAATGGAAAAACAGCAGCTATAACGATGGTGAACAAACAGGCTTCATATCACGACGTGCTGACAGAATTTCCTGAAATCACGAACACCGCTGTGTCAACATCTTCACAAAGGAAAACGATTCAACATCATATACTAACAAAAGGCCCATCGATAGCCGAACGGGCACGCCGTCTACCAAAAAAAAAGTACCAAATAGCGAACACCGAGTTCGAGTTTATGGTTGAAAGAGGAATATGCCGTCCTTCAAGCAGCCCATGGGCGAGTCCGCTACATATGGTCCCGAAGAAATCGGGTGAATGGAGACCTTGTGGCGACTACAGGCGACTAAATGCTATCACAGTTCCTGATCGCTATCCAGTAGCAAGCATGGAGGATTTCAACCACAACCTATATGGCAAAACAGTCTTTTCTACAATAGACTTAATTCGAGCCTATCATCAGGTTCCAATTGCCGAAGAAGATATCGAGAAGACAGCCGTAATAACTCCCTTCGGACTTTTCGAATTCGTCACGATGCCGTTTGGACTCCGAAATGCAGCGCAAACATTCCAGAGGTATATCGACATCGTACTTTCTGGACTGAACTTCTGTTTCGGGTATTTGGACGATATAATTGTTGCATCGAGCTCAGAGGAGGAACACCGAAAACATCTCCGAGAAATATTCAGTCGTCTCAAGGATCATGGCATCAAAGTAAATGTGGCAAAATGCAATTTCGGAAAACCAGAGGTAAAGTACTTAGGATACTTAGTAACTGGAAAAGGCATGCAACCACTTCCGGATAAAATGGAAACCATTTTAAAATGCCAAAAACCGCGAACAGTCCAGAGTTTGCGAAGATTCCTGGGCATGCTGAACTTTTATAGGAAGTTTATGAAGAACGCTGCCGAAACCCTTGCACCACTCAATGCATTTTTAAAGCATTCAAGGAAAAATGACAAGACTCCGATATGTTGGACAACAGAAGCGGAGGATGCCTTTGAGAAGAGCAAAAATATGTTAGCATCAGCAACTATGATAGCACATCCGGCTCAAATCGCCCAACTTGCCATCACGACTGACGCCTCAAACACTGCAATGGGAGCAGTGATGGAGCAACTGGTGGATGGCGAATGGATGCCTTTGGGATTCTTTTCTAAAAAATTCAGCGAGGCACAGAAAAACTATAGCGTCTACGATAAGGAACTGCTGGCGATATACTCTGCAATTAAGTATTTTCGAGACAGAGTCGAAGGAATTCAATTTAGCATACGAACGGATCACAAGCCATTATGCTACGCTTTTGCACGAAAATCGGCAAAAGCATCTCCTCGACAAATACGACAGCTCGAATACATTTCACAATTCACAACAGAGATACGCCATGTAAAAGGGGAATCCAACACAGTGGCAGACGCACTTTCTCGCCTAGATGTTATCACGGAGGAAGAAACCATCGACATGTCCGACGTAGCAGCCGCACAGCAAAACGATGCTGAGCTACAAACACTCCTGCACTCGGAAACATCGCTCGAATTACAACGACGTAAAATGCAGGAAAAACAGATATACTGTGATGTTTCAACGGGAACTTCACGGCCGCATATACCGGTGGCACTTCGGCAACGTGCATTCAACTCGGTACACCGTCTATCGCATCCGAGTGGAAAAGTGACCAGCCGATTAGTGCGAGAGAAATTCGTTTGGCGAAGGATGCATAAGGACATTGCGAACTGGGCAAAAACATGCATCCAGTGCCAACGATCGAAAGTGAGCCGACATGTCACTACTTTTCCACTACAATTCGCTGCGCCAGATAAACGGTTCGACCATGTACATATTGATTTGGTCGGTCCACTAACACCAGTCAATAATATGAAGTACGTTCTTACCATGATTGACCGTTTCTCCAGGTGGACAGAGGCTATACCCATCATAGAGACGACAGCAGAGACGGTAGCGAGTAATTTCTATCATCACTGGGTTGCACGTTTTGGCACACCACGAATAGTAACAACAGACCGAGGCAGCCAGTTTGAATCCATGCTGTTCCGATCACTCACAAAGCTAATAGGATGCAAACATATAAGAACGACCGCGTATCATCCGTCGGCAAATGGGATGATAGAACGCTGGCATCGGGCCTTGAAAGCAGCGTTGATGTGCCACGAAAATGAAAATTGGCTCCAGGCACTCCCTGCAGTTCTACTTGGCCTTAGAACGAGCTATAAAGAAGACATCAAATGCTCAGCAGCGGAGATGGTGTATGGAACTACATTGCGAATACCTGGCGATTTCATCGACGACACGACAACGAACAGCGATCCAACTGCATTTATCAGAAAGTATCAACAAGATATGCGACGTCTGCGGCCGACTCCAGTAGCGCATCATCAGAACAAAAGCATATTTATATATAAAGATTTGGCGACATGCAGTCATGTCTTCGTACGTATCGATGCTATGAGGAGATCTCTGCAACAGCCATATGCTGGGCCATATCGTGTGCTTGAGAGAACGTCAGCAAAAGTTTTCAAAATTTTGTTAGACGGCAAAGAATCTCAAGTCACGATAGATCGATTAAACCAGCCTACATGTTAAACCCGGACATGGAAGAAACGACACTATCACCATTTTCGGATTACGAGAGCCGACGACCACCAATAACCAGGACATATTCGAAGCCAGCCAAAATAAAATCGCAAGCGAAGGTGACATTTGCTTGTCAATAAGACAAGTCTTAGGGGGGAAGTATTGTAGCGACAATCTGTAGGTCCTATTACTACATGAAAAGAACGTTAAGATTTTATCACATATATTTACATATAAATTCACGTTCACAGTATTGATAGTTTATGTTCATCCACAGAGATTGTGCTTTGTCACGTCTGACTCGTTCGCTGGTCGCGGCAGAAGAGAGAGATCCTTGCTGTCAGGATGGCTGTCGATGCGGTTTAGTTTGCTATGTTTGCCGCAACGTGTGCAAGTGTCGCTGCACATCCCTACAGTGCTCCCCTTCAGCAACCTTTGATTTTTACTTTACATCGTAAATGTCAAAATCGAAGTGTTGATATTTTTTTAGTCTGCGAATTGAACTCGTTTTTTCTTTCCAGGATATGTTCGAAGTGGAACCCTAAATCTCTGTGTACTTGTTCCCAACGATGGCTCGGGTGAAGCTGCTTGCGATATTTTTTCGTCTTTACGAACCGTATACGCTGGTTTTAATCTCTCCGTTGAGATTGTTACGAATCTGTCGTTAAGTCGAATTTTGTACACTCTATCGCTTATTCGTTGGACGACTTCATGAGAACCCGTATGTGGCTGCTGCAGAGGCTTTTTCACAGCATCCTCGCGCAAGAATACATGTGTACAAGATTGCAGATCCTTGAACACAAACATACTATCGTCCCGATGGTGTTGAACTGGTGTTGCTCTTAATTTCTGCATGTCTTTTCGGAATTTTTCGATGAATATTTGCGGGTCCGCTGGCATATCCTCGTTTGCGAAAAATTCCCCAGGTAGTCGGAGTGTTGTACCGTATACTAATTCCGCAGGCGAACAGTTTGAATCATTTTTGATGGCAGTTCTCAGTCCAAGTAAAACTGTCGGTAATACCTCTGTCCAGCGCTGTGTTTCGTGGCACATTAATGCGGTTTTTAATGATCTATGCCATCGTTCGACCATTCCGTTGGCAGCAGGGTGATACGGTGAGGATCTTGTTCGCTTGCATCCGGTCAGCTGTGCAAGTGCACGAAAGAGAGCAGATTCAAATTGAGAACCCTGATCCGTGGTAATTGTACGTGGTGCTCCGAATCGAGATATCCACGCGGTATAAAAAGTTGTAGCGATTGTGTCAGCTGTCATGTCGGCAATAGGACTTGCCTCGGGCCACCTGGTGAAACGGTCTACCATGGTTAGTAAATATCTTTGACCGGTGGAGACAGGTAATGGCCCCACAATGTCGATATGGACGTGTTCGAATCGACCGCTTTGTTCGTCGAATTGCTGTGGCATATTTCGAACATGTCTGTGTATTTTCGCACGTTGACAATTGGTACAAGCTTTTACCCAACTGTTGATGTCTTTGTCCATGTTAGGCCAAAAGTATTTTCGTCGGATAGCTTTACTTGTTGCCTTACCTCCAGGATGCGACGACTGATGTGACATATCGAAGACTTTATTCCTTAGACATTTCGGAATGTATGGTCTGATTTTGTAGTTGATGTGTCGCAGTAGAGCGCTATATTTTTGTCTCCGATCCCGATTTGCTTGATGCTTGTCGATTCGTGCATCAGGCTCTTCAGCTCGTCGTCATTGATTTGAGCACTGGCGATGTCTTCTGGCTCTAGCTTAGTTGGCATGGAAATTGTTTCGATGCGAGATAGTGCATCTGCAACTACATTTTCTTTGCCGGATACGTGCTGTATTTCCGTCGTAAACTCCGATATATATTGTAGTTGCCGACTTTGCCTCGGTGATGTGTTTTCCAATTTCTGGCGAAATGCGAACGTGATGGGCTTGTGGTCCGTATGAATGGTAAATTTTCATCCTTCAACCATGTGACGGAAGTGTTTTACTGCCATGTACATTGCTAACAGCTCTCGGTCGTAAGTGCTGTAACGGCTTTGCGCTGGACTGAGCTTCTTCGAAAAGAAAGCTAGAGGCTGCCAATGTCCGTTGACATATTGCTCCAAGACGGCTCCAGCGGCAGTATCGGATGCGTCGGTTGAAATTGCGAGAGTTGCATTATCCATTGGGTGAGCTAGCAATGTGGCACGCACTACCATATTTTTGCTTTTTTCGAACGCTTGCTCTGCTTCTTTCGTCCAGCTGATTGGCCTCTTGTCGTTTTTTTCACTGTCCTTAAGCATTTCGTTTAATGGTGCCAAAGTGCGAGCTGCGTTCTTGAGAAACCTGCGATAAAAGTTCACGACGCCCAAGTATCGCCTTAACTCGCGGATTGTTTTTGGTTTTTCGTACTTCCGAATGACATTGACTCTGCTGCTTACTGGCTGTATTCCATCTGCGGTGATTGTGTGAGCGAGGTATTCTATTTCCTCTTTTCCAAACATGCATTTCGCAGGATTGATTCGCATATTGAAATCTCTTAGTCGCTTGAAAATGATATTGAGGTGTTTTTCATGTTCTTCCTCAGATGCAGAAGCCACTAAAATATCATCCAAATATGCGTGCGCGAAATCCAGCCCTCGTAAGATGGTGTCTAACAGTCTTTGAAACGTTTGGGCTGCATTTCGTAGAGCAAACGTCATCACGGAAAATTCATATAATCCAAATGGCGTAGTGACAGCGGTCTTTTGGATATCGTTTTCGGCTACAGGAACTTGATGATATGCCTTCTCCAAATCAATGGTAGAAAATATTTTTCTCCCAGCCAGGTGTTGCGTGACATCATGTATGTGCGGTATCGGATAGCTATCTGGTAACGTGACAGCATTAAGCCTTCGATAATCACCGCATGGACTCCAACCTGATGTTTTCTTCTCTTTGAATAACAGAGGACTGGCCCATGGACTGCTTGACGGTCGGCATATACCACGTTCCAGCATGAATTCAAATTCAGCTTTGGCTGCTTTGTACTTGTCAGGAGCAAGCCGGCGTGGTCGTTCTGATATTGGAGGACCTGTTGTTATTATGTGATGCTCGATACTGTGCAGTTTTGCTGTTGGCTCAAAAGATGTATTCACCAGTTCTGGGTATTCTTTTAGTATCGCATGAAACCGATTGCAAGGATTGATTGCCGATATTGATTGCAGAGATGTGTCACCTTTGTAGTTTCGAGCGATGGAGTACAGTTTCGTTGAAGTGTCGATAAGTCGCTTGTTTTTCAAATCGACAAGAAGGCTAAACTGCTTAAGAAAGTCTGCACCGAGAATAGCTCGTGGCACTTTTGCGACATAAAATTTCCATTGAAATCGTCGTCTTAGTCCTAGGTCTATTGTTCGTACTTGTTGACCGTACGTTTCAATCACAGTACCATTAGCGGCGTATAATTTGGTGTCTGATGTTTGATTTCTTTTTAGAGCGGCGATAGGAATTACGGATACGTCCGCTCCTGTGTCAATTAAATATAAATGCCCACAGGTGCGATCATGTATTACGAGTCGATTGTCTTGCGCTTCGCCGCCTCCGATTTCGTCTACAGACGGCGAGCGTACTAGTTTTCCGACTTTGAAAACGTACAAGGCGATTGGCATTTCCTTGCCCTTGCACCAAACTTGCGGTGAAAATAGCATATGCTGTTCCGTGATGAACTTCGCTTTCTTGATCGAGATCTCCTAGTTGTGTCTCTTTGCGATAGCCGAGTTTCCAAGCTATCGACCTTAGCTATCAACATTGCCACTGCTCGTGCAATTTCCGCGTTATCTGTCGTGCTCACGCTACAAACGTTTGTCACAGGCTCACGCTCTCGGATGATCTTGTCCGCAATTTCAGTTTGTTGAGTGATACTGGTGTTAGCAACCACTGTGAGCACTTCACGCACTCGAATCGGTAATTTTTTTACGCAAAATACCTTGAGCGATTCTTCGCTGATTTGCTCGCCAGCCAATGCCTTCATGTGCCGCCATAATTGCGATGGTTTCATGTCGCCCAATTCCGTTTCTTGTAATGCCTGTTGCAGTCGATTTTCGAAAAACGCGTTATTAGAAGCGTTTTTAAGGCGGTATATCGCTCCGTGCAGTGGCGTGATAGCATTCCTTTTTTTTTAAGTTAAATCCAACGCTGGTGTCATTCTGCCCCCCACTGAGATGACTCGACACTTATTTTCGAATGAAAGGGCGGAAACCCCAACTCCATCAACTTTGATACACAAAGGCTTTCACATAAAATACATACCAATGCTTCCATTTCACAAGCTTATAGTTTTCTTCGGAAACTGAGTTATTAGCTCACTTCTTTTATTTATTCGTTAAAATTAGGTTGATATATACTAACTTTCAATCTATAATAACCGTTCTCACGTTGTGCAAATGCTTTGTACTCTAGAACTGATGAGACAGAATTGTCATTCAAAACTAGGTAGAATTCTGTCATTTTATGTATAATTATGGAAACTATAATTTTTAAAATTCTTTCAGGCATTACTATACAAAATAACACAAGTGTTTCACATAATATATATATATATATATATATATATATATATATATATATATATATATATATATATATATATATATATATATATATATATATATATATATATATATATATGCATACATAAAAATATTTATGTAAAAATTTATATGCATTTACACTTTATTTCTGCTGGCAGCTCCCTTGCATAATGAAAACTCAGCTCTGGCTGCCTGTGCAGCGTGGCTGTTCACTTGTCAGCGATGCCGTGCACTTGTGCAGCATGGCTGCGAACTATTTGCACTTGTACAGCGAACGTTAGTCATGCAGCGGCTATGGTATCATCTCTCCTAGCGACAACCGAAAATTCATGAAGGCAGGCATGCCTTTGGCCGGTATAAAATAGTAACACATCTCACACATACTGTTGTAGCTGGGGGCAGTTGAACATAGTGTTCTGATACGAAATTCGTTTTACGGTGTGCGTAAGGTAAAGGCATTCAGACTGCATGCCTTTCAACGCTCATATATGGGTATTTTTTGTTCTTATTTTGTTGAATTAGCTTGCGAAATGGGAAATATGGAACTTTAGAGTCAGAAATATACGAAGTTGCCAGATAATAGTAATTAATGTAAATTTAACTTTCAGTTTTGATTAGTAAAATAAATATCATTGATATTGTATAGTAGGATAAATAGCAAGAAAAATATAAGCCGCACAGCAGGGTAGGCAGTGCTTTTGTGCCTATATGAAGTGCACGCCCCTGGCTCCGTGAGTGGAGGATTCTCGAGAAAATCTTCGATCTCCTTCATTATTGAAAGATCGAGCACGGACACGACTGTATGGTATTTCATACCATCCGAAGTGATTCGGTTAGCAGCAAATTGCGATTCTGCATTAAGAAACCACATTTTTGGCTGATTTCTCCAGAATATCGGCAATTTGACATTCGTAATCGATTCAATCGCTGCGGTATGCTGTGGTCGGCGCGGTATTGTCGGCGTAGCGAAATGTTTCTGCGCGTCGTCTTCGGCGTCAAGAAATGGCGATGCAACTGCGGGCGTCTTCTGTTCCGCCATTTTTTATTCACTACCACACTGAACTGTCACTGATGTAAGTGTTTCTTTCACGCACCTTGTTTATTTATAAACTGTTTTAATGTTCACGGGGTCACCAAATGTAGGTCCTATTACTACATGAAAAGAACGTTAAGATTTTATCACATATATTTACATATAAATTCACGTTCACAGTATTGATAGTTTATGTTCATCCACAGAGATTGTGCTTTGTCACGTCTGACTCGTTCGCTGGTCGCGGCAGAAGAGAGAGATCCTTGCTGTCAGGACGGCTGTCGATGCGGTTTAGTTTGCTATGTTTGCCGCAACGTGTGCAAGTGTCGCTGCACATCCCTACAAATCAAAGTCGTAAAGCGCCACCTCTACGACAACCGAAGCATATAACATGAATTAAAAGATCCAACGTTGGACAACGACCTCGGGACTCACGCTCTCTTCGGTGTGATACAACGACGAGTGAAGCATCGCGAATCCTGAGCTTAGAACACATATATTTTATTATATTTCCTTTCGTAAATAAATCGTTTTGTATAGATTATGTGCGTGTTGATTTTATAATGAGATGATAAATATCTCTATAATAGAAAAGCTCATACGAAGTTGTCTTTTTTTCTGTGATATGGCTTTGGTTTTTTGAAGGTTAAGTTGAATCTTTTGGTAGTTAGTAAATTAAAAAAAAGCTCGCATAATGTGTAGAAAGTTAAAAGAGATAACTTTCTGTTAGTCCTTTTGCTATTTTCTATCGATTGTGGTAGTGTATATTCGTTATTTTCTCCCTTTATTTTGAGCTGTTGAGTGATACCACAGCAAATACAGCAACCTATGTCAGTCTTGGCGAAAGCATCAGCTGTTTTGTGATAGATCGTTTTTGGCGTCATTGTTCTATTCTGTTCTGTATCGGAGCAAAAAAACACGCCTAATAAAAGGTTTAGAATAATTTGCGATTTCCCGCACGTATTCAAAATTTAAATGTGTTAGTCCATAGATGGCGTTCAACATGGAAAATTATTATTGATCGTATGTGACATTCCATGTTAAAATTCCGTTTATTGGAAATTTTCACTTAACAGTTATAATTGAAATATATCCAGAGTCGAGCATTTTTAGTTGTGCAGAGTTTTAACGTTCAGAGTTTAACGAATTAATACGAATCGATAAAGGCGATGCAGAAACAAAGAGACTTCCAGAAGACCTAAGAACCTATCGTGGACTTCTCCCTAGTCAAAGGCAAAATATCGAACTAGGGACGAACATTTGATTGTACTTATATCTGTTGTTTCGTAAGGGATGTATATTTTTTTTTACAAAATTTTGTCTATTTGCTCATACGATTCATTCTTTAATATGAAATTTGCGACATTATCAAACTTCGTTTTCCCACACTTCAACAATTTTACAAATTCAGAATCTTGGTCAATTAATTTTTTAATCAATTTTTTAATGTACAAATTCAATGGTGTAATTAACGTGAATGGTAAATTGTATTCTAAAAAAAAACAATTATTCTAAGCTCGACCATATTAATATTTTTGGAATTTTTAGTGTATGATTCAATCGCTGCTTGATTGTGAATTTATGGTTGATTTTTACGGCTGACTCCAATTTGGTGCGATTTACTTTCTCATTTCGCAATAAATGTGATACATTTTAGCTTACCAGTTTTTGGCAATGTTTACAAAAGGATTTTTTCTCATATTTAACTTTTGAAGTACCCTTTGCTTGAAGCCAATTAAACTGCCCTAGCTAAATTTTCCGAAACTTTTGATATTGTCTTTGATTTTCAATATAAATTTGTGTGGTTTCGCAATTGGATCTTAAACTATAGTCGTCAGTCTTCAACTCTATGGCAACCATCGTAGTATCATTAGTCGCAATTCATTTCATATTTATCGCAGGTGTGAGCCCTTGAGTTCTATTACTATCCAATTTAATCAAAAAAACTGTTTATCTGATAAACCAACCGTTCCATCGCTTTGTTAAAATTGCGTTTGTTCCAAGAAGATATAATTACCAGCGTGTTTGGTGATGAAAAAAATGACTTGTGTTATGAAACTGAAAATTAAAGCATTTTATCTCAAGTCTGTGATATTAAAATACCGTTAATATACTTGAGAAAATTCGGAGACGAAATTGGAAACGTGAGGTATATAGACAAATTGCTGCCTGTGAAACAAAAAGTAGAAGTCAAAATGAAAATTCGAGCATTTCATTGCAAGTTTGTGCCCAATAATCTTCTCAACTTACCGTTGATTTCATCATTCACTTCAAACAGGCAGTTTAAATATTCTCCACAGAATTTTCCGAAATACAATGGCACAAAAACTGGATCAGGACGTTAACCAACTATATCTGAAAGGGACAAACGCCAGATATTTTCAAAGGCAACGCAGTTACACCTTACAACTGCTTATATTAAGGCTGAATTGAAAGGGCCAGTCATCACCAGACGTATTAGGCAAATCCTGCATACAAATAAAAATGCGATCTGGTCAAAACGTGTTAAAAACCAAGGCTGAATGAGGGATACAAAACGGCCAGAATGGATTTCGTCAAAAAAATTTAGAAAATATGACGAAAAGTGGAAGAAAATTGTGTTTAGCGACGAAACCAAAAAAAAAAATTAATATGGATGGCCCAAATAGTTGCCAATTTGATTGGCATTATTTACGAAAGACTCCGGAAATAAGAAAGAGCCGCAATTTCGGGGGTGGCTCTATTATGGTATGGGGAGCGTTTTCCCATCATGGTAAGCTTCCATTGGCATGGGTTGGCACTCGCATGAATTCGACAATGTATACAGAGTTATAAGAAGATATGCTAATCGACAACGCCGAACATATTATAGGACCAGCTTTTATCTTCCAGCAAGGCAACGCGGCTATCCATGTTTCAAAATACACCAAACGTTGGTTTCGAGAAAAAAATATACTTGTGCTTCCCAGTTCATATAAATGAACCGCAAAAGTACACTAAACGTACAGTACGTTTAGTGTACACCGTTTGTGTACGGGTTGTGTAGGTGTACACATTCCGTATTGTAGAGGATAAGGTTTGTGTACTTTGTACAGTACAGTATTCAATCGTAGCGTACATTTGCATCGTGTCTGTTTCGTTCGGTATATCGGTTGTGTACATGTACGCAAACATTATAGACTGAGGTAGGGTATGTGTACTTTTTGTAGTGAATGTGTTTGCGTACGGGCGTCAAAAATGTACGGTACAGTACACTAAGGTACGGTACCATAAGGTTTTTTTTCGTTCACTGGGCTTGAATAAGAATAATCACTAAGAATATCTAAGGGAGAGAGGTAGTAAGAGTTTCCTTGATGCTTTGAAGCACTAAATAAGTTTCTAACGGATTATAAGTGGTGTGAGTGAAGCTCTTCGATACGTTTCCGGCTCAATTGAAAAATATAGTGTTCGATTCGTTCGATTCTTTGTAAAGGTTTTTAGATCGAAAATGTTTTTTATTCGGGCGTCGATATTTTGAAAGACACTTTCGAAGAACACATCATTCGAAAATTTGTAATTCTTCCGCCACCGTTGGGGACATCGTTATCCAGGCAGGGACAGGGTATGCTATTATAGGCCGGATCAGAATTTGGTACATGAGAATCTTTGTGCTTTTCTGAACGGATTTAGAGGAAAGAAGCGGAGCGAGCATTGAGGTGGGTGTTTTTGCCTTTTTCAGCGTTATTGTCGCGTGGTGGTGGAAGCTGACTCCGAGATATTTCAGATTCTCTTTGAGAAGAGTATATTCACTTCCAATGTTTAACGAAAGGGATCTGCTGTAGTGATGCGCGATTGCGAGATATTAAACTCGATTGTTTCGATTGTTCAAATATCTCGAAACATCTCGATTATTTAAGTTGGACTCGATTGTTGCAATCGAGACAATCGAGACAATCGAGATAATCGAGACAATCGAGCTATTCGAGATAATCGAGCGATTCGAGATAATCGAGACAATCGAGATAATCGAGACAATCGAGCGATTCGAGATAATCGAGCGATTCGAGATAATCGAGCGATTCGAGACAATCGAGGCAATCGAGACAATCGAACATTCGAGACAATCGAACATTCAAACTACTTTCAGGCAATCGAGACAATCGAACATTCAAACTACTTTCAGTTTTTCCGGTCGGTTTTCCGGCGGATTTAATTTTGCCATATCTTCGAAACTAGGCCACTTTTTCCCAGACTTGTATGGACATTTCGCCCAAAACAGCTCAGAAATGTCCCCGAATTCAAGCTACGCAAAAAAAAAAATTTGGAAAATATCGACGTTTTTGCCCAATTTTCCCCATAAAAAATTTTTTCATCCTTAAAATATCACTATTGTACTCCCCGACCACTTTCAATCATTGAAAGCGCGGTAAAGGCAATTTTTGTCAAACTATGGCCGAAAAACCCCTTACTCCCCTACAAAACCGAAATGTTTGTATCACAGCAATAGTTCTTGGCCCGTTATGTCCGAAACCACTCTAACCCAAAATTGGCCGATTTCAGATACTTTTGCCCTAAAAACTTTTTGAATATTTGAATAAAATACTCGCAAGTACGAAAATACTGGATACATGATATGCTTTCAAACTGCACTATCTAAAAGCAGATTTTATTTTAACATACTTAACAGCATGACAAAACTCAACTTCATATAATATTTGATCATACACTTTGATTAGATTTAATAGTTTTAGCAAAACTACCAGCCATTTATACATGATAAATGCTAGCCATACAAATTTCCATACATATCTGATCATTACATTCCATATGTTTGCACACGTAAAAAAATCTACTAAATAGTATATCCAATCCATTCAAATCTATTCTTGACAAGCGGTTCTACAAGCGTACTGTGTTAACTGGTGTGCTTATACGCTAACATGCCCACCGCCACCAAAGAGTTAAAGATATCTTAATTTTAACTTAAGATAAACATATCCTTTTATACATCAATATTTCCCAAAAAATTGCAGTTTGATCAAATAATAACACTTAATATTTTTGCTGAAATATTTGAACATTTTTTTATTGGCTGCGCCAACGAAACGTGCTTTATGGCTCACTCAATTGCCGTCAACCGATTGCCGATGACTTGACCGACCGAATGATCGATTGCGAGATGTTCGATTGTCTCGATTGCCTCGATTGTCTCGAATCGCTCGATTATCTCGAATCGCTCGATTGTCTCGATTATCTCGATTGTCTCGATTATCTCGATTGTCTCGATTATCTCGAATCGCTCGATTATCTCGAATTGCTCGATTATCTCGATTATCTCGATTGTCTCGATTATCTCGATTGTCTCGATTAATTCTCTCGATTGTTTTGGCGCATCGATTGCGATTCTCTCGATTGCGATTATCTCGATTGTTTTGTAGCGCCGATTGCGATTATCTCGATTGTTAAAATATCTCGCAATCGCCCATCACTAATCTGCTGTCCCTTACTGTGCGCCTGTGCCCTTTTCCGCTTGCGTTGCGAAAGCAGATAAGTCCCGATTTTGATGCGTTTGGTGTGAGTCTCCAATCCTGCATGAATGCGCCAATAGTGTTGCCTGCTCTTTGCACACTTCCTTTCGCTAAAGAAGGGAGGAGATTTCATGCATAAATGAGGATGTCATCTGCTAACATAATACCACTCAAGCTGTCATTACCATGGCCGGTTTGAATGGTTCTGGTTTCATTGGGAGACAAAGAGGCTGGTATGTTATGAAAAAAGAAGTTGAAGAGAAGAGGTCCCAGGATTGAACCCTGAGGAACGCCAGAACGACAAGGAATGGGGTTAAAAGTCAAATGGAATATTCTGATTTCTATATATCTGTCCGTGAGAATACTGAATAATAAGCGAATCAAGGCAGTAGGACAGTTACTATTTGTTAGTTTGAGTCCATTGATCGAAACAGAGTCGAATGCTTTCTAGAGACGAGTGAAAAGACTACTGTACATTTTTTGTCCGTAAGGTTACGTGCGATGGTGTTGTGCGATAGTGTTGTGCGATAGTGTTTAGGCCTACTCAGTGAATCTCTGTGGCTCAAATCCAAACTGGAATTCGAGAACAAGGGAAGAGGTGAAGTTCTTTAAATTTGGGAGTATTGCTCTTTCTAAAATTTTCTTTAGGTTGGACAAAAGGGAGATGGCACAAAAGTTACATATTTTTCCGTTGCTACCCGCCTTGAGATGAGCTTTCCTCCAAGTGATGGGCAAATATCCATTGTTTAGACAGTTATTTTATAATATAGTGAGATGATGTGAAATAAATAAACTGCACTTTTTGAGGACTTTGTTTGGAATGCCGTCTAGGCCATGAGACGTCTTGCTATTCAGATTTGAAATAATGTTCTCTAGTAGGTAGGGGAGAAGATACTCTAATTGCATTGCTGAACACGTGAGATAGGAGCCTTGGTGACATCGCGTGGTAATATTCACCTTTGTTTCGGCTTCTTCATTAAGAATTATATTTGGGGAAAACCTTTCGCGATAAAGGTGACCATAGAACTCGCGATACAATTGAATTTTCTCTTCCGAGGAAGCAAAGCCTGTATTCCCTTGCCTGATCGTGTCTAGGTCTCAATTAAAATTTGCATATTATTCCTTAAATACATTTGGCGAGTGTGTCAGTGAGCTTAACCTGCTTCTGTAATACTCATTAACTTTTGATTGCATGCAGTTTCTGTTTTCACCAGACAAATCATTTATTTGGGAACGGAGAGAAATATACTCTTGGTAAACTCTGTTAAAGTGGCGATGGAAAGTTTGCTTGAGTCTTTGTAGCATTGCTCTGCGGCTGTTTATCAGAAGCAGTGTTTGTTGCGATAAGCAACGGTAGAGTGACCTCTGATGCTTCTTCAGTGGTGCATAGAGGTCTATACATGATGTAAAAGAGGCCGTCAGATTCTCAATGTGAACATATATTTCTTGTTCAGTAAGCACTCGGTTATCGGGAGGAAAGGTGGGAAGATGGTTCCGTAGATCTTGGTCAAATTCTTCCCAGTTGATGGAAGTATACGATCTGTATATTTTGGGAAGAGCAGGTATGGGCAACTGATCGGGAATCGTTAATCTCAGGAGTATTCCATGGTGGTCAGATAAAGAAGGAAATGCCTCACAAGTAAGTGGCAAAGAGGTTCCAGAAATAAGATCATGTAAAATTAGTGAGTTGTCTAGGAAGGAGCTACCTCTTGGGAAAGTTGAAACTCCTGCGTTGATAATAGAGCAATTGATGTAAGCTCCTGACAAAAGCCATTCGTACAAGGAGTTACCGTTGAGGTTGCATAAGGAGTCTCTCCAGTGCTCATGACTAGCATTAAGGTCCCCTTCCAAGATTAAAGAGTCGTGAGAAGATGCGATGTTTAAAATAGATTGTAATGCTTGCTGAATTGGTAGACCCAGCCCGCACAGTATATAAATGAAGCCAAGGAGGATTTTGGCTAGGGTTCCATTCGGTCTTTTGGTTTGGAGAGTCGCAAGTGTGTAGGAAATCAATATGATTGATTGTAAGGCGATCTTGGAAAAGTATGGCTGTGCCCCTGCTGGAATAATTTCTTATTAGATTATATCTACCGATTCTTGGTTGAGGTTTATCTTTTAGTGCGGTTTCGGTTAGCAGAATAATGTTGCGATGATAAAGTTTAGAAACCTTGATATGAAGAGACACTTATCATGGGAAACTAATGAGTTTACATTGATGCTAACTACTGCAAGTTGCCCGCATTTAAAAAAAAAAATTGCCCGCATTTCAAAATCACTTCTATCAGACCTGGTCCTACTTTAGACCAATACATCCCGTAAATTTAAACTAATTCAGATAATTGGATCGTGAGTATCCGCGAACAGAAATTTTTGATGCTAAAAATATAGGTAAATTGGGAAAGGGTTACCAGGCGTGCCCGTTGTAAAGTTTCAAATTTTTTACTTTGGCTATGTAGACAAAGCATAACATTTATATATGGGTTGCTTTTTTCCAAAAGTTATCGCAATTTAAAAATTTTTAGTTTTTCCTGACCTCTTTTTAGGCACCTAGCACATACGTGGGGCTAAAAACTTCCAAAACATTATCCGATTCACATTTAAAACACGTTCGAAATTCATTTCGATACCTTAATTTTTGCAAAAATTATTTGTGGGCGGAATAATAGGTATATTAAAAATATCACTAAAATTACCACCGGCGCGAAAGGGTTAAAGATAATTGACGTTTAGTGAGAAATAGTCACTGAATTTTTTTAATGATATATATATATATATATATATATATATATATATATATATATATATATATATATATATATATATATATATATATATATATATAAATATATATATATATATATATATATATGTATATATATATATATATATATATATATATAAATATATACATATATGTATATATATATATATATATATATATATATATATATATATATAAATATATACATATATGTATATATATATATATATATATATATATATATATATATATATATATATATATATATATATATATATATATATATATATATATATATATATATGTATATATATGGAAATATGAATTTTTGGCCAAATCGATTTTAGTACTAATGTTCTTCGAACATGAGTAAAAACTTTCACGATTTTGAACGTAGAAATGCAAGAATAAAATTTTCACTTTTACTTTCAATACAGTCATTGGACAACAAAATCCATCTGCTAAGTTAGTTTTAACGTTAAGTTATATAACGAGAAGAGTGTACTTTTAGCTATGTTTTTACTTTTTTCTTACAACGAAAATTAGTTACAAATATTTCAATTTTCAAGCTTTTGAAGGCTTCGTTCATGGTGGGCAACCCGAAATTATTCCTTTCACTTTAACTTTTATTGGCCCATCCTTGAACATCTCCAGCTCGGGCCAAAACAAGCCACTTCGAGAGTGTTGAAATGCTGCTGTCCACACCATGGCCGGAGTTGGTGAGCAACCATGTGCATAGCGTTTGCCAGCCGACCAATTCCGTTTGGTTGGTGCATGTTGGTGCCCAAAAAACCCACTCAGATCGGAAGGAAGGCCAACATCGATCAACCATGGCCATCTCGCGCCAACGGGGTTTCCAGATATTGGCTATAGTCTTTGTTGGTTTTGCTTGGGCCAATATTTACAGGATGTTTTTTTAGAGACATAGAATTGCTATTAAATACGGACAAATCGCTTTCATTGCCATGAAATTAGTTTTATTGGAAAGATAATTTTTAGCCATTTTTATTTACGACTTGCGCGGAGGAAGTCCAAACTAGAGGTCTAATTTTCGACTAATCTAATCAATAATTGGGGCCATATCCTGCCAATAACGCGGCAAATGTTGCCTTCCAAATGGTAAAGCGTCTCGGGCTTGTCAGCGTAGACGAGTGATTTGACGTATCCCCACAAGAAATAGTCCAGTGGTGTTAAATCACAAGATCTTGCAGGCCAGTTCACAGGTCCAAAGCAAGAAATTATGCGCTCATCAAATGCTTCTTTCAATAAATCGATGGTTGTACAAGCTGTATGGTATGTCGCGCCATCCTGTTGAAACCAGAGACCCCTGCATTACGGCGAGTCAATTCCAGAACGAGAAAGTCATTGATCATGGCCCTATAGCGGTCACCATTGACTGTAATGTTATTCCCACCAGTATTTTTCAAAACATATGGACCAATTATTCCACCGGCCCATAAATAATTCTAAACAGTGACTTTCTCCGGATGTAACTGTGTTCGGACAACGGACTGTGGTTGCTCATTACTCCAAATGCGGCAGTTTTGTTTATTGAAATAGCTATTCAACCAGATATGAGCCTCATCGCTAAACAAAATTTTTTATGAAATTCGGGATCTGCAGCAGTTTGTTCTTGGGCTCATACATCGAATTTACGCTGTGGTCGTTCGGCTTCAATTCTTGCACGATTTCAATTTTCTAAGACAGCAATCCAAGATCTTTCCGTCAAATCTTCCATAATGTGGATGGGCACGGGTTGAATTGTTGAGCACGATGTCGAATGGGCTCACTTGGGTCCTCACTAGTGTTGGGTCGCTCATGAGCGAGTCAATCAAAAAGAGCGACTCTTTTGAAGGACCTGTGTGAGTCAACTCTTCAACTCTGTGCGACTCAGCTCGTCGACTCTTTTGAAAGAGCTATGTGAGCCATCATTTAGAATAGCTCCGCACACTTCATACCTTCACTTTAGTGGCAATAGCGATATTGTGGAGCCACTCAACCAACCACCCGACCAAATAGAGCTTATGCATATACTGTTCAAACTCATTCATTCAAGTTAAAGTTTTCACATAAGCATGTTTTGTTTATTTGTTCAAGTTCACGTAAATTAGATCATACAAAATACAGTACGTATGTACATAAGCAACTTTTAGTCGTTCTACTTTCATGAAAGCACTTTTGTTGACATTGGTATAGCGTGCTTTCATTTATTGACCTATATGCACGCGACAATATTTTGTAACATTAGTAAAGTAAGCAAATATTCTTCTGTGCATGTGACTCAATGTAAAAATGCAATTTGTAAGTTTTTGCTTCCTAGTATTTTTAAGATAGTATAAATTGAGTACAAACGTTAAAATAAAATAAAAATAAAATGAAAAGTCGAACTCGTTTCCTTTATTTCTACCAATTTATTTTTCAAAAATCCGTATACCAGTATTTCGGCTATCACTTATAGCCTTCTTCAGCGATGTTTCTTCGAAGAAACATCGCTGAAGAAGGCTATAAGTGATAGCCGAAATACTGGTATACGGATTTTTGAAAAATAAATTGGTAGAAATAAAGGAAACGAGTTCAACTTTTCATTTTATTGTATAATTTCTACCTAAACGCTCGCCAAACAATTTTTTGTTTGATTATATTTGTTAAAATAAAGTCAGTCTACAACAAACTTCGAGACTTTCGCCTTTTCAATCTATCTCGTCGAATAGCACAGCGGTTCAAGTGCCGTATGTGCTCAGTGGTTTGTTATACCGGATAAAACGAATCATCGGTTTGTGTAACGGTTTAAGTGCCGTATACAGTAGACAGTGCAACACCGTATCTGCATCATTCGTCGAGTAACGCAACGGTTTCAAGTGCCGTGTGTGTTTTAGTGGTGCAGTGCTGCAAATTAAACAGTTTCAATAGTGTAACGGTTCAAGTGCCGTATACACTTCACAGTGCAGATAAAAGAATCTGCTCATTAACATTTGGCGACCGTGACAGGACAACAGTCCAATACAGAACAACAATTTCTACGAAAGTTTGCAATAGTCCAATTAAGTTGCTGTAATGATGGAGCATTTAGCTGAGCAGCAAGAGGCAACCGGAAAGAAGATCCAGCAGATAGTATCCAATTTTAATAAAGATCCTAAAGAGCGAAAGGTGCTAGGATACTATCACAAACGACTTCAACGTTTAGAGTCGAGCTGGGATGAATTTGAGTCGACAGACTCTCGCATACGAGAATTACCTGGGGTCTCTGCAACCCATAAATACTTTGCAAGCAGTTACTACGATTCAATTGCAAGTATTTACCAGAAATACAGAGAGATTTTCCGCACCGAAATAGATAGCGTTGATGCAACTGTGGACCCAAAACCCATGCTGACAACATTAGAGAAGTCAAGCAAAGCATTATTGGGGAAAATCAGAGCTGCTCAGTCACAGCTGATTCATGTATTAAATGGAATCAAAGATATGCCCAGCCGTCCGTCGCAGTCTTACTGCAAAATAACTATTAAAGCCGTTAATGAGCATTGGCAACGTATTCAAGATTTAAATAAGAAAATTTACGGAAGCATAGAAAACCCTGAGGCATCAGGCTACGATACTACAGCATTTCTTGATTTGCAAGACCGAGTGCTGCAAGCAACAATCATGCTTTCAGAACATCAGGAATTTGCTGTTGTACCCAGTTCACGACAAGCAGCCAATCCAAATATACGGATGAAACTGCCTAAAATAGAATTGCCAAAGTTCGACGGCAGTTACTTGAAGTGGCGCCAATTTCACGATCTGTTCGTTGAAATTATCCATAAACAAGACATTCCTGCGTGTGAGAAGCTCTGGTATCTGAGGGCTAATTTAACTAACGAAGCAGAAGCATTGATTAAACATCTGCCGCTCTCAGAAGAAAACTATCAGGCTGCTTGGCAATTGCTGAAGGAACGATTTGAGAATCCTCGTTTGTTGGTGAATGCGCTGATCACAAAATTAATTTCCCAACCATCGTACAATGTCGAGACTTCTGCAACAGGCATAAAACATTTGCATGATACAACACGTGAATGTATCATGGGGCTGGAGAACATGGGAGTATCTACGTCTACATGGGATCCATTGTTACTCCACATACTAACACGAAAGTTAGATAGTCAAACGATCACTTTATACGAACAATCATTAGAGCATCCACGGAGCCTTCAGACGTTGAAGGAATTTCTAGCGTTCCTTGAAGCTCGATTTCAGTCGCTTGAAGCAATCGGATCCAAAACACGTGGATACGACAACAAAAAAACCTGTTCAGCTAAAGCACTCGCATCAATAGTTACAGGGAATGATTACTGCATTAGTTGTAATGAGGCTCATCCTTTGTATGCATGCAAAACATTTAACAAGTTAGCACCTGTAGACCGGTTGAAATTAATTCAGAAGCACAACTATTGTGTCAATTGTATGCAGTCAGGGCATACTTCGAAACAGTGCACCAAAGGCAGCTGCAAACAATGCTCAAAAAAGCATAACACTCTTCTGCACTTGGCGTCTTCGAAAGAAATCGTGGTAGGTGAGCAAGCAAAAGCTTCATGGAGCAAGTCTACGAAGCCATCCAAACCGATGCTTACAACCGAGCTTAAGCCTACAGTGCTTAAGCCTACAGTTTTGGATTCCGGCTCGCAAATAAATATTTTATCAGAGCGAATGTACAAGAAATTAAAACTCTCTCAGGACTCAAAAATTATCCAAATCGAAGGAATCGGAATCAACGGTCAATTAGCCAAAGGACGAGTCAACGTTCAACTATTTTCAAGGGTCACCGCATTTTCTTGTCAGCTTGAAGCATTTGTGCTGCCAAAGATAATCTCTGAACAACCATCAAGAGAAATTGATATCGGCGAATGGAATATTCCACATAACATACAGCTGGCTGATCCAGCGTTTTATAACCCCAACCAAATTGACCTTCTGCTGCCAAATTGACCTTCTTCTGGTGATTCTATCACCAGTTACTATCCATTGGACAAATCAAGCTTGGAGATGGACTTCCAATTTTACAAAATACCTTGTTAGGTTGGTTAGTAGCTGGCAAAATTAACAACGTAGACAGCGAACGCTTGTTGTGTGGAATAAGTACTGCAGAAGAATTGCTAGAGAAACAAGTCGAGCAATTTTGGGAATTAGATAAGTCGCCAGATAACAAACAGCACTTGTCACCAGCCGAAAAGCCGTGCGAAGCGCATTTCGGTAATAATACTGAAAGAAGCCCAAACGGGCGATTTATTGTTCGGTTACCGTTTAGCTCAAACCCAAGCAATCTTGGGCATTCACGGGAAATAGCAATTAGGAGGTTCCACACATTAGAACAGAAGTTCAAACGGCAGCCAGAAATACACAGTGAGTATGTCAAATTCATGAATGAGTATTTGGCTTTGGGACACATGGAAGAAGTTAGCAATATTGCGACGCCACATTATTATCTACCCCATCACTGTGTATTGAAGCCTGAGAGCAGCACGACCAAGCTCAGAGTAGTATTTGATGCATCAGCCAAAACTTCGAACAATATTTCTTTAAACGACGTGCTAATGAAAGGACCAACAGTTCAGGAAGGTCTATTCTCTATTCTTCTGCGATTTCGAATGTCTAAATTTGAGCTTACAGCTGACATTGAGAAAATGTATCGGCAGGTCGAACTTAACGAGGATGACCGAAATTTCCAGCTGATAATTTGGCGAAGTCACACAAATGAGCCATTGAAAACGTTTCGACTGAAGACGCTAACATACGGTACTAGAGCAGCACCATACCTTGCTACAAAGTGTCTTCAAACTTTAGCAAAGGAGAACCAGTCGAAATACCCTCAAGCGTCCTCAGCAATACTACGTGACTGCTATGTGGACGATATTATGACAGGAAGTAATAGTATAACGGAGTTGTTGGCCACACAAGCCCAACTTAACTCATTACTCGCTGAAGCAGGGTTCAAACTAAGAAAATGGTGTGCGAATCATGCGAAGCTGCTTGAGCAAATTCCTAACCAGGACTTACAAATAAGCCTGGAGCTAAATGACAACCAGGAACAGCCGACAAAAACCCTAGGAATGGTATGGTTACCCAGATCAGATTCATTCAGAATCAATGCTCGGTCAACAGAGGCAACAAGGATTACGAAGCGCACAATAAGTTCGGAAACATTTCGAATATTTGACCCATTGGGAATCGTGGCTCCCATTGTAGTGACAGCAAAAATCATTCTTCAAAAGGTGTGGAGACTCAAACTTGACTGGGATGCTGCATTGCCAGCAGAGATTCATACAACTTGGACCAAGTTTCAAACTGAATTATCAACAATGGGAGACATAGACTTACCAAGACATGTTTTTGCCCAAGGCATTGCAAAGTCAAAAAAAATTCACGTATTTGCTGATGCGTCCACAGAAGCTTATGGAGCCGCAATATACATCCGATCGATCAACCAAGATAATACAGTTATAGTCCGACTGTTATGTGCCAAATCACGAGTGGCTCCGATCAAACAAATCACGTTGCCAAGATTGGAATTGTGTGCTGCAAAGTTGGCTGTTGAGTTGGCAGATTACGTGAAGAACGCATTAAGCATGACCGACATTCCAACATATTTCTGGACAGACTCAGAAATAGTTCTGGCATGGATCAATTCTGAATCATCAGCGTTTCATACCTTTGTTGCAAACCGCATTGGTGTTATTCAGGAGTTATCGCAACCCAATCAGTGGCGACATGTGGATACTAAAAGGAATCCAGCTGATTTACTCACAAGACCAATATCACCTAGCAAGCTGAAAGCAGATGGAAACCTATGGTTCTATGGACCAATGTTTTTGCATGCATCAAAACAATCTTGGCCACCAGAGTATAAAGGGAGTGGACTTAACGCTGACCCTGAACGTAAGTTGGCATCACTTTCAGCATCAGTATCTAGTGATGGACCTTTTTTATATAAAATTCGACATGGAAATTCATTTGATAAACTGATTCGTATAGTGGGTTATGTGTGTCAGTTCATTAACCAATGTCGAAATCAGAATCGCAAAACACCTGTTGGATTATCCCACATGGATAAAATAAAACAAATTATGAGACAGGGTCGTCAAGCTGAATTTCGTCACAACGCACTACAAACCGTAATAAAAGTAATTCAGGATGATGAATTTCACGAAGTAAAAACTGAACTTCGCCAGCGCAAACAACTTCAACCTTCAAACCCGCTAAGCCATTTGACACCATTTTTAGACAAAGCTGGTATTATCAGAGTTGGAGGAAGACTTGAGTCAACGAATCTCACATTTGACGCCAAACATCAGATGCTGTTGCCATATCAAGATCCAATTACAAAAATGATAATGGAAGATTTGCACAAAAAGCATGCTCATGTGGGATCACAAGGTCTTCTATCCATAACGATGCAACGATTCTGGCCATTAAAGGGCAAAATCATCGCCAGATCCATCGTTCATAATTGTGTACGATGCACCCGAGCCAAGCCAAAAATGTTGTCCCAACTCATGGGTAACCTACCTGCTTTACGAGTGCAGCCAGCAAGGCCATTCATCAACACAGGTGTCGTGCCCAATGTACGTTCATTACCAAATCAGAGGTAAACACCCACAGAAGGCATATGTTGCAGTCTTTTGCTGCTTCGCTACAAAGGCTGTTCATTTAGAAGTAGTTTCAAATTTATCCACCAACGCGTTTTTGGTAGCTCTTAAACGATTCATAGGCCGGCGTGGACATTGTAACAATATATTTTGCGACAACGCAACGAATTTCGTAGGAGCAAAAAATCGGCTTGAAGAATTAAAGGAAACGTTGTATTCGGAACAAGCTCAGAATTCAATCATATCAACACGCATCGAAAAGGGAATTACATTTAATTTCATCCCACCGAGAGCCCCACACTTTGGAGGGCTATGGGAAGCTGCTGTTAAAAGCGCGAAGACGTTGCTATGGAAAGTTCTGGAACCAGCAGCACTAACACAAGAAATGCTACAAACTGCTTTAGTGGAAATTGAAGCCATTCTGAATTCCAGACCATTAACCCCCATGTCATCAGATCCAAATGACGCAACCGCTTTAACACCGGGTCATTTTCTCATCGGAGAACCGTTAACTGCTCAAGTTGACCCATCAGCTCATTCAAGCGGAACGGGACTATTAGACGATTGGAGACAAATTCAAAAAATCAAATCTGAATTCTGGCAAAGATGGTCTAAAGAATATTTGCACCTGCTACAGCATCGTTATGGGTGGAAGACAGCATCTCCAAACGTCGAAATAGGCACCATTGTTATTATTAAGGACGACAAGTTACCAGTCATGAAATGGCCATTAGGTCGAATCGTCCAAGTGCACAAAGGGATTGATGGCTTGGTGCGTGTAGTAGACGTTAAGACAAAGGACGCTGTACTTACCAGGTCAATACACAGATTAGCGCCTTTGCCAATTGAAGCGCAAAACGAACCAGGAGATCAGATAATTACCAACGAACCCAAAGGTAGTACCAGCGGTACCAAAACGCCAAGAAGAATGGCAAATGATTCAGAGGCAGACGAAACACCCCGTAAAAAAGGGAAAATATCTCGGGTATCATTATTAAAGACATTATTGATAGCGTGTCTCAGTCTGTCGATAAATCCCGTTAAATCGTCCACGGAGGTCATCAACCAGCCGTTTCGTAACCATCACGGAATATACTTCGAAAACATAGGTACTCTAGTGCGCACTGTCAAAGAATGGAAAATAATAGTTTATTATGATCTATCACCTTACTGGCAAGAACTAGAGTCATTACGAAACGGAACAAAGGCATTACAAGAAATTTGCAAAGCCACACACTCCACCACATGTGAACATTTAGCTCTGCATTTCCAACAAGATGAGCAGAAACTGCAAATAGACAACAGTCTCTTCACAAGAAAACGCATAAGACGAGGAGCATTTAACATTGTGGGCAATTTTGCTAATTCACTATTCGGCGTTCTGGACAATGCTTATGCCAAGGAGATGTCGTCTACAATTGATGCCATCAAAACTGACGACACTTTCCTACACAAATTAATAAAAAATCAAACATCGCTAATAGACTCCACTATCAATATTTTTAAGATTGATCAAATGGAAGTCGAAAGAAGATTGAACCGGCTTGACCAGAAAATTAGCTTAGTATTCAACAAAATAAACGGAAATGACACAAATGCGTACAATATTATGAACACTCTGGCGCTAGAGTTAATGGCAGCTAGTCATAATTTACACAATATTCAGTCAGCAATCATAAGCTTATTAACGGACACTCATCATGGAATCATTAGTCCACTATTGCTATTCCCAGAGCAGCTACGCAATGAAATCCATAACATCGGAAGCAAACTTCCAGAATTCACTCAACTTTCCGTCAACAGTAAAGATGTCCTACACTTATATCGAATAATGAAAGCTGAAGGGAGACTTGCAGATCCCTATCTGACGTTTACAGTACGAATACCGTTAGTCGATGAAACAAAGTTTGATTTATTCAAGCTTACACCTATAGCTGCTGTTGTAAATAACACACTCATAAGTACACAATTGTATACCAGTTTCTTAGCTGTTAATGCTCACCGAGACACATATCTCGTCATGACACCAGAGGACCTAACTTTGTGCAGTACCAGCGAACCTCGAACATTATTATGCGAAAAAACAGGACCCACATACCACAAAGGTGCCCAAGTCGCCTCCTGTGAGTTCAGTGCCTTTGTGAACGAAACATCGCCCAAGTGCCAGACAACAGTTTTACCAACAGACTATGTCTGGAGTCAGCTCTCCGACACAAATAAATGGATTTATGGACTAAAAAATTTTACACGTCTTCGAGTAGTTTGTGGAGCCGACAAATTTCAAATTCCATTAAACGGGTCCGGCTTGTTAACTATAGGACCAGGCTGCATCATTAAACTGGATCAACTCACAATAACAGGGCATGATAGCATATCCACTCAACAAAAGGCTGGGTTCTCCTCGACGGACATTCTTGTCGAGCTTCCTACACCAACTCATTGGACAGAACTGATTGAGAAACCTTACCATTTCAACCTGTAGTCAGTAGCTTAGCTCGCTAACGCGTCAGTCCGAAGCAGCGATCTACTGCCCGCGGGTTCAAATCCCGCCGTGCCCATGGCTGTATTTGTTCGTCTCGTGTTGTCTTAACAGTCGGCGACTGGGCATAATACCAGCGCTCCATTAATTAAGTGTCACATTAAAGCTTTAGCAGCGACTAGGCATAACACTAGCGCTTTAGAAAAAATAAGAAATAAATGTGCCACTTAAAAGAATAATGGAATAATTGATATCGGCTTCTCCCATATGTGTCTCCCTACCGCCATCGCTAAGCATTCGCTTCAAAGGGCAATCCCCTGAGCTGTGGCATTATCATAGAAAAAAAAAAAAAAAAAAATGCTCTCAAACAAAAATTGTTTGACGAAACGTTGGCTGAACTACCATCAACATATTCACAAAAATTAAATAATTATCATATAATACCCGGTTACTTATCAATAACCGCCATCATCGTTATTCTCGTCATGATCTCATGGAAATATCGGCATCAGGTATGCAAGTCCAGACACAAGCCAACACCGGCGCCAAGGCATAGCAGAGCACCAGATTTTTCCATTACAATTTAAGTCATAGATATTTTTTAAACGATTAAATTCATGTAAATGTGTTAGATTAAAGTTTTGTTTGTTCATTTTTTTTTTGAAAAAGATTCAACGCGGGGGAAAATGTTCAAACTTATTCATTCAAGTTAAAGTTTTCACATAAGCATGTTTTGTTTATTTGTTTGAGCAAAATCAAGTTCACGTAAATTAGATCATACAAAATACAGTACGTATGTACATCAGCAACTTTTAGTCGTTCTACTTTCATGAAAGCACTTTTGTTGACATTGGTATAGCGTGCTTTCATTTATTGACCTATATGCACGCGACAATATTTTGTAACATTAGTAATATAAGCAAATATTCTTCTGTGCATGTGACTCAATGTAAAAATGCAATTTGTAAGTTTTTGCTTCCTAGTATTTTTAAGATAGTATAAATTGAGTACAAATGTTAAAATAAAGTCAGTCTACAACAAACTTCGAGACTTTCGCCTTTTCAATGTATCTCGTCGAATAGCACAGCGGTCCAAGTGCCGTATGTGCTCAGTGGTTTGTTATACCGGATAAAACGAATCATCGGTTTGTGTAACGGTTTAAGTGCCGTATACAGTAGACAGTGCAACACCGTATCTGCATCATTCGTCGAGTAACGCAACGGTTTCAAGTGCCGTGTGTGTTTTAGTGGTGTAGTGCTGCAAATCAAACAGTTTCAATAGTGTAACGGTTCAAGTGCCGTATACACTTCACAGTGCAGATAAAAGAATCTGCTCTTTAACATATACACACGGCAATACTTCATTAGACTACCGTGTGTAGTTTGAAGCGAAATCTAGGCTACTCTAACGTCGGATTACGAACATATGTATACGACTATCGTATTGCACAGTGAAAAGAGTCGATTCCGTTGAATGAACACTGTGCGAATGAGGAATAAAAGAGTCGACTCCGTTGAATGAACACTGTGCGAATGAGGAATAAAAGAGTCGACTCCGTTGAATGAACACTGTGCGATTGAGGAATAAAAGAGTCGACTCCGTTGAATGAACACTGTGCGAATGAGGAATAAAAGAGTCGACTCCGTTGAATGAAAAATGAATGAAAGCACTGAGCCAGTGCGAATAGAATGTGAATGAAGAAATGTGCGAATGATGGATACTGATCGTGTGCGGTTATTGATGGCGACATTTTGTGAACACACAGTATGCGTTTACGTGCGTATATTTTGCTCTGGTTCACGAGTATTTTAGTAGCCAAATGTTGGCTATTAGGCGGTGCATTTCATAGGTAGATTTTAGAGATGAAGCGTATACACTAGAACAGGTATATGGAACAGGTTCGTATCGAATATTTTCGTTTGGGAAAAGTCTGGGAAAAAGCGGACTAGCTTCGAAGATACGGCAAAATGAAATCTGACGGAAAACCGTCCGAAAAAATTTTGGTAGCAAAATAACGGCAAAATTACAACAAAAACAGAGGCAAATGGAATACGTAGAGCTTAAATTAAAGTTTGATGCTATTAGCAGGTGGAACTCTACGTAATCTATGCTTGTGCGCATTCAAGAAACAAAAGAGCCACTATTAGCCACCTTAGGTGTCCTGAACTAAAATCTACCAACTCCTTCTGATGAATGGAATATTATGAAAACAGCCCCTGATATATTGAGCATCTTCAATGAGGCTACTCTAGAAATAAGTAGTGAGAAAACAGTATCGATTTCTAAAATATATATTGTTATATCAACGATTATAAGCTACATTTCAAAACTCTGTCTGAACGAAAATAAAACTGCGGATGTACGCAGTTTTTTAAATGTGATCCAAAGAGAACTTTCAAACAGATTTAAATTATATAAAGAAAATATATTTTGCCTAGAGAGCGTTCTTTTAGATCCACGATTTAAAAGACTAGCATTTCAAAATGAATCCACGTACAAACTTGCTTGTATACATCTAGTTTCGGTATCCACAGCACAAGGAACGCAAAATTCGCTATGGTGAAAATTTGATGACAAAGTCAACAGTGTAAGAACCCAGCAAAGCTATGTAGCTGCAGGCATTAACGAAATGGATAAGTATTTACAACATGTAAATATACCCAGAACTGCTGACCCTCTCAATTGGTGGAAGGAAAAGAAAGATTTACATCCCAGAATCTGGAGATAGTGAATCAACGATTGAGTGGAGTGGCCACTTATATGGAAAGATTTTCAGATATGATTTTATGGTTTATTTTTAAATTTATTTTATATGCTATATTATATTTTTAAAGTAATGTTATGTTATATTAGATTTAAGCTTATTATTATTAATAAAACAACAAAAAATAGCAATTTACTTTATACTTTTGCAACCATAAAAAAGTTGCTTGAAGTGGCTCTTTTGAGTGGCTCTTAAAGAGCGACTCTTTAAAGTGAGTGAGTTTTACGGAGCTGGCTCACTTCAAAGAGCCATTTTGCCCATCACTAGTCCTCACCGATACTACGCTCTATAGCTGCTATGGTTTCTTACGCACTGTACGTTTTTTGGATCATCTTTCTAGATCAGTGGGAGTGGATTATCAGCGAGAGTAAACGTAGTGCGGAAACGATCCATGGTTAATCGAATTAATTGTTCTGATGGACGATTATGTCGGCCATAAAATTGATGGAGTGCGCGATGAGTTTTTCGAACAAATCTGCGCAATTTCCAGACGTTGCTCAGGCGCCAACCTAATGATAATAAAATTTAAAACCAAACTTACCAAAAACACATAACAGCTGCCACACCATACGTAGCATTAAAAAGTGTTGCCAGCTTAAAGCTCTATACCTCTAAAAAAAAACTCCTTTTATTTCCTACATGACATGTGCCTTACAAACCATCTCAATACGATCTTATATACACTCAGAAAAATATGTTTCCGAAAATCAAAGCAAATATTTACTTGTTTACGAGATGTGAAATCTTCCACAAATCAAATAAACTTTTATTTGATGTCAGTTATTTGTATAAATATCATTGAAAAATTTCTTACATTCAACGGAATACAATTTTTACTTTACCTTATTTCAAGTAAGTAATTTTCCTCAAATCTTGTAAATTATGTCTATGAATTTAGTAAATTATATGTACACCACGAATATTTTTTTCTATGTTTCAACTACAACCACGCTTCAATATTCGACGAAAAAATTGATAGTTTTTATGATTTCTATCAACTTTTCCTCTACACAAATAAAGGGTCGATAGCTTAGCTCGCTAACGTGTCAATCCAAAGCAGCGATCTACTGCTCGAGGGTTCGAATTCCGCCGGGTTCATGTCATGGTTGACTTTGTTTCTTCAGGTGTCCTAACTCCATTGATTAAGTGTCACATTATAGCTTAAAGTGGCGGCTAGGCATAAATAATACTAGCGCTTCAGCAAATAAGAAAAAAATGTGGCACTTTGAAAAAAGGAAAAAATGGAAAAAAACATTTTTTCACTCCCTTCAAAGTAAGCTACTCTTATGTTATGAAGGGAGGGAGGGACAGTTTTTGCGTGCCAACAATATGCGATGCTTTCAAAGCGGTCCCCCATCTAAGTAGTAACCGCGCCCAGCACTGCTTAACTTCGATGATCGTACGTGAACCGATTTATGCCAGATGCCAGATGTTCTTGAAAATATATCAAATTTTACTCAGGGCAAGTGCAATATCAGTGCTTGAAATGAATAAATTCCTTTCTTTTGATTGAGTAAATATTTCTTTGAAACTATACCAAGTTTTACTCAGGGCAAGTTCAATATTTGTTCTTTGAAATGAAGAAATTTCTTTCTTTGGATTGAGTAAATATTTTTTTGGAGCAGAATCATTACCAATTTTCTTTGATAACGTGTTCATTTTTCTTCAAAAAATAGAAGTATTTTTCTCAGTGTACCAAATCAGCTTATGTGAACCTTTAAGATGTTGGCGTTGGTCTATGCTCGAAGCAAATCAAAACAATTTGAATTCGTTTGATTCGCTTGGTAACATAACCTAAAAACACCGTCAAGACAAAACTATTCAACTCACAACTTAATTTGGTGATGGAGCAAACTGGGTGAGCTGGTGAGTAGATTTAATGAGTCCATGCGTGCAGGCAATCAACCTGTTTTTTTTTCGAAGGCGGGAGTGAAGTGGAAGTGCAAATCAACGTACCACTTCACTCCCTCCTTCCAAAAATCCGGTTTAAACGTGTGTAAGCTCCCTTTATAAATGCTTCAAAATAAACTACAGTTAGTCGAGAAAACGGGCACCATTACAAATGGCGCGCACTCCATAACGACCGACCACAACAATTTTGCTTACTCTCTACGCAGGGGGCTACGCATTTACGTAAACAAACAACAAGTTTACGACTCCAAAGGCAGACAAGCGAAACATTTAATTAGTATTTTTTGGATTTGTTAATGAACTTAAGTTGTTACATTAGTCTATGCGAAAATTTGCTGAACCCATTTTTACTACTGTTCGAAGAACATTAGTATTTAAATCACTTCTATATATTAGCCCTATCAAAGGGCGCGTTTCCGAGAAATAGTCCCTGAATTTTGTGATGATATATATATATATATATATATATATATATATATATATATATATATATATATATATATATATATATATATATATATATATATATATATATATATATATATATATATATATATATATATATATATATATATATATATATATATATATATATATATATATATATATATATATATATATATATATATATATATATATATATATATATATATATATATATATATATATATATATATATATATATATATATATATATATATATATATATATATATATTGTCACGGCGTTATAAATCGCGCGCTTTTGTATGTACAAAAAAAAAAAAAAATCTCCACCGCCATCCTGAAAAGGAGGGCGATGGAGATTTACGAGCAGAGATATTCAATTCGATGGATCCGCGTCTGAGTTAACCTAGGTTAGTTACAGAATAACAGATAGGGTTAAGTAAACAAGGCCGTCGTCATAATGGCTCACTAGTACTATGCAATTAGTATGTAATTAGTAGTATGTAATCAATACGTAGTTAATATATAGCAACAGATAGGGTTAGATCAACAACGAGAAAACAACACGAGTTCAAAACAAAACAACAAGAAACAGGTCGAGCATCAGACAACAACATCAACATCAGCGACAATCACGACATGAATAAAACCCCGATGTTACGACAGCAAGCCAGACCAAACTCACGGCACACGCAGGACAACCCGAGTTCAAAACAAATCACGAGTTCAAAACAAAACAACAAGAGACAGGTCGAGCATCAGACATCAACATCAACATCAGCGACAATCACGACATGAATAAAACCCCGATGTTACGACAGCAAGCCAGACCAAACTCACGACACACGCAGGACAACACGCCATAGAAAGGACACACGATCCACGGTCACCAAAACAAGCTATATAGTCATCAAAATAATTGGTTTCAACCGACTTACGAGCAAATTACTAGTCATCCGGACTTACGCTGACAAATTGCAATGACAGTGCTGGCTGTCAAACGGCGGGTGGAACAGATGTTCCACGCTAAAGATCGAAACGAAATAGCCGGAAAGGGGCCGAGGTGAAATTCAGCTGGGGAACGCACAAGCTCACAGCTGAGTTTAGTGAACCCAACGGATTCGAAAAATTTCGTTGCCGCCAAAAGTTTTCATGCGCGCCAACAGGGAAAAATAAGTCCTCTTTCGTTTTGAACTGGGTGAGTGGACGGATGTCCGTGGCGAAGATTCACAGAAAGTTGAAGTTGGTTTTTCTTTTTCATACGATCATCGGGTCGGATTTGGACGGAGATACTTGTATATTGAAGAAATACAAGTTCATCGAATCAGGACGTTCTGCAGGGTGGAAGTTAAGACAAAATTGAAAATCGAGCGACAGGCGAGCGATCGAGAAGAAGTATCGGGAGGAGTATACCAAGTAGCAGAGTGACCGATTTGGAACCAAGGACGACGAGGCCCCATCGAGGTTGCAGTCGACGTCGCGGAAGATTAGACAGGTAGTGTGCACACTAGTTTTAGTAGATAGGTTTTTCTTTTTTTTGTCGATCAGTTAGCATAAGTGATAGATTGAAGTCTGAACGCTTAGAAAATTTGAGAGGTTGAAATTTAGAATTAATAAGCAGGTGGATATTAAACGGAAATGTTTTAGTGAAAAGATAAATGAATAAAGCGTGAAGAAATGTTATATTGTGAAAAGAAAACCGTTCTTGATTAGTGGTGTAAATTAACTCAGATAGCGGAATTTTTGATATCCCGACGTTAGTTTTCGGGCTACTTTGATTAGTGCGCTAGTTCTATTACGTGAAGCCGTTGCCATACTTCTCGCTTCAGGGCGACGGCCGATAGCTAGTTTCGGGATTGGAAGCGAGTGGCGCCCACCCACCCCATCTCCGGTGAGTTTAGGCTCCCGAAACTAAACCCCTTTGTCTTTTGCGGTAAAAGGGGTGCGTAGAAGAAAGAAACGGTAAGAATATATATATATATATATATATATATATATATATATATATATATATATATATATATATATATATATATATATATATATATATATATATATATATATATATATATATATATATATATATATATATATATATATATATATAAATATATATATATACATATCTATATATATATATACCCAAGTTTATTTACACCCAAGTATCTATTATTTGGAATAGATATTACAACTCTACCTAAAGAATTAAAACAAGTTAAGAATTGTAATAATCTAATAAGAGTTAGAAAAATAGCTTTAGAAAATACAAAAAGATCACATGATTACAACAAAGCTATCTTTGATAAGAATCGAATATATGTAACGTTTAACAGTGGAGACATGGTATATGTTGAAAATGGCAATAAACTAAATAGAAAAAAATTAGATGAGATAAGAATAGGTTCTTTTAAGATAATTGAAAAAATATCAAACTCAATTTATACAGTAGATACAGGATATAAAAAAGCGGAATCGAATTTGTTTCACATTACTAAACTCATTCCAGCTCCTAAAATTACATAATATATAGAGGGGAATTAGATTTTGGTTGAAATGAAATGTTAGATGATAATACTAGCTTAAGAATATGATTGTGAAAAAAATTTTGTAAGTAAAATTTTCTTTGAGGGAGGGAGATGTAAAGCAACACATACAGTATTGTAGTGTATGCATTACTTTAGTTTGCTGACTTTGCATCTCGCAACCTCGGGCATCGACCGAATGACTAAACGTCACTGAATTCCATAAAGTCGATGCGTCGTCATAAAACGACAGGAGGTGTGAGTTGCAGGTCAGAACTCAGTTGAGAAAGACATATAAGAAAGAATTATTGTGCGTTAGAAAATACACTGTGGACAGATAACAGTAAATGTTGTTTCTTTGTTTACAGGTAAGATTTGTATAATTAATATTAAGTTAGATATTAAAATTATTTGTATTTGATTAAATAACTAATAAAATGCTTTGTTTACAGAGAAACGCAATTTTGTAATTTGATACAGTAATATAAAGATAGGCATTATAAAACAACATTTTAGTTATAAAAATGGAAAAATTACAATTTAAAATTGAAGTGAAAGCATCGACGGATCCAAAAACGAATATTATATGTTTAACTGAAATCGGAACACCAGATGGAAGAATTTATCAAGTTCCAATTGAATATCAACCTTTAGCAGGTCATAAAGTATTATTGAAGAATAGTATTGTGAAAAATGTGATCAAAAATTTGAAAGTGAGAAATCAATATAGGATAATATGGATTAATGTAACGGCAGATTTACGATGCTTTCTGGATGACAGTGATAATGTAGTTATAGGTGATTATTATCCAGAAGAAATTATCACTAATAATATAGAAGAACAACCAATTAGATCTAGAAATGAAGAAACAAACAGAAATTTGAAGAAGATAACGGATAATTTTGTCATCGAAAAATTTTCAAGTAAGAACTGTAATGCATTGCAATGGATAGATACTTTTGAAAAAGAATGCACTCGTTTACAAATTAATAAAGACGAAGAGATAATTGAAGTGTTAAGATTATTTCTAGAAGGTTCAGTTTTAGATTGGTACAATTCAATGCTTATTAGGAATACATTAACATCAGAATGGAAAATTTGGAAAGAAAATTTTATCGAAACATATGCTAACAAAGGTTGGTCTTCAATCAGATATGCTATTCTCTTTAAATATGTGAATGGATCACTATTAGACTATGCTTTGAAAAAAGAAAGAATTTTATTGGGAATGAACGAAAATATCGATGACTGCACTATGATCAACCTTATTGCAGTAGGTTTACCAGAATTTATAATGGACAGAATCAACAGAAAGAACTTGAAAAAACCCAGAGATTTATTTACCGAATTGGGAAGTTTAGAACATCTAATGAAGAAAAAGAAAATAAGCAGAAACGTGAAAGATGATGCAGAAAAAGAACAACAAAAACGTCCGTGCAAAATATGTGAAAAAAAGGTAAGCTGAATCGTTTTCATCCTGAAGCTTCATGTTGGTATAAAATAAATGAGAAAGACGCGAGAGATAAGAATCAAATAAAATGCGTTAACAATCTAGAGATAGAAACTGAGTTGTTTGAAAATATTCCAAAAAACTAGTAACTCCACCATTAATCAAAATTAAAGTCTTAGTTGAAAATACTATTGAAATTTTTCGATTATATGATTCAGGTTCCAATATATCATTGATACATTCAAAACTTTTGAACATAAAAAATCAGAAATTAGTAAACATATGGAAAACAAAATTTGAAACGATTAATGGTGCAAAGAGAACTAAAGGAATGATATCTGTAAAGATAAAAATATTCGATATAGAAAAGATAATGAACGTTTTTGTAATAGATGGAGATAATATTCAATATGATTTTTTTATTGGATTAGATATGATTAAGGAATTCAAACTTATTCAAGATGAAAATTTAAAAATTAGACAAAAAAAACTTGATATTTCAAAGGAAAATATTTTGAATATTAATTCTATAAATTTTAATGAGAATATGAATAGATCAGATTTTTATATTTCTGTAAATCATTTGATCTACCAAGAAAGATTTGAGATAGATAAGTTAATAAAAAGATACAGTGACATTTTTGCAAAAGATAAATATGATGTAGGTACAGTAAAAGATTATGAAGCACGTATTGATCTACTAATAGATAAATATTGTAGTAAAAGACCATATAGATGCAATGTCGAAGATAAAAAAGAGATAGAAATGCAAATTGCTAAACTATTAGAAAACAATCTTATTGAAGAATCTTATAGCCCATTTGCGGCACCGGTAACACTGGTATATAAGAAAGAAGAAGGTAGAAAAACAAGATTGTGTATTGATTTTCGTGATTTGAATAAACTTGTAATACCACAATCGCAGCCTTTCCCGTTGATAGAAGACTTAATGACAAAAACACGAAATTGCAAATACTTTTCAACATTAGATATAAATTCTGCATTTTGGTCAATTCCTTTACGAATAGAAGATAGAAAGAAGACAGCTTTTGTTACACAGGAAGGACAATTTCAATGGATATGTCTTCCATTTGGATTAAAGACATCTCCAGCAATTTTTCAAAGAATTTTGAGTAATATAATCAGAAAACATAAACTATCAGATTTTACAGTAAATTATATAGATGATATATTGATATTTTCTGAATCATTCAATGTACATATAAAACACATAGAACAATTATTAGAAGCAATAAGAAAAGAATGTTTCAGATTAAAATTTACAAAATGCAAGTTTGCAGAAAGTTCAGTCAAATATCTAGGTCATGTAACAAGCAATAATTCGATATGTCCACTCAAAGACAATTTGATTTCGATAAGGAATTTCCCAATACCAAAAACTCAAAAAAATATTAGACAATTCTTAGGAAAGATAATTTTTTACAACAAATATGTATATACCAAATATTGCTATAACTTTGGATCCACTACATAACTTATTGAGAAAAGGACAAAAATTTATTTGGACAAAAGAATGTCAAAATGCATTTGAGAAAATAAAAGATATGCTATGCTCAAAACCAATCTTAGAAATATATGATCCAAATTTGCCAATATACATTTATACAGATGCAAGCATATTGGGTATAGGAGCTGTTTTGAAACAAAAACAACCAAACGGAGAAGAAAAACCAGTAGCTTATTTTTCAAAAAAACTAAATAATAGTCAAAAAAAAAAGAAAGCGATATACTTAGAGTGTTTAGCCATAAAAGAGGCTATTAAATATTGGCAATACTGGCTGATAGGAAAAATATTCACAGTTTTTTCAGATCACAAACCTTTAGAGAATTTGAACATAAAATCTAGAACAGATGAAGAACTAGGTGATCTTACATATTACCTTTCACAATATGATTTTAAAATAAAATATTCTCCAGGAAAGATTAACTTAGAAGCTGATTGTTTAAGCAGAAATCCTGTACTAGAATCCAATGAAAATGAAGACGAACAATTGAAAATTGTAAATTTTATAAAACTACAAGATATTATTGAAGATCAACGAAACAATGAGTATATCCAAGACAGTGGCGTGGCGTTCATGGAAGCAAGGGAAGCATTGCTTCCCTTACATTTTACTGATATATATTTTAAATTAATTTATTTAAAAATCACGAGAAAAATCATGGACAGGAATTTTCTAAATAAGTTTTCCCAAAAACTCATAGTGAACATCTTGCACGGCTAAGGTGGTAACACCACCGAATGAAAATATTGAGAGAACAAGACGGGTGGAAGCAACTAAAAAATTGCTTCTACGAGCATTAATTTCACTTCATGTAGACTGCATTGTGACGTCATTCAAAAAAATATGCTTGTACTGGCTGTTTGGAAGCAATGCAGAAATTGCTTCTTAGGGGAAATTCTCGTCTCAAGCGAGAAACTGAGAGAGAAGCCGCGTACATATGGTTCCTGTGGAACTTATTGTGACGTTCCCCATATAATTTGCTTGTGCGTATTTTTTTTTTTTTGAATGAGAATGTTTGCTATAGTACCTACACACTATGTGAATTTTTGAATGTATTTGAACTACGAGATGTTTTAAGGGTTGCCAGAGACTGCTTGAATGTAGTTCGGTAGTGAAATTTCTGCTATATTTTACATATAAATTTGGTGAAGGTATTTTTAATTGGTGAAGGTAATTATTTCACCAATAGTTTAGAGTATTGTTGTAATTAAATTGATTTGAATTGTTTAGAATTGAGTGCGTAGAATTACTTTCTGGAATCGCATGATTTTTTAATTTTATACTTAAAATAGTGAGAGTGCAATCAAAAGGTTAATGTATTTATTTGTTCCGTAAAAAGCATGGATTATAATTGCATAATTAGTGACCTTTTTAAATTTCCTTTTGGACCTCGATCTTTTGCGGATAAAAAGGAACTCATTGTTTTTTACTCTAATGCAAATTCACAGAGAAAATATTTTTGAATATTCTATCAACAATAAATCAGAAAATAGTTTAAAACAATTTTATAAATCAGTTTTTTTAGTTCTAACATTGCAAGTAATGAATGCAAAAGAGAATGTTACAAGAGCGCCCGCAGAGCGCAGTTTTTCTTCCTTAAAAAGGATTAAACCTTATCTCAGGAATAGGACAGATGAACAGTGACTAAGTGACTTGGCAATACTTTCCATAGAATAGGTTTTCTTAAAATAATGTTTGAGCGAGTAAAGTTTTCAAGACGTCATAGATGAGTTTGCAAAAAAAAAACAAAGGCAAATTGCATTAAATTTAAAATAGAAGTATGCATGAATTTTCTTTTCAAATTTGATTTATAATAGATTTTTTTTCAGCTGTCACTTCATTTATTTTAAATTTACTAGATTTTTTTTAAATATAAATATATATGTTATTCGTTATGGGAATGTTGTTACTTTACTGTTATTTTTTATAAGTACTAGAATATTGAAATTTTCTTTATGCGTATAAACATTTAATTTGCATAATCACTGTGGTTGTTATTGTTGCCGTAGCTATATTTGCAAATGCTTTATTTACATAGCTTGCTGTTGCAACATAGCTAATTTATATGTTTGCCAATATTTAATTTTTGCAAATATACATTTAATGAAAAAATAATTATATATTGGTGGCATGCGAATTAGTACTGATAACAATACAGTATAAGTACTCTCACGTCCATGCTCGTAATTCATGGAAGCTTTTGTATTTGCAATGTTAAAAGTAGCTAACAAGAGGCGTTCCATTAATACGTAACAAATTTGAAGAAAACATAGCCAAAGTCAGTCATCGAAATGAACTAATTGCTTCCCTAAGGTAAACTATCACGCCACGCCACTGATCCAAGATAGAGAGAACAAAATGATAAATAAAGATAGAATATATTACAAAAAATCAAAAAATAAAGAAAAAATAATCTTATCTGAGAAAATGAGTAGAAAACTTATCAAACAAATTCATGAAGATTACTGACATATAGGGGTGAAACAACTACAAAATAAAATTGCGCCATTTTATACAGCACATCGATTGGTAGAGAATATACAGAAAATTTGCAAAAATTGTGAAATATGCATAAAGAATAAAACTAGAGGTCAACATAAATTCGGTTTAATGTCACATTTAGGACCAGCAGAAAGACCTTTTGAGATAATGTCAATTGATACTATTGGAGGATTTGGTGGGTCTAGATCCACAAAGACATATTTACATCTTTTAGTTGACCATTTCACTAGATATGCATTTATTTTAACCTCCAAAACTCAAAATGCAAATAATTTCATAAAATTGATAGAAAATGCTACAGATATCGATAGAATTGGTTTAATTTTAGCCGATCAATATCCAGGAATAAATTCAAAAGAATTTAAGAAGTTTTTAAATGACAAACAGATTCAACTGATTTTCACTTCTGTTAATACACCATTCTCTAATGGTCTAAATGAGAGATTGAATCAAACAATTATTAACAAGATAAGATGTAGAATTAATGAAAATAAAAATAAAATAGCATGGAAAACAGTGGCACATGAATGCATACAAAAATACAATGAAACAGAACACACAGTAACTGGATTTACACCCAAGTATCTATTATTTGGAATAGATATTACAACTCTACCTAAAGAATTAAAACAAGTTAAGAATTGTAATAATCTAATAAGAGATAGAAAAATAGCTTTAGAAAATACAAAAAGATCACATGATTACAACAAAGCTATCTTTGATAAGAATCGAATATATGTAACGTTTAACAGTGGAGACATGGTATATGTTGAAAATGGCAATAAACTAAATAGAAAAAAATTAGATGAGATAAGAATAGGTCCTTTTAAGATAATTGAAAAAATATCAAACTCAATTTATAAAGTAGATACAGGATATAAAAAAGCGGAATCGAATTTGTTTCACATTACGAATCTCATTCCAGCTCCTAAAATTACATAATATATAGAGGAGAATTAGATTTTGGTTGAAATGAAATGTTAGATGATAATACTAGCTTAAGAATATGATTGTGAAAAAAATTTTATAAGTAAAATTTTCTTTGAGGGAGGGAGATGTAAAGTAACACATACAGTATTGTAGTGTATGCATTACTTTAGTTTGCTGACTTTGCATCTCGCAACCTCGGGCATCGACCGAATGACTAAACGTCACTGAATTCCATAAAGTCGATGCGTCGTCATAAAACGACAGGAGGTGTGAGTTGCAGGTCAGAACTCAGTTGAGAAGGACATATAAGAAAGAATTATTGTGCGTTAGAAAATACACTGTGGACAGATAACAGTAAATGTTGTTTCTTTGTTTACAGGTAAGATTTGTATAATTAATATTAAGTTAGATATTAAAATTATTTGTATTTGATTAAATAACTAATAAAATGCTTTGTTTACAGAGAAACGCAATTTTGTAATTTGATACAGTAATATAAAGATACGCATTATATATATATATATATATATATATATATATATATATATATATATATATATATATATATATATATATATATATATATATACATATCTATATATATATATATATATATATATATATATATATATATATATACATATATGTGTATATATGTATATATGTACATATATATCATCCAAAAAAATTCTGTGACTATTTCTCGGAAGTGCGCCCTTCCATTGAGCTGAAACTTTCAGGATATATTTATATATATGTAAAATAGATATATTTATGTATATTCAAAATAATAATTAACTTTAACCCATTGGCGCCGGCGGCCATTTTAGTGATAATTAAAATATCCCTATCGGCAAATGATTTACAAAAAAAATAATTTTGCAAAATGAATTTAAAACATGTTTTCAATGTGAACATGATAGAATTTTGGAAATATTCAACCCTATGTGTACATTAGGTGACTAAAAGCAAATCAGGAAAGCTTATAAATTTTTGATATGACGGGTCATCAAGAAAACGTCAGTATGGTTCGTAAAATCAATGGAGGTAGTAGACAATGGAGTGGCCTTTCACATTTGAAATGTATTGGTGGGGACGTAACCATGAAGTAAGGGGAATGCGAAGTTTTGTTTGATTGTTGCTGATGTTTTGGTTCCTTCTTGCACGTTCATTTCATTTGGAATTTTATGTCATATGATCACCACGTGGAAAATTTTTTGTCAAGTTGATAGATGAGATGTTTGGCAAAAGTCACAGGGGTAGATAGATGCAACTACTATAAAATCATACAATTCGGGGCATTTTTTCACCTCTCCCACGAATTGTACGTTGCTGTCTTCCATCGAATTTCCAAGAACGACCAGTCATTCGGCTTGAGGTCTACAATGCACAACGCTTGAAACGCACTCAAAACAAAACGACTACGATTCTCACTCTTAACGATTGGCAAACGCTCCGTAAGTGGTTCCCCATTTGTTTATTTAGGCTGTGAAGACCAAGCGTAGAAATATGGCATCTTTCCCAATTCAGCTATATTTTTAGTATCAAAAACTTCTGTTCACGAGCGCTTATGACCCAATAATCAGATACAACTGAAATTTACAGAATTTATTGGTTTTGAGTATTTGAGTAGGACCAGGCTTGATAGAAGCAATTTTTAAATGTGGGCAACTCTGTGTCAGTGGTGCAATCTTGAAAAACCATTAAGAAAAATGTCTAAGTTCTTGAAATTTTTCGAATGGCAGCCCCGAACACGTTTCTATTCCTGCAACTTTTGATCAAGCCATCGGATGAAAACGAGATTCATAAGGTAGGTTGATGTTGATGAGAAGCAGTTGTGGTAAACTTTTAGTTCCAGTGCTGGTACAGTGTTGCAAACGCTGAGTATTTTCTTCATTTGTGTTACTGAAGATGTTATTTTAAAAGTTCTGTAAGATAAGTAACCGATAATAAATATAAGTAACAAGTGCTTTGACTTTCCTAAAAGTTGAAATTCATAAAATTGGTAACGCTGGAAAGCTTCCCATTCTATTTGTTTAAATGCATTGGTGTTATCAACGTGGTATATTAAAATATGCACTCAAAATCTGCACGATTCCTCTACTGTTCATCGAACATAGGTGTTTAAAGCGGCTCTGTTGCGCTAGATTTTTTACTAATTTTCGAAGAAAATTAGTATTAAACTCGCTTCGTGGAAAATTCGTCATATATATATATATATATATATATATATATATATATATATATATATATATATATATATATATATATATATATATATATATATATATATCTATATATATATATCCATATATATATATATATATATATATATATATATATATATATATATATATATATATATATATATATATATATATATATATATATATTATATATCTATATATTATATATAGGGTGTTTGGTACTCGGTGGACACTTTTGTAAGGAGGCATTCCTTGATATATTTTGAGAAAAAAATTGTTCTACAGGGTGGTCCGGTTTTCAAAATCTACGGAGTTACAGGGTGGCCACTAAAAGTGTTTCGGACCTGTACCCTGACTCACTTAAATCATTATATCTTGAAAACTAATAATAAAAACGCATAGTTTTATGGCTTGTTTTTTGATGGAATCAAATTACCTTTAATTTGATGTAACATCCTAAATTGTAACTGTACCTGATTTTGAGATATTTACTTGAAAACACAAAATTTTGGCACTTCTACCCCGCAAATTCTGTGTTCAATATCGTTTTTCTCAGAAAATCTCATGAAAAGATGCCATTTTATTTTTTATAGGCCATATTGTTGGCTACAAAAGTTGCATACAAACTTATGCCTTAGATTTTACCATTTCGCAAGTAGTAAGCGAAAATACAAATGGGAATATAGGTTAGGTTAGGTTAGTGAAGAGGGCTGCCGCGAACGCGGCTAGCATTAGGCCACCAGTTTGGGCCCATTTGCCACCCTCATAGAGAATCACACGCATTCACACTTACAGCCATGGCACTGGCGGGATTCGAACCCGCAGGCCCCGTAGCACGCCGCTTTTCGGCATGACGCCTTAGCGAGGAGAGCTACCGGGCCCCCTCCCAAATGGGAATATATATATATATATATATATATATATATATATATATATATATATATATATATATATATATATATATATATATATATATATATATATATATATATATATATATTTATATATATATATAAATATATATATATATATATATATATATATATATATATATATATACATCCTATATTTCCAATATATATCCTATATTTCCAAGCAGAGTAAATTTTTGTTTAAAAAAAGTACTAGAAATGAAAACTTATTATGTGTTTAGTTTGCTTATGATAAAGAAGTGGAAATTCTAAGCCTTGTGTAGGCGCTGAGTGCCTAAAAGAAGGCAAGGATTTTTTTTTCAAATTTCGGTTTGTCATAACTTCTAAGAAAAACAATGGATCATCGTAAAAATTTCAGAGCGTATTGATGTAGACCAGAATTTAACACACATGGACTTTCAAGACTGTGCGGCAGCTCTGTAGCTACAGCAGGCTCCTGAACAAAAATCCTTCAAATCATCGACCTTCCTGAAAAATTTTCGATTTTTGAACATAAATTCAAATTATTGATAAATGATGACTTTTGTCCACCAAGTCAAATAAAATATTTCAAAATCCCGCGGTAAACAAGAATGGCAACCCGTGATCAAATTACCTCTATTTTCAGCACTCAAAACTTCTGTTCACGAGAACTAACGATCGGATAATGCGATCAATTTGAAATTTACAGAACATGTTGAAATTAGCTAGGACCAGGTCTGATAGAAGTAATTTTGAAATACGGACAACACTGTGGCAGTGGTGCCATTTGGAAAAATGGCTGAGAAAAACAAACTGGTTTTCAGCCTATAGCTTCCGATTTAGCCACCAGATTTTAACGAAATTCACGCAGTAGGTGAACCTTACTCTAAGATAGATTTCATAGAAATTTGGTTGAAAAACTAGTAAAGGGACGCCAGCTACGGCAATTTTTGTCCTAAATATTGTAAATTTGCTCAGGAAAATAAAGATTATTTCCCTATAGCTTCCGATCCAGTAGCGAAATCAAAACGAAAGTCATGTGATAAGTGGATCTTGTTGCGTTTCTAATTCTGTAGGAATTTCGTTGGAAAATCGTGAAAGGGTTGCCAGCTATGATGAATTTCGTAGCTGATTCATATTTCTTTATCGAGCGATGTTGTCATACAATTTCAAAATGGGAATGATCCTGCAATGGCAGTTAACAACAAATATTAACGTTTCAAAAATTTAAAAAGTTTGGACGGTGGTAACCCAGAATTAAATTCACTCCTATAACTTACAGCGCAGCCATTCAATCGAAACAAAATTCATAGGATAGGTTTCACACAACGTGAAGCAGCTATGGTGCTAGCACATGATTGCCAGTACCGAACAGTTTCGTTAATATTGCACCAACAGATGCTTCCATTTTCTATTCATAAGCAAAGCATTTGCAATAAAATAAGCAACCGATATTTAAATTTCCGAGTTATGGAAATTTTTCGGCTGGCAACCCCATGACATAGTTTAATCGCTGAAACTTTCGATGACATCCTCGGATGAAAATGAAATTCAAAGGATAGGTTGATTAAGCACGACTATGTTATGGTAGATGTATTGCTGCTGTGTTGGACAAATGTTGCCAGCACGGAACATTTTCATCATTTGTGTTATAGGAAATGCTGTCAGAAAATGATATTTGTCCCTTTGCGTACGAAATGGTTGATATGATACTACAAAGAAGTGTATAACGTCTTCACATATTTTTAAATCCCTCAAAGATAGCTTCTTCGAAAATTAGTTTTCTAGCGGCTTTGATGCGCTAGTTTAATTATTAATTTGTTTTTCTCAAGTATTATGCGCTATTATTTGTAAATAGTTGGCTAATAAAAAGTAAATGATTTCGAAAATATGTATGAAAATGGTGTTTCATGGTTATGGTCATTTGTACACTAAAAGCTTTTATATTTTTGTGGGATGCGTCTATTCTTTTGTTGGACAAAGTACATTATATAGATTTTTTGAAATTACTTACTGACATGTCCCATCAGTGCACGTGCATATATTATTAAAACAGTAAAGAAAACTGTGGCTACAGCATTCATCACATACAGCTCCCAAACCTGGAAAAAATTAAATAAAAGGCAAAATATGAGCTCCTCAAAACATTTGTAACATGTTTACAAAAATACAATTTATATCATTTAATAAACCTAGATCTGTTAAAAAAAACTACGATTTATGCCATAGAAACTTGACCAAAGTAGAAAAATCCAGTCAAAAATTGGTAATATTACTCCATCTTGTTTCAGCATTCAACATAGACTTTTACATAACTTGTTTACGAAATAAAAGAGTTTCGTTTTATGCAACTCATTACGTTTTTAAATAAACAATAACTCTAATCGCTCAATAGCGTACACACTAGGTCTGTTCCCGTACTACAATTAATTGCGATTAATTGCAATGAAGCCATTTTTTGTACTCCGTTTTAGTACGCTTCATTGCAATTAATTGCAATTAATCGTAGTACGGGAACAGACCTACTTTATTTACCGTGCTATTAGGTCTGTTCCAGTACTACGATTAATTGCGATTAATCGCGATTAATTGCAATGAAGCTGTTCCCTTACTCCGTTTTACTGAAAACTGAAAATATCCCCTCTTTCAGTAAACTTCAGTAGGGTCTGAGCTACTGAAAAATACTGAAGTGTCAAACGGAGTAAATATTTTCAAATGGGCGCGGCAAGCGCTCATCCCAAAAAGCCGTTGTCGCCATCAGCTCCGTTGCATCACTTTTTGATTGTTATCAGCTGCATGCAGCGCTGACCGGTCGGAACATTGACCTACAGTGCATTCGATTTCGATGCAGTCATACAGCGGTCAAGAGCCGAACATTACCGCGTGATGCATGTACATGCTCAGCTCCAACCACCGTACGCCGCACCAAAAGCGAATGCACTGCATCGAATGGATGTAGGAGCGAAATCGATATGATTTTCGCAACGAGAAAAAAAATTTGACGATGAAGTGTACTACAATTAATTGCGATTAATCGCGATTAATTGCAATGAAGCTGTTCCCGTACTCAGTTTTACTGAAAACTGAAAATTTCCCCTCTTTCAGTAAATTTCAGTAGGGTCTGAGCTACTGAAAAATACTGAAGTGTCAAACGGAGTAAATATTTTCAAATGTGCGCGGCAAGCAACTTTTTTTTTGCGTAATGTTGCTATGAAGGTCGAATATTTTTGTGGCGATAATTTATTACCGCTTAGGATGACTTTATAATCACTATTGTTCCCCAAAAACCGAAAACTGACACTTTCGGTTGTCAATTTTCAGGAAATACAATGAGAGCGTTCCCGTACTTTTCATGAAATTCCCCACTACATGATTCAGGAAAATTCAGTAAAATTCAGTTACTAAAAGTACGGGAACAGACCTATTATCAAAATAGCACTTGAGTTCTGATTGATAGCGTATACAGCACACGCTTAGTTCGCGGACTATACACCAAATTCCACCTAAATTATTTAGTTCACCTGCTGTAAACACTCAGTACCCGACCCAAATTTAAGTCAGTCCACGATTTCAAGCGATCTGACTTAAAATAGGTCGTGGACTATATACCGCTGTAAATACACCCGACCTAAACATTGATTTTTGCGCGACTATTAATAATGTGTGTATGTCAAATATAAGCTCATAACATTCCCTTTTGACACAAAATCATTGAAATAAACATGTTTGAGAGACAAATGAAACGATATATACAGTGCATGAACGTAATTTTAACTAAATGACAACTGTCATGTGCAAACTAGGACTAAATTCGACCTAAGTAAATTTTAGGTCAGGTTGATGTAGACTCCTTAGGACCAAGTTCACTTAGCTCTTTTTCAGCACTCGAAAGTTCTGTTCACAAGAACTGACGACCGGATTATCCGATCATAATGAAATTTGCAGGACATGTTGGCATTAATTAGGACCAGGTCTGATAGAAGTGATTTTGAAACACGGTCAACACTGTGGCAGTGGTACCATGTTGAAAAATCACTGAGAAAACAAACAGTTTTTTGGCCTATAACTTCCGATTCAGCCATCACATTTAAACGAAATTCACACAATATTTGGATCTTACTTTAGATAACATTTGGCTGAAAAATTAGAATAGAGTTGCCAGCTATGGTGATTTTTGTCTCCTAAATCTTGCAAATTTGCTCAGCAAAATAAAGCTTTTTTCCTTATTACTTCCGGTCCAGTCATGAAATCAAAATGAAATTCATGCAGTAAATAGACTTTAATGTGAGCCAAATGTCGTAGGAATTTCGTGCAAAAATCATGAAAGGGCCGCCAGCTATGGCCATTTTTGTAATTTTTCCGGAATTTCTTTACTAAACATTTTTTGGGGGGAAAAATATATTTCAATTTTTTAAACTTTAATTTCACAAAGTTCGACCATTTACTTTTTTTTTAAATTTTTTTTCTAAAAATAGCTAATAGTGTATAGATAATCCTCACCAAGTTTCATAATGGGCGTAGAAGTCGTTTAAGAGCTAGACCAGTTTCAGATTCGAAGCGTAACTGCCAGCGCCGGGTTTGCACCTACCGCCCCCTAACGCCAGATTACAGAAACTTTTAATCATACAAAATGCCTTAAGTCCGAATATTAGATCATATTTTGCGAAGCTTTAATGATGTAAATTATATTTTGATATAATGTTCATTTAATTTAGCAGCTACTTAATTAGACAAACGCGTTACAAGTGATTTTTTTATAGTTTTGTGAGATAATTTCGCTACGAAATAATTTAGATATATATTTACAGTTTTGTTTATATATTTTAAGTTTTTTTGTTGAGAAATTATCTCACAAAACTATGAAAAAAACTCTTGTAACATTATTTAATTGTTATTTGTTATTTAATTGGAATGTATAATTGAATTTAATATTATATCAAAACATAATTTACATCATTAAAGCTTCACAAAATATGATCTAATATTCGGACTAAAGGTATTTTATATGATTGATAGTTTCCATAATCTGGCGTTAGGGCGCCGCCCGTTTTGCTTCGAAACCTTAATTGGTCTAGCTCCTAAACGACTTCTGCGCCCATTATGAAACGTGGCAAGGATTATCTACACACTATTAGCTATTTTTAGAAAAAAAATTTAAAATTTAAAAAATTTAAATTCAAGTTTAGAAAATTTAAATATATTTTTTCCCCCCAAAAAAAAGTTTTTCTTAATACGCGAAATTGCATTTAATAAGCCCATTATATTACACATCAACTCGAGTACTTTATTTATTTTATTGCTACTTTTTTAAACTGGATAATTTGATTCGAAGTAGCGTATACCTGCCGATTAGTCAAATTTTTAAAGCCCTCTAGCTCGCTAACCAGACTTATTACGGTAAAAATATTTTGCATCTGAATCAAGAACATATATAAGTATAACATAATCAAATATTACTAAAATCGGAAACCTCAAAATTTTTTACCTGTCCGCTTCACGTGGAATGCTCCATTTATGTTAGTGCCTCCGCACACGGGTCGGCATTCAATCGACGCGACTGCGACTCGAACTCGAACTCCTTGCGATTTCCAATGCAAATGAATGGAGACCCGCACACGGGTCGACTTGCACTCGACTCGCGCTCGACTCGTACTCGGTGCGATTGCGACTCGACAGGCACTCGTCTCGCTCGAAGTGTTTGGAACGGGAAAAATCGAGCAAGACGCGTGATATTTTTTTTCGAAATATATGAAAGTGTTTTTTTTTGTATAATGTATGCATTATTAATTATTTTATTTTATGTATTATTATGATTGGTTCTTTGAAAAATATGAGTGTTTCTGATAAGGTATCACGTATGTATTTTTTTACATACGTGATACCTTAGATTAGAAGGAGCAGCCAAGTTGTGGTACCAGGGATATCACGGGCAAATATCTACTTGGGCTACTTTAAAAACCGGATTAATTAATAGTTTTCCCTCGATCGAAAATGATGCCTCCATTTTCAGGAAAATTATTGAGAGGACGCGATCAGAAAACGAAGACATTGAAAGTTATTTCTACCATATGGTATCGTTGGGTAAGAAACTAGCTTTGAATGATTCTTCGATCATTGATTATGTGATTGGCGGTATACGTAATCATGCAGTGAAACGGGCACTGACCGCATCAACATTCACATCGCTACCAGAGTTACTCAAGAAATTGAAAAACCTCGATCAATTGGAGAAGGAAAAGTTTGTCCTGGAAACAAGAGTCCAAATCAACAGATCGACCATGAGCCCAGACCGAAAAGATTTCATGCACATCGATCAAGAGACGACTACAAGGTTAGTTGCAGTTACTGCCAAAGAACCGGGCACATGTTCAAAGACTGTGCAAAAAGGTTGAAAAAGTGCTTTAAGTGCAATCAAATCGGTCATTTCGCCAGAAGTTGCAAAATAGAGAAGAAAAATATTTGATTAGCACGCTTGCAAGAAGAAAGACGGAAGGACGAATACTATCAACTGGCTGAAGTCAATGGAATTAAATTACAAGCTTTTGTTGACATGGGTAGTGATTGCTCAACGATAAATCAGCAACTGGTTACACTAAATATGTGGAAGCCTATAGTTTGTCGTCGTTGTTAAAACACCTGGACAATTAGCATTAATAAAAAATGTGAGGCGTATTATCTCAGACAAAAAGGAAGAAGGACGCGTTTCAATTGGATTGTGTAAATTTTGGCTCACAAGTTCAAGAGCCATGTAAAGTGGAAACGCTAAAACTATTAAATGAATTTCGCGATTGCTTTGCTGACAGTATTTTAGAATTAGGCAAAACAGAAGAGCTTGAAATGAAGATTACCCTGAGAAGCAATGCGGTTGTGAACTATAAGCAATATAAAGTACCATTTGCTCTGCTATCGGTTTTGGAAGCAAAAATTAGTGAGCTGTTGAAAGCGGACATAATAACGCATTCACAGTCAGAATATGCGAGCCCTGTCATTTTAATAAAGAAAAAAGAACGATTTTCGAATGTGCGTTGATTTTCGAAAACTAAATTCAGTCACAGTTAGGGAAACATTTCCAGTACAAAATGTAGAAGATGTTTTCAATTCACTCGCCGGTAAACGCGTTTTTACGTCGCTCGATCTGATGAGTGGCTATCACCAAATTCCTATTGCCACCGAGTCAAGAAAATTCACTGCGTTCGTTACACCTTCAGGCCACTTTGAATATAAGCGGGTTCCCTTTGGTCTAACAAATGCCCCGGCAGTATTTCTGCGGCTAATGAAGAAGATCTCCGAAAGAATTCCAGGCAAACTTATTATATACATGCATGACATCCTCATTCCGACACAGTCTATCGAAGAGAATATTAATGTATTGCAAGACGTGTTGGTGGAAATCCGGAAAATGGGCCTTACATTGAATTTAGCTAAATGTAGCTTCTTCAAACACAAAATAACGTTCCTAGGGCATGAAGTTAGCGGAGATGGTATTAGTCCTGGAATGGTGAAATTAAACGCGATTGCTAATTATAACCAGCCTGAGACAACTAAAGAGGTGCGACAATTCCTCGCTTTGAGTGGATATTTTCGTAAATTTATACAAAACTTTGCCATGATTGCAAGGCCACTGACTTCATTACTAAAGAAGGATATCAAATTTCATTGGTCAGCAGAAGCTGAAAAATCATTTCACGTATTAAAACAGAAATTGATGACTGCACCGATATTAACTTTATATAAATTTGAAGCTGAACATGAGGTACATACGGATGCTTCTCAGTTCGGACTAGCTGGCATATTGTTTCAAAAAGAGCAAAATGATTTAAAGCCGGTGATGTACTTCAGTCGGGCAACGACAGAAACTGAACAAAAGTTTCATAGTTATGAATTGAAAACCTTGGCCATTGTCGAGACATTGGAACGATTTAAATATTATCTTCTTTATAATAAGTTCGTCATCGTGACCGATTGCAATTCAGTTAAACAAACTCATGAGAAAAAACATCTTGTTCCAAGGATTGGTCGATGGTGGTTGAAGATCATCGAATTCGATTTCACTATGCAGTTCCGAAAAGGAGCACAGATGCAACACGCGGATGCTTTGAGTCGATGTCCGGAAGAATCAGCACAAGAAGCGGAGACGATCGCACATCGTGTACTGTCGATAGGCCTAAACAGTGAAGACTGGCTTTCTACATTACAATTTCAAGATAAAAAATTAAAGATGATCCGTGATTCGTTGGAATTATCGCAGGCACAGTAGGGTGAAAATTATGAAATTGTCGGTCACCGTCTGTATAGAAAGACCACAGATCGATATAAATTTGTGATTCCCTCTAAATTGCGGAGTAAAGTCTTTCAAATGGCACATGATGATCTGGGACACTTGGGAAAAACAAAAACTCTTGAGCAGCTGACGAAAAGTTTTTGGTTTTCGAAAATGCCGCAGTATGTATCCAAATACTTACGAAGTTGTTTGCAATGTGCATACAATAAACAACAGCCGAGTGACTCAGCTAGACAGTTATTCGCCCGTAAAAGACAACCAATTCCCTTTCATACTATTCACGTAGATCATTTGCTCCTAAACGACTTCTGCGCCCATTATGAAACTTGGCAAGGATTATCTACACACTATTAGCTATTTTTAGAAAAAAAATTTAAAATTTAAAAATTTAAAAAATTTAAATTCAAGTTTAGAAAATTTAAATATATTTTTTCCCCCCAAAAAAATGTTTTTCTGAATACGCGAAATTGCATTTAATAAGCCCATTATATAACACATCAACTCGAGTGCTTTATTTATTTTATTGCTACTTTTTTAAACTGGATAATTTGATTCGAAGTAGCGTATACCTGCCGATTAGTCAAATTTTTAAAGCCCTCTAACTCGCTAACCAGACTTATTACGCTAAAAATATTTTGCAGCTGAATCAAGAACATATATAAGTATAACATAATCAAATATTACTAAAATCGGAAACCTCAAAATTTTTTACCTGTCCGCTTCACGTGGAATTTATGTTAGTGCCTCCGCACACGGGTCGACATTCAATCGACGCGACTGCGACTCGAACTCGAACTCCTTGCGATTTCCAATGCAAATGAATGGAGACCCGCACACGGGTCGACTTGCACTCGACTCGCGCTCGACTCGTACTCGGTGCGATTGCGACTCGACAGGCACTCGTCTCGCTCGAAGTGTTTGGAACGGGAAAAATCGAGCAAGACGCGTGATATTTTTTTTCGAAATATATGAAAGTGTTTTTTTTTGTATAATGTATGCATTATTAATTATTTTATTTTATGTATTATTATGATTGGTTCTTTGAAAAATATGAGTGTTTCTGATAAGGTATCACGTATGTATTTTTTTATATGTTTGCATGATGATTTTACATAATGCAATGTTATATAATGTAATGTTATATACATGAAATTTTCCTATATATATTTTAATTATGTTGGCCACAAAATAGTTGCACCTATATACTCATAAAGGTTACTGATTTGTGATCATGGTTCCCTTCTTGTCTATAAATCAGCATAGATAAAGCAGAGAATAATTGATACGGGAAACTCGATCGTTTTGCGGAATAAGCCGCCGAAAGCAGAATCAAGCACAATCAAGAGTAAGAAATGGTTGATATGATACTACAAAGAAGTGTTTAACGTCTTCACACATTTTAAAATCCCTCAAAGATAATTTCTTCGAAAATTAGTTTTCTAGCGGTTCTGATGCGCTAGACTTTTTATATCTGCAAACACGAGTGAATAGGTATGTTCCCGTACTTGAATCTATTATAATACACTAAAATAGATCCGCAGCAAGTCGTTTTCGTACTTATGCTGCAAGCCAAATTTTGCAGCAAAATCTTATCTGCCAAATTCTGTTACTGCTGCAGTCTGAGAGCATAAAGACATTCGGAGGGGCGATGTCCATTTAGAATACATTGAAGAGAAACCGACCACTTTTCATGTATCTTCAATGTCAATTCCTCTCTTTGTATCCTCTCTGTCAATATGACAATTAAACTAATGTAAACAATTTGAGTCGGTACGGAAATAAAATCATGTTTATTTTAAATATAGATTAATTTTGTGTAGATTCGACTAGTGCGGTTCACAAAAACGTTAGTGTAGAAGTGAAAATCGCGAGTTTTATTTGAAAAAAGTGTTTGAAAACTGTGCAATTGCATTAATCTTTGCAATGAAGTGAGTTGTGCCAAATTGTGGCAATAGTTTGCAACGCCGGCCACTTGGAGTTTCTTATCACAAGTAAGGAATAAACAAACGATGTGTTTTGCAAAATTTTGTGAATTTCACAATTTTTTTATAAGCGAAAGTGCCTATTTGAGCCCTTTTAAATATTGTCGACATATTGGCGCGAATTTTCTGGTAGCCATTTTAATTTCTGTCAAAAAAAACACAAAGCAGTAGAGCGCATAAACAGTTTCGGGGCAGAGCGGAAATAAAATGATACATAAATTTATTCGTATTGCATGCTGTGTGAAATATTGTTTTCCAGATTTCCAGAAAATGAGCAACACATATTCATTTGGACTTCTTCTCTTGGATTTCCTGAGCTGATCATCAAAAATACTTCCCGGGTCTATTCAAATCTTTCGGCCGTGGTATATAGCAATTGATGATTGACAAGGGAATAAGTGTAATAGTTTCTTGTTTTTCTTACAGCTGAGCAAGCGAACAGGGGATCATCTTTAGTGGAGTAAAATCTTCGAGTGATGCAGTAGGTAAAGAAAATGTTCAAAACATTCTTCTCTTTAATTATCTTAATTCTATAGATACCTTTCGGCAACAATATTCAAGATGAGATAAACGATGGACAAGAAGAGCGAATTGCGATCTCATTAGGTGCTTCATGCTGATGTTGCGTTCATGATACACTTTTGAAAATTTTAATATTCAACAATATCATTTCAATTAGGCTACGTAAACAGACCAAGTGGCTCCTATTACCGCAGTGCATTTAATCAAGCTGCAGGAAAAAATTGGAAGAAAAAAATAGGATTATCCAAAATTCGCGTAAAAAACAGCGCAGGCAAAAGAAAACAGCTTATATAGTTGAGTTGTTAGATAATCTCAAGGCCAATAACTGGATTAGCGAAGTAGGTCGAGAACGATTAGATAGTGTGAATATAATATAATAATTATCTTATTACCTAGAAATATATTATCTCCAACCTATCATTATATTTAGCCTACTTTATAGTATAAAAAAAGTTGAGACTTCTTGGAACTATTAACTGTGAAGACTACTTATTTTTTTCGAAAAATCTTAAATAAAATTTGCCTTTTTCGGAATTTGAAGCTGTTTTTGATTTTGATGATTTTATTCATTGCAGTTGCTTTACACACAATACTCAGTAAAAACTTTCTAGATGTTCTAAAAACGAAAATGATATTCAATGTTTTCTCATCACCTACGGCAGTACTCAGCACTGCCAAGATTTGAGCCAGCATAAACACATCTAATTTTTAAGCCACTTTCTTATAAAACAATTTTTGTTTTATGGGTGAATAAATATTCAATTAGTATATTCTACAATTTTCATAGTTCGCATGCATTTGTGTTCTATTTTCATTTTCTATCCTGGAAAAATAATTAATTCACCGCAAAGCAACGAATAATCCAGCCTGCTGTAGCTTATTTTTACTCCCTGGTTCGAGAATTCGTACGGTTATAATATGAATGCTAAAAAATATTAAATAACTAAATATCTAACAATCATTCACTTACGATATTCAAAATTTGAATATTTGAAATTATTCACACATAATATATCCCCATCAATTTGATAAATTAGGAATTACCTACGCCCCGAAAATTTCAATCAATCATCGGGGTCGCTGGTGATGAGGAAAAATGGCCATGCCTTCGGCCCCTCCGGGCTGCAGTTTGCTGAAGTACGGGAACAGACCTAATATTAATGCCCATAATGGAGGTAGTAGACAATGGAGTGGCCCTACACATTTAAATTGTTATTGGAGGGGTTGAAACCATGTGGCAAGGGGAACGCCGATGTTGTGTCTCCCTCTTGAACATTTTTCTATTTGTAACTGCATGTCATATGATAACCACGTGGGGAATTTTTGTCAAGTTAACAAGCTCTTTTTATCCAAGTTCTGTGAGTTAATTTCCGAACACTTTCAAATAAAGTACCCTGATCGTATCGGGTTTGAAAACAATTTATCGACAGTGGCATTGTAAAGGTAGGTATCCATATGTTGCATTTCTTCCGTATCGTATCCCTGTTGCGTATCATTCACTAAACGGATACGGTGTCCACACTACTCAATATTCCATGTATCATCAATACGATCCGTTGCAAAAAGCTCGATACGCAGCTGCAACGCTTTTATTCACGAATCTATAGTGTACAACGCAACGTGTCCACACATGACTCCACTTAATATCGTATCATACCTTGCACAAAATGTGATATCGTCGATATACTTCAATAAACTGAAGAATGTTTTCTTTATTCCACTCCATTATCTATGCACTGCACTACAATACTGACAAGTTAACGACTCAAATGTCAAATCATGCAACGCGACTTGTGCAACGCAAGTTGTCCAAATATGATTCGAGAGCGTATCGTTTCCTTCCTTTGATGCGACGGCAAGAAACCGCCAAATGACCGATCGAATTCGTTGCATTTCTTTGTATCAAATTTTGATACGCAACGAAGATACGTTTGTCGTATCCACTGATACGCAACGGTGATACGATACGCGAAAATGATACATATGGATACATACCTTTATGCTTGAGTTACAATCAATGCAACCAATGCCTTCTAGATGTACGGGCCGTAATGCAGAATGATGACGTCAGACCATCGGGACAAATGTCGCGAAAAACACACGTAGTCTTATGGGACGTCCGCGGGAAAATGTTAATTGTACGGGTTGTGTTAAAGTGAGTGAAATTAAAACTAAAGTGGTTTATGCAGAACAGTGCTAGTGAACAGTTAAAACACAAATTAATGCGGTGCGTGCGGTATAATGTGGAAAATTCGCTACGAACTGTTTATCGGTTGGTGTTAGGTTATGTGATGGTTCGTGTCGATTTACTGTCGCGATAAAATTAATTGTTACAAAGTGTACGTTATGACTAAATATTATTATTATAACGCGTCCACGCACAAAAAACTAACGTTTTATTCATATTTTAACCAAAAAACCGCAAGTGAAATCTCCGTGTACATCGGCACTGCCTCGTGGAAATGTCAAGTTTCCTAAACTCATGACGTCACGGCGAGAACGATTGCGTAGCCTGACGGCCCGTACTTCTAGAAGGCATTGATGCAACCAACATTCGCTGCCAAGTTTTGTTGGTGGAACGAGTTACAATCAATGCAACACAACATTTACTGTCATCTGTCACTGGCTATATTAACAAAATTGTTGCTCGATAATATGGATCCTTTACAGTCTCGGAAAGTGATATCAGTGAGTATTTGATCCTTTAAAAGCTGCAGCGTACATTGCAGAGCAAAAATGAGCAAAAGAAAAACAAATTTTAATTGTCATTTGCATATGACATTTCCCATTTCCCGGACTCTCATAGGAACAGGTGGAATTGGATATTTTCAAAAATGTTGTTGCCATGCCAAGTTTGAGATATGAGCAAACTCTGCTGCGCAACAAAGTTGTGTTGCATCATTGTAACTGCTCTCATACATTCTCATGGGTTCAAACTCATTTTGTTGTGCAACAAATGTTGGTTGCATTGATTGTAACTCCAGTATTAGAGTGCCATATTAGTGAATATTTCAAGTGACGGTGCATATATTTCTCTTAAATTCAGTATGAAGTACGTCGTGTTAAATTGTGAGAACAGTTACAAATACCGCGAAGTTGGCGTATCTTTTCACAAGTGAGTACTTAAAATAAGTAATTTTTTCATTTTTGCTTGCGTTAAGTGTATGGTTCATGCAAAAAAGCAAGATTGAGAGTAATTTAATATCTGTTTACAACCCGGTGGAAGCCATGACAGTTTGTGCTAAATACCACCAATGTAGTAGAGAAGATCAGTTTTTTGGGGGCATTTTGTAAGCAGAAATTATTTATTTTATTTATTTATTTACCAAACAAGGCAACATAACAACAAGAAAAACATAATATAAATCTTAAATACAATTAATCGTAAATATATAATACAAATTGTCCGTTGCACTGTATACACTGTATACACGTGCGATTCAAATTTCTATTACATTATATATTTCTTAACGGTTTCCGGAAAATGATGTTGAATGCCTCGTGTGGAAAAAAAATATTAGGTGTACCTAATATTTCAATTAACAAGCGCATTCGAGTGTATTCAAAACATTTTCGGGGTAGTGATGTTATAGGGCGTGCACGTTACAGGCGGCTAAGAGCGGATGCGACTCCCATTGCTACTACCCCACCAGTAAGTTGGAATAAAATTTAAATTCTTAATGCGTTATCGTGTTTTGTACATTATAGGGATTCGGAAATGTGCAACAACATATCCAGCAAGTGGGTCAAGTTTCATGGTGAATGCAATGGATTCGCCCATGGAAGTGATAGGATTTTGTTGCACATATCAAATATTAAATTTGAGTAAATTATAGTTTTTTATATAATCGGTTTAAAATATTAAGGACTGGCTTAACGCAATCACTGCGTTGCGATATTTTTTAAGTGATATTTATTATTAAATTTAGTGATATTTATTATTTATATATTTTAAACGTCATATATTACGCTCTTTTATGAAGAAACTGCTTTGAATAAACAAAATAGTGAGGTTGATATTTCACTTTTTCTTCAAGTGCGACGAACGTGCGATCTCGGTGTTCTGATCTATTATTGGCTGAAAGCGCAATGAATGATCATTCATAGGTATGTGGTAAGTCAAATCCGACTCAAAACTTATTCACCATTGAAATATGTTTTTAATCATTTTCATAGACAGCACCAACTCAGAATTATGTGCGAAGCGATGATATTGGGGTAAAAGTTAGCATATGTGCAGACATGGCACTGAAATACACGGGGGAAAAATTAGAACAGGATAATTTCGTCATTGTTTTTCCAGATTATTGAAAACGTTAGACAGGCACCTTCAATTACTTCTCCGGAGAAGTTTGCCTGCTCATGTAATTTGGTATGTTAACAAATTGTATATTGAATGCAATATCATTCTTTTAATACCATTTCAATAGATACCGATTGCCAGTGGTTCGAAACCGGAGAGTATGGGCTTCGACACAACTAACTTGAATAAAAATGTAAATATAATAATTTCAACTATGACGAAAACTGATTAATTTTTTCCAGATGACACAAAGTTGTATCGTAGCACCAGGAGATAGTCGAAGAATGCTGCAAACTGGTGACCTTGTGAGCACAGTGAGTTTATATGAATTCTGAAACTACAATTTCTATTTAAATTACGCATATTTTGGGTTTTCAACCTTTTTCAAGCAAACATTTTATTAAGGAGCCACTTTCTGTTTTATAAGCTAGATATATTTGAATTTTTTCACAGATATCGATACTAAGAGCGTAACGCGTCCTCTTTTTCACAGCCTATTAATACAGAGCAAAGGCTGAATATACATGTATCAATTTCTTTACAGATATGGATATTTTATCTTCACCAATAGACACTGAAGAAGAGGGCAGACTGGCCTCGATATATAGACATCTATAAAGAAACTGAAATATATGTAGCGTCTAAAAGAAAAACTGTTCTTTTAGTTATACTTGAATGATTTCAAACATTTGAGCTTGTACAGAAGAAACATTTTGATGTGAAATCATTTAAATTTTGTATGATTTGCTTTATCTTAGACACTTAAGTCATCGTGCGATAGTTTCCAAATGATATATAGTAAAATATGTTAATGATAGAAGTATTTGCCTCATTGCGATCAGATTTTTCTCCTCCTGTCTACAATTTTATAAACATTGTATATATACTCCAAAGCTTGAATTTCAAGCGGAAAATATTTGATACGGCAAAGTATTATTTTTCAGATATGGTCTCCGAAAGCATCAACATGTCGAAATGCTTTTGGTTGCGATACTATTACAAAATTGAATTGTTCACCAAGTTATTTCAGAGATATGCACCGTTTCTCATCAGACATCAGCTCATAGTGCATACCTAACTGTAGATACCACAAATACTTCCATGACATACTAGGCGTGTTTTTTTGCTCCGATACAGAACAGAATAGAACAATGACGCAAATAAACGATCCATCACAAAACACGCCTATCGTAGACCTAACAGAATACGAACACAACATAAGGTGTTTTTTTGCTCCGATACAGAACAGAATAGAACAATGACTCAAAAAAACGATCCATCATAAAACAGCTGATGCTTTCACTAACACTGACATAGGTTGCTGTATTTGCTGTGGTACCACTCAACAGTTCAAAATAAAGGGAGAAAATAACGAATATACACTACCACAATCGATAGAAAATAGCAAACGGACTAACAGAAAATTATCTCTTTTAACTTTCTACACATTATGCGAGCTTTTTTTAATTTACTAACTACCAAAAGATTCAACTTAACCTTCAAAAAACCAAAGCCATCTCACAGAAAAAAAGACAACTTCGTATGAGCTTTTCTTTTTTCTATCAGCACATTCTATACTTCAGCACGTGAACTACCTATGACGAATACAATTTCTGTACTAGTGAATTCACTGGTGCAGGAGTGTTGTTGTTTCCAATGCGTATATCCTATTCTCTACTGGATTGAGGAGCAAAAAAACACGCCTATAAACACCTTAAGTAGATCAGTAGATATTAGGCGTGTTTTTTGCTCCTCTATCCAGCAGAGAATAGAGTATACGCATTGCAAACAACACTCCTGTACCAGTGAATTCACTAGTACAGAAATGCTATTCTTCATTTGTAGTTCACGTGCTGAACTATAGAATGTGCTGATAGAAAAAAGAAAAGCTCATGAGAAGTTACCTTTTTTGCTGTGAGGTGGCTTTGGTTTTTCCAAGGTTATGTTGAATGTTTTGGTATTTAGGAAATTAGAAAAAGCCCTCATAACGTGTAGAAAGTTAAAAGAGGTACTTTTCTGTTAGTTTTTTACTAATTTTCGAAGAAAATTAGTATTAAACTCGTTTTGCCGAAAATTCATATATATATATATATATATATATATATATATATATATATATATATATATATATATATATATATATATATATATACATATATATATATATATATATATATATATATATATATATATATATATATATATATATATATATATATATATATATATATGTATATATATGTAACGAACGAGCGAAATCTTTGCTCTATGTCGTGTTATCTGATGCTCGTCGAAACAAAGACCAAGTCTTCTTCCTACTCCGGGGACGACATGATTAAAGAGCAGTGAAGAACAAACACCAAAACCAGTTTCTAACATTTTACCTTTGATCTGATATGTGTGTGTTGAGTGCATGATCTCTTGTAGATAATAATGGAAAGATACTAACTGCATGTAAAGAGATAATGAGCACAGGTATGTATGTGTAACTGTTGGTTTTGCTCGGCGTTCGGCGTCCTCGTCAGGACGATGGCATATTTTTCGTGATCTTCTCGCAAGGCGGAGTAGGAAGTTGGCGTCTCGGTCGATCTTTGTTATAAAATTACAGAAGTGGGATAAAAAACCATTTTTACATTTGTGTGCCCGTGAATTTTTAGAGTGAATAAATTAAGTGACTTGATAAAAGACCATTTTTACATTTGTGTGCCCGTGAATTTTTAGAGTGATTAAATTAAGTGACTTGATAAAAGACCATTTTTACATTTGTGTGCCCGTGAATTTTTAGAGTGATTAAATTAAGTGACTTGTTAAAAGATCATTTTTATATTTGTGTGCCAGCGAATTTTTCTCTGCGTATATTGTTATAGTGATTAAGTTAAGTGACTTGATGAAAGACCATTTTTATATTTGTGTGCCCGTGAATTGTTCCCTGCGTGAATTGTTTGCTGTTTAAAGTGTGCAAGTGAAAAAGTTTTGTGCGCAGTGAGCCTTCGGGGATAATAAAATACTAGGTAAATATATACGTTAAAAGTACAGTGACTAAGTTAAGTGACCAGGTGTTGGTGTGGACAAAAAAAAGTAAAGACATGGCGGAATTGAGAGAGCTTATCGACGAGATAAAGCGATTACGGGAAGAAGTTGCAGAAATTCGTTCTGTGAATCGGGACTTAGTAGTGCGTAACGAAATGCTTACTGTAAGAAATAGTGGTTCGACGGCATCTTCACCACCGCTATCGGCAATAAATAGTGATGCGTCGGTTTCATCACTACCATTAACATCGGACAATGTTAACGCGCCGAGTTCTTTATCACCGTCACTGTCAACCAACGAGAATCCGGTTTCGGTACGTTTAGGCTTAGCAGAAGTCAACGGTTTGGTGGCTGCATTTGACCCGAAGTCCAGTGAGTTCGGCATAGCAGACTGGCTGGAAGATTTTGAATCCGTCGCTAACCTATATGCATGGAACGATAAGGTAAAAATTTTGTATTGTACCCTTAGATTAGAAGGAGCAGCCAAGTTGTGGTACCAGGGATATCACGGGCAAATATCTACTTGGGCTACTTTAAAAACCGGATTAATTAATAGTTTTCCCTCGATCGAAAATGATGCCTCCATTTTCAGGAAAATTATTGAGAGGACGCGATCAGAAAACGAAGACATTGAAAGTTATTTCTACCATATGGTATCGTTGGGTAAGAAACTAGCTTTGAATGATTCTTCGATCATTGATTATGTGATTGGCGGTATACGTAATCATGCAGTGAAACGGGCACTGACCGCATCAACATTCACATCGCTACCAGAGTTACTCAAGAAATTGAAAAACCTCGATCAATTGGAGAAGGAAAAGTTTGTCCTGGAAACAAGAGTCCAAATCAACAGATCGACCATGAGCCCAGACCGAAAAGATTTCATGCACATCGATCAAGAGACGACTACAAGGTTAGTTGCAGTTACTGCCAAAGAACCGGGCACATGTTCAAAGACTGTGCAAAAAGGTTGAAAAAGTGCTTTAAGTGCAATCAAATCGGTCATTTCGCCAGAAGTTGCAAAATAGAGAAGAAAAATATTTGATTAGCACGCTTGCAAGAAGAAAGACGGAAGGACGAATACTATCAACTGGCTGAAGTCAATGGAATTAAATTACAAGCTTTTGTTGACATGGGTAGTGATTGCTCAACGATAAATCAGCAACTGGTTACACTAAATATGTGGAAGCCTATAGTTTGTCGTCGTTGTTAAAACACCTGGACAATTAGCATTAATAAAAAATGTGAGGCGTATTATCTCAGACAAAAAGGAAGAAGGACGCGTTTCAATTGGATTGTGTAAATTTTGGCTCACAAGTTCAAGAGCCATGTAAAGTGGAAACGCTAAAACTATTAAATGAATTTCGCGATTGCTTTGCTGACAGTATTTTAGAATTAGGCAAAACAGAAGAGCTTGAAATGAAGATTACCCTGAGAAGCAATGCGGTTGTGAACTATAAGCAATATAAAGTACCATTTGCTCTGCTATCGGTTTTGGAAGCAAAAATTAGTGAGCTGTTGAAAGCGGACATAATAACGCATTCACAGTCAGAATATGCGAGCCCTGTCATTTTAATAAAGAAAAAAGAACGATTTTCGAATGTGCGTTGATTTTCGAAAACTAAATTCAGTCACAGTTAGGGAAACATTTCCAGTACAAAATGTAGAAGATGTTTTCAATTCACTCGCCGGTAAACGCGTTTTTACGTCGCTCGATCTGATGAGTGGCTATCACCAAATTCCTATTGCCACCGAGTCAAGAAAATTCACTGCGTTCGTTACACCTTCAGGCCACTTTGAATATAAGCGGGTTCCCTTTGGTCTAACAAATGCCCCGGCAGTATTTCTGCGGCTAATGAAGAAGATCTCCGAAAGAATTCCAGGCAAACTTATTATATACATGCATGACATCCTCATTCCGACACAGTCTATCGAAGAGAATATTAATGTATTGCAAGACGTGTTGGTGGAAATCCGGAAAATGGGCCTTACATTGAATTTAGCTAAATGTAGCTTCTTCAAACACAAAATAACGTTCCTAGGGCATGAAGTTAGCGGAGATGGTATTAGTCCTGGAATGGTGAAATTAAACGCGATTGCTAATTATAACCAGCCTGAGACAACTAAAGAGGTGCGACAATTCCTCGCTTTGAGTGGATATTTTCGTAAATTTATACAAAACTTTGCCATGATTGCAAGGCCACTGACTTCATTACTAAAGAAGGATATCAAATTTCATTGGTCAGCAGAAGCTGAAAAATCATTTCACGTATTAAAACAGAAATTGATGACTGCACCGATATTAACTTTATATAAATTTGAAGCTGAACATGAGGTACATACGGATGCTTCTCAGTTCGGACTAGCTGGCATATTGTTTCAAAAAGAGCAAAATGATTTAAAGCCGGTGATGTACTTCAGTCGGGCAACGACAGAAACTGAACAAAAGTTTCATAATTATGAATTGGAAACCTTGGCCATTGTCGAGACATTGGAACGATTTAAATATTATCTTCTTTATAATAAGTTCGTCATCGTGACCGATTGCAATTCAGTTAAACAAACTCATGAGAAAAAACATCTTGTTCCAAGGATTGGTCGATGGTGGTTGAAGATCATCGAATTCGATTTCACTATGCAGTTCCGAAAAGGAGCACAGATGCAACACGCGGATGCTTTGAGTCGATGTCCGGAAGAATCAGCACAAGAAGCGGAGACGATCGCACATCGTGTACTGTCGATAGGCCTAAACAGTGAAGACTGGCTTTCTACATTACAATTTCAAGATAAAAAATTAAAGATGATCCGTGATTCGTTGGAATTATCGCAGGCACAGTAGGGTGAAAATTATGAAATTGTCGGTCACCGTCTGTATAGAAAGACCACAGATCGATATAAATTTGTGATTCCCTCTAAATTGCGGAGTAAAGTCTTTCAAATGGCACATGATGATCTGGGACACTTGGGAAAAACAAAAACTCTTGAGCAGCTGACGAAAAGTTTTTGGTTTTCGAAAATGCCACAGTATGTATCCAAATACTTACGAAGTTGTTTGCAATGTGCATACAATAAACAAAAGCCGAGTGACTCAGCTAGACAGTTATTCGCCCCTAAAAGACAACCAATTCCCTTTCATACTATTCACGTAGATCATTTGGGCCCTTACCCGCGAAGCAAACGTGGTAACCAGTATGTAATCGGTATGATATGTAGTTTTACGAAGTTCGTTATTTTAAAGCCTGTAAAATCAACGGAAGTCAAGGCTGCCCTCCAACTACTGGAAACCACTACGCAGTTTTTCGGTGTTCCTTCGAGAATAATTTCTGACCGTGGGACGGCGTATACAGTCTGTCAAGAATGAGTTTACACATAGGAAAAAAATTCAATTTTTCATCTTTCTAATTATAAAATACTACTTTTTATTTATGTAAATGAATGTTTTTTTCTTAATTATAGTTATTTACATTATTTCCAACAGATATATACAAAAAAAGTACAACTTTAATGCAAAACAAGAACGAAAAGACCAACGAAAACAATTATTGCAATTCTTGAAGTGTCAAGAAACTCTTTACACAAATTATTATTGTATTTAATATTTACATATTTACAGGATATTTAATATTATTTGGTATATTTAACATTTGGTATGGCCATCTTTGGCATCCACCACACATCGCAACCGATTTTTCATTGAATGAAGGTCATACGTGGTTGGTATTTTTTGCCATTCTTCGAGAATCGCAATTTTTAAGGCAGTTCGGTTTTTGGGTTGCCTTTTAGCGACTTGTTGTTTTAAGTAAGCCCATAAATTCTCGATGGGATTTAAGTCCGGACTCTTGGCTGGCGTATCCATCACTTTTCCGCAGTTGTATAAGGGCCACATTCGCACCATGTTCGCCTTATGTTTGGGATCGTTGTCCTGGTAAAGCTTAAAATTTGGTTTGCTGTTATGCATAAACCCGAATTTCTGCGCACTGCTTGCCAAGTATGTTTTAAGGATATGCAAATATGGTTGGGCGTCCATGGTTGACTCGATGAATGCCAAGTCTCCTACTCCTCTGCTTGAGAAGGACCCCAAATCATAACGGACAACTTACCAAATTTTACAGCCGGAATGATATTTCGATTTTCCAACGATGTTAAAGGCTTGCGCCACACTCTAGCCGGTCCATCATTATAGTACAACATCATTTTCGTCTCATCGCAGAATATGACGTCGTCCCAGAAGTCAACGGGTTGAAAAAGGTGCATCATAGCGAAAGAAAAACGCTTTTCGATGTTTAGTACAGAAAACAGTGGTTTCTTTCGTGCAGCTCTTGATGAGAACTTATTTCGTAGGATGGCCTGTCCTACTGCTTCATGGGAAACAGCAGCATCACACTCTTCTTTGAGTTCCCTAGCAAGTGTTCTGGTCGAAATCCAGGGGTTTTTATCAAGCTTCCTTATCATAAGGCGCTCTATACGTTTAGATATTTTTGGTTTTGAGCCACCTCCACACTTTGGCTCCAATCTATTCTCATTTTCAGCACGATTTATAACGTTATAGACTGCCATTCGTGCTACACAAAACATTTCCGACAGTTCCTGTGCACTTTTACCTAATTGGTGATTATAGTATATCATCTGAACTAACTCAAAGGATAATCTTTTGCCTGGCATTTTAAAACACAATATCTCACTTATTTATGCGTATTAGCCAAAAATTAATCACACACTAATGATCAAATTTATAGTGCTTTACAATACAGACCAAAAATTATGGTAAATTTACCGTATCGTTGCAGTAATGCAAAAAATAAACTTTTGTGTAAAGAGTTTCTTGACACTTCAAGAATTGTAATAATTGTTTTCGTTGTTCTTTTCGTTCTTTTTATGCATTGAAGTTGTACTTTTTTTGTATATATCGGTTGGAAATAATGCAAATAACGATAATTGAGAAGAAAAAAATTATTTACATAAACAAAAAGTAGTATTTTATAATTAGAAAGATGAAAAATTGAATTTTTTCCCTATGTGTAAACTCATTCTTGACAGACTGTACTTCAAAAAAATTTAAAGCTTTTTGCCAAGAACATCTCATTCAGCATATTCTTACGGCGGTGCAAACTCCGCGAGCTAACGGACAAATCGAGCGGACTTTTCGAACTGTTAAGACTGCGATATCGACAATGACGGATGGTGATGAAAGAGATTGGGATTCGAACATACGTAACATTCAATGGGCCTTAAATTCTTCTAAAAATTCTACTACGAAAAAAACACCATTCGAATTAGTGATGGGATATTCTCCTAGAAACGCGGTTGGGAACATCTTATCATTGGCAGTTGAGGATATTACAATTGCAACTAACGACGACGACAATGTTACACTTGCAGAGCTTCAGCGAAGGATGCAACAACGAATCAATCCACCCATATTCGAGATGACCTAGCAAAGAAGCGGTTGGAGGCACTAGAAAATATACATCAAAGGCAACAGAAGCAGATTAATTTATTCCAAAAGAACCATCATCGCCTCCAAAGCAGTACCAAGAGGATGATCCGGTATTTGTCAAATTTGACTCACCAGCGGATGGCGTTTCAAGAAAACTAAAGCCTAGATATCGTGGGCCATATCAAGTGCGAAAGGTACTGGGGAATGATCGCTATCTGCTGACCGTCCCCGACTCTGTTCAAATATCTTCCAAGCCGTATGAGTCAGTTCATGCCTCCGATAGGATGAAAATGTGGTGTACATATGAAGATTTCGAACTGGATGATGAATACTCGGAAATTTCGTCTGAAGAAGAGTAAAATGTTTTTGTTTTATTATTATCGCATCAACTTATTTTTTGTTACAATTTACCCCTTATATTCATCCAATACTTGAAGAAAGAAAACATTTAATCATTTGTGAGCAGTTTACATTTATGGAGAATTAAAAGTTTAACTTGAATGACGTTGTGTTCGGATTGGTGTAAGCCAATGAATAGTTGTTGGACGGTTCCAACGTTGTTTCTGGATTGGTGAAAACCAATGAATAGTTGTCGGACGGTTCCGACGTTGTGTTTGGATTGGTGTAAACCAATGAATAGTTGTTGGACGGTTCCAACGTTGTTTTTGGATTGGTGAAAACCAATGAATAGTTTTTGGACGGTTCCAACGTTGTTTCTGGATTGGTGAAAACCGATGGATAGTTTTTGGATAGTTCCACTGTTTAGTTCAATGGGGACAGTGAACTGCTAGGATGGCCGACTGTAACGAACGAGCGAAATCTTTGCTCTATGTCGTGTTATCTGATGCTCATCGAAACAAAGACCAAGTCTTCTTCCTACTCCGGGGACGACATGATTAAAGAGCAGTGAAGAACAAACAGCAAAACCAGTTTCTAACATTTTACTTTTGATCTGATGTGTGTGTGTTGAGTAGTGCATGATCTCTTGTAGATAATAAAGGTTCAGTTAGCGAACGTGCGTCGCGTCCGTCGCGTCCGCTCCGACTGAGTTGAATTTCTCAGTTTCCATATACTTTACATTGGAAGACGCAGCGATAGTTATCCAACCGGTGCGTCGGACGCGACGGAGCGCAAGAGATGATCAAATTTCATCTTCGGACGCATCGAGAGAGAGAAAGGTGAGTTTAGAATGAGTGGTGAGTGTTTTGCAAGGCATTCTGTCATCTAAGAATTTTTCAAGGTGAATATATTTTCAAAATGTTTGGTGGAATAGATATATTATTTTCCAGAAATATTTAATTAATCGAATGTTGATGCTATAGAACTTGTTACTTAGCGTACTTGATAGCTATAAACCTTGCTGATGAAATAATGTCAATTTATTGATGGTTCAAAAAACAGTCAATATTTGTTTAACCGATTAAATTGATGTTTGCACTAACTCTTTCAATAATATCTTCGCAACTGTTGCGCTGAAAAATTTAATTGAGAATTTTCCAAATATAGCATGCTTGAAAATGGCGTGACAAAAATAATAGTAGCTGTAATTTATTAAAGTTCGAAAGTTTGATTTATTCCGAAACCAAATACCCGAGTAAAAATATAAAAAAGCGTTTGCGTTATTATACCTTACTTAATCAGGTATAATATGCAGCCATGATATTAATTTTGAAAGCCATCTCTTTTTTTTTCCCTGGTGGATGAATACTTCCTAATAAATAAAAATTTAGCAATATTCTGGTGAAATACCAGTGTCTACCTAGGACTGCCAAAATAATTTGTTTGGAGTATATAAAAAAATTCTTAATATGCAATACATATTGTGAAATTACTATGAAAAATTGCTTCTATCATTCGTTTAGCTACGCGATGTTCATGAATGGAATAAAGATAGGGTTGATTAAGGTTTAATTATTGGACATATGTAGAAAAGGTGCAATCTTGAATGCGAATGTGTAAACATGTATCCGTCGTATCTTAATTGCATTTTTTCTACTAAATCCTTTTACAAATTTTAATGAGCAGAATGGGAATTGATGGTAATGATGATATTTTGCATACAGCATAAATAACATGGTTAAAATTTCAAATAACTCTCGCATTCTACAATTATTTATACACCACGACAATAATTCAACTTAACACCTTCGACTTCGACACACGGAACCCACGCACGAACTGAACGAACAAATCACAAAACAGCTCAAACTACGCCCGCGTTCGAATATGAATTTTACACCACGAAAATAAAAACTGACCACCATTGCCTTTGACAGACGGAGCGGACGCGACGCACTCTCAAAGATCATCGATGCGTCCGGTCATAAAACGCAGCGGACGCGACGGACGCGACGCACGTTCGCTAACTGAACCTTAATGGAAAGATACTAACTGCATGTAAAAGAGGTAATGAGCGCAGGTATGTATGTGTAACTGTTGGTTTTGCTCGGCGTTCGGCATCCTCATCAGGACGATGGCATATTATTCGTGATCTTCTCGCAAGGCGGAGTAGGAAGTTGGCGTCTCTGTCGATCTTTGTTATATATATATCAGCAAAATGATTTTCCGAGATAATCTCTGGAGTGGCCGATCCGATTGAGCTGAAATTTTCGGAGGATGTAGATATATACAGTAGGTAGGTCAGATATCCTAAACCTTTTGGCGGCGGCGAGCGTTTTAGTGAATTTTAAAGTACTCCTATACTGCCCTACTAAGCGCAAAAGCGGTATCTAAAAAAAATCGAAAAATTGATTTTTATAGCATTAGAAAGCTTAAAACAATACGCATCTAATAAACTAATCCTGTTAATGGTATCTTATTTAAAACATATGGAAAACACCTTAAGACAGTTTTTTAAATCTAAGTACCCGATGTATCCAAGAGCGGAAGACCACTCACCGAGAAAAGTCGAGTAAGGAGAATCCTCCACCAGCTCCAAACGAGCCCAGTTCCTCGTCTCCTATCTCTATTTTACCTTAAATCACTAAGGGAATAAGAGATATATCAATGTTACTATTTTACAAAACGTCAATTATCTCGAAACTTGCTTTCATTGAGATACCGCTTTTGCGCTTAGTAGGGCAGTACATTTCCAAACAGTGTAAATTTTTGGTAAAATAAATGTTTGGGAATGAAAACTTATTATGTTTTCAGCTTGTTTATGTTAAAATGTTGGAAATTTTGAGCCGTGTCTGGGTGCAGCATGCCTAAAAGTAGGCAAGGATTTTTTTTTCAAATTTTGATTTGTCATTACTTCTAAGAAAAACAATGGATCATCGTGAAATTTGCAGAGCGTATTAATGTTGACTAAAATTTAGCACACGTGGATTTTCAAGATAGTGCGGTTTACCCTGTAGCTACGCCAGGCTCCTGAAAAAAAACCTTCAAATCATTGACCCTCCTGAAAAATTTTTGATTTTTGACAAAAAAATCAAATCATTGATAAATTTTAACCTTTGTCCATCGTGTCAAGCTGAAATTTTCAAAATTCCGATTTGCACAAGAACGGCAACCCATCACCAAATTCTGTTCACAAGAACTGACGACCGGATTATCCGATCATAGTGAAATTTACAGGACATGTTGGTATTATCATGATTATCATGATAATCACTGAGAAAAAAACCGGTTTTTGGCCTATAACTTCCGATTCAGCCATCAGATTTTGACAAGATTAATACAGTACTTGGATCTTACCTTAAGAATAGTACTGAGTTCGATTTCACGTTAAATTTTCATACAAAATTTCACGTGAAATCTGTTTCGGCGAAAATTTAGCTTGAAAATAAGCAAGAGTTGTACTCTGTTCTTAGCATGAAAAGTTGCTTTCGCTTTGAAAACGTAGATGGCACTGAAACATGTATCCGTATAGTTTTTGTCTATAATTACTAAAACACTAAGTTCAAACAAACAACTGAACTTATGTTGTGTGTTCACCCTACATCCGATCATTTCTCGCCAATTTAGTTTGTGCAGTTCATTCTTTCGAGCTAAAAAGTGACATTTGGTGTTTCAATTTATAAATGGAGCAGTCCAAATGTCTTTCCAATAAGAAAATCGATCGAAAAGTGAAATTCTTGACATTTTATCCGTCAGAAATGAGCAGTGTCTGCTTTTCTCCATTGCCAAAATTTTCGCTCGAAAGAATGACCAGATAATGGAGACATGTCAAAATTCAGCTTCACGGTCAGCCCCTGGACACGGACGGTATAACTTTCCACCATTAGCCCCTTCAATTCTCTCGCGCACAAAGCATGTTAAAGCTGCCTTTACGCCATTTCGCTCTCATTATCAAATTGGAGGGGAACTACTTGGATTTGACCCGATTTGACAATGGGCCTGTTCACACTTTTATTCTTGATGCACTCCTCAAACCGGTTTACTGGGCTAGAGACGGAAGAATCAAGGGGAATTCTCTACTTTTTGTAGAGAATTCCCCTTGATCTTCCCCTTGATCTTCCGGTTTGAGGAGTGCATCAAGAATACAAGTGTGAAAAGGCCCAATGAGCAGACAAAAAATTACTACCATCCCCTTCAATGTAAATCTTATGGGCATGTCCACTCCATTTCTACTACCGCACTGTTCACGATTAACTCAGTACCAGCCTTTAGGGAAAAAAATGAAATTGTTAAATCACGTTCAGCTTAAGAGTACGTAAAAAAGCCAAAATCATTCTGGAAGTCCATAATTTTTTCTGATGGGCGGCGATATGTTCTGCAAATGACTAACACAGAGTTTAGGAGTAATCATACTACTCCCACTGTAAAACACAGTGGACGGAACATTATGCTATGGAACTCTGTGGGGGCATCTGGTCCTAAATATAGATTTTGTGAACGGTACGATGAATCAAACGTCTTGCCTGGGTATTCTTAAAAGAAATATTAAACAAAGTGCTGAAAAATTAGGCATTTGATACAATTTTGGCCTGTATCAGGACAACGATCCGAAGCACAATTCGGAGCAATGTCGGCTTTGGGCTGTCCAAATGCTACTAACCCAAGAATGGTACCCATGAGTAATTTTTACTCACATGCGGCATATATTTCGTCGTGCATCAGCCAGTTGGCCACTCTAACTGCCATGAGGCTAGAAGCTATATAATATTTTTATGTTTAATGAGAAAATAAAAAATGTACATAATACTATTGTTGCCTTCTTTTTAGTAAAAGCATGTACCTAAAATCATCCCCAAATTTACCATATCATTCTAGGATTCAGCATAGGGTTCGGCATTCAGCAACAATCATGGAAACTGTACAAGGACCAGCAAGGGATTTAATAGCCGCTTGGCTATCTGTGAAAATGCCAATATTAACCCCGAATATTCGATTACACAGAAGCCAGTCGATTGCCTGTAAAATAGCCGCAACCTCCGCCTGAAAGACACTACAATGGTCTGGTAGACGGAAAGACAGCTTGAGATTCAGCTCATCTGAGTGTACACCACTTCCGACTCTATTGTTTAGCTTTGAGCCGTCAGTGTACAAATGGATAAGCCCACTTTCGAGGGCGACACCATCACGCCATTTATCCCTACCAGGAATGCGAGTTGTGAACTCCAAATCTAGTAGGCACTGCGGAGCGATATAGTCAACACCCGCCGGAGCGGGAACTCCCTCGACCAAAATCCTCGCATGGCCGAAATCTGTTCTATTCCATGCCGAGATACAATTTAGTCTCACAGCAGCAAGATTAGCTTCCTGTAAGATAAGTAGATTGGTTGGCAGCCAATGAAGTAACACGAAGAGTGCCTTAGTAGGCGTGGAGCGGAGCGCATCAGTTACAAGTAGTGCAGCCATTATCCGCACTTTTTCAATCTGCCGTTTGCAGGTAGCTTAAATAGCACCCTGCCACCAGAACACCACCCCAAACAATAGAATTGGCTCAACCACAGCAGTGTAAAGCCAAGCAACAGTACGAGGTTGTAATCCCCAATTCGCTCCTATGGCCCTTTTACAGCAGTAAAGTGCATTGAAAGCCTTCCGAGCTCTTTCTGCTACATTGTAGGTCCATAGTAACATCGAGTCAAGGATCAGCCCTAAGTACCTGACCCTCTGGCTCAAGTTAATGGAGACCCCATTCAACTTGGGTAACTCAAAAGAAGGAACTTTGTACTTCCTTGTAAACAGCACTAGTTCCGTTTTGTTAGGATTCACATTCAAGCCGCACTCACGACTCCAACGTGAAAGTATGTCAAGAGAGTGATATCCGATAGCGTAGATAAATACTTTCCCGACACTGTTACAGCTATGTCGTCTGCATAAGCAATCACTTTGCAGCCAGCGAGGTCCAGTCTCATTAGAAGAGTATTCACCGTGATGTTCCACAACAGGGGAGAGAGGACTCCACCCTGAGGTGTGCCCGTACTGACTCCTCGTTTTACGCTGGCATCCCCCAGGGAAGAGATAACCACTCTACGTTTGAGAAGCTGCACAATAAAAGCAATCAGCCGCTCGTTCACATGAAGCACCGAGAGAGCCTCAACAATTGCGTTAGAATTTACGTTGTTGAAAGCCCCCTCGATGTCCAAGAAGGCGGCAAGCGTATATTCCTTAAGCACAAGAGATTTCTTAACTTGCTCAATAAGGACGTGAAGAACAGTCTCAACAGATTTACCTTTGGTATAAGCGTGTTGTGACTGCGAGATCAACATAGGATCAATTGATCTTTTAATATGGTAATCAATTATCCTTTGCAAAATCTTAAGCAGGACTGAGTTAAGACTTATTGGACGGTAGTCCTTTGGCCTAACATGAGAAACTTTTCCTGCTTTCGGAATAAACACAACTCTAGTTTCCCGCCAGCTGATGGGAACATACGAGAAGCGTAGGCAAGCGTTATAAATCTCCCTGAGCCATGGTAGCGATACTCCCATGGACTGCTGAACGTCAGCCGCAAGCACGCCATCAGGGCCCGGGGATTTAAACGGCTCAAAGGAGTTAATAGCCCACCTCAGCGGAGAGTCTGATATTCTGAACGGCGGGGCTCTACCGTAATTTAGTTCCGTTTGGTGCACTGTCCCTATAGGGCAATAATTGCCCGGGAAATGTGCGTCCATGAGAACGTTTAGAGTATCTGCGCTCGAACTATGTTACGTTAATATTGTGAAATTTGTTCGTTTCTAGTTTTTTTTTTATATTGTTCTTAAAGTAAGCATCCAAACTTTATAATTAAATGCAAAACCACCAACATATATGTTTAAAGTAGCATTAAAAATAAGTTTTTTATTCCTATTGTGAGTTCGTGCCTTAGCTTTTTTTACCCACTGTATGTATATGTTCACGTTTCTGAAAAAATGCCGACCTTCTAGAAAATAAACTTGCTTTGACAACTCATCGGGAGGGCAGATTTGCTTTGTGTTAAATATAAAGCGTAAATTAGACACGGAGATCAGGTCGTCGACTTGCTTGCAGATATGCGATATCTGCGACCAAATTCATTGTCTGTGGGTTTGTCTTAGATCTACATAGTTTGTTTATTTAATTAGTAGCAACTGTGATGATGATAGATTCTCGCTTATATCTTCGAAAGCACAGATCATTACATGAGAATACAAATAAGAGCTTATACGTCGATATTAATCGCAGATAAGAGGCTGATAAGATATTTTAATCACTTGCTCAGATTAGAGAGGGTGCACAAACAACTGAAGTTTCGCTTTAAATAACGGACGCACTTATCACATTGATAAGAGATACGACCATTCGCTCTCGATAAACGCACTTCCCAGTGTAGTGACGCAAGGATTGAAAAATTACATTCTAAGGCTCAGAACAGAGAGATTTAAGGAAGTGAAATAAGCGTTTGAATACACTAAATTAAGTGAAGCAATTTTACTACAAAGATAAAATCTATAATTAGAACAATCCGAGAGAATTACTACCTCAGATATTCCCTTTTGTGTCTCTGATACCGAGGATCTACGAGCTTTTATTTATAACGTGTCAAATGGCCTACTATCTCTAACTTCCTACTCGCGGAGTGAAAGTCTGTCAAATTTGTCCATAGTGCCCATAGCTTTCCTTCACTACTATTAACGCTCAGGTTCAGGCGAATTGCTTCACTTCTCACCGCTGTTGTCATTTCCTTATATCTGTCTCTTCTGAGGTCTAAAATACTCACCAGGGCATAGGACACACCTTCTCTCAATATCACGTTGGTAATGCTCTCTGCACACGCAGAAATTCTGGGAATCGCATATTTCCTTAGGACTTTTGCAGTCTTCATTATTCATGCATTTACCGCCATCAAGATGATAACGTCGAAACGAGGAATTATGTCTCGAGTACAAATCACTTAACTTCAGTGTTGGGCCATTGGAAACGTAGAAAATTTTTCCCTCATCTTCGTCCGATTGGTTTAGTAAATGATTGCACCGAGTTATTGCAACGAAAAAAAGAACTAAACTTAAAATCTTTATCAAAATATATTTTCCAGTGGTATGCATTCTCATCACGATATCAATTTTAATTACACGAGAATGTTGTCTTGGAATGAACCCACATTCTGCAACCACTCAAATTCAATATACTCGGATGGAACCCGAAAAAACCACGTCAATATAACACCTTTTAGCGATATCGATCATGAATCGCTATTATAAACTCGAGAACGATTCGATTGATACTAGCATATGAAAAATGTATTTGTCGTTCGAAAGGTGTATTTTTAATAATTTACCGTCGTTCGCTTAACACCTTATCAATGCCTTATCTGTTATCTATTCAATTGTTCATGTAATTATGGTTCGTAAATAGGTATCGGGAACGCTTTCCATTTGGCATGAGAAAATAGAGTTTTCTCTCTATTCACTCGCTTGGACTATTTATGACTTCTGCTAGTGCGAAAATAAAATTATTTTATGTGCGGTCTGGGCAAAAAACGAGAAACAATACAATCCAAGTGATATAAAGTGTTGTCTCATGATCAAACAACAAATGTACCTACCTTTCATTCACTAATCGCAGCGTAATATTGTCTGACTACAATATGTCCGTAATATTGAAACAATTAACAGCATAATTGAACAAAAGTAATAATTAACAGCCACGAACAGTACATGTATCGATTGATCTACCAATACATGGGACTACATTCAGCCGCACCAATTTTTACCTGCTGCCCTAAAATTACAGCATTATTCAACTATCTATGGAACCTAAATTCACTAACTGATCTTGGAACGCGTTGAGAGAGATAAAAGAACTTTTAAGTTTTGCGTTACCGACACCATTCAGACAATGGTTGATGTCAAAATACCCTTTATTGTAACTTGATATACACTTAGAGTGCATTGACGTATTAACACAACAATAACAAAAACAAAAAACGTTTGGGTATGGTACGGATCACTTGAGGGGAAAAATATGAAAATATTATGTAAAAAATTTTTAAAAAATTTATACTTTTGTTGTATCTTCGATGCGGTCCAGAAAAATTGTGCTGTTGGGCTTTTCGCCACTTATGTTCTTCCGGTTTTTCGTAAATAAATGTCAACAGTTTTTTTTATAAATATTAGCAACAGCAGTCGATATTTATTGCGTGGATAAATTATTTCACACTAAATTTTTCAGTTCATACAAAATGTGTTTAAAGCATAGATGTGAAATATTCACACAACGTATTTATGCTATCCAAGTCCTAATTGGTAAGTTCTTCTAGAGCCGCTGTCACATCTCCACTGTGTTCCCTTAATATTTTTTCTGCGTGTGTTTTTGTTATCAGCATTTCGTTCACCTGAGAAATATTTTGTGAGTTGAGAGCAATATTAATTGCATACGTTTACTTACAATTAATTCTACGTCTTCCTTTTTAATGTGGATTTTCTGTAGTTCTCTTTCCTTCGCTAGCCTTTCTTCGTTTTCTTTACTCCGTTTATCACCAAACATGTTTATGGCCTAAATAATGAAACGCATTAGTCAACATTCTGATTGACTACTTAACAGTTTTTTGCATGCTTTTTTAATCTTACCAAGTTTTAAAATGAATTAGAAAAGAAATGTTATGATGAATTAGAAATTTTGGAGATATTTTCCACATTACATTCACACGACTTTTCTTTATTTCAATGCCTCCAATGAAATCTTCAAGTAACATCCTGGCGACCTCATCCGCAAGCAACTGCTAACGTTTGAGAGTATGAATTTGGTTTTATTTTTGTAAGATTTTAGGTTGTGAAGATGGGTGGTTATTCGAATGAGCATGGGTTGGGTTGTACTATATATCTCCATATGTATGTTTTAATTTTGATTGCAAAAACTATGCAAATAAGTTCAAAAATAAGTAGAATTTTGAGATAGAAAACTCTCCAATCGCTTCAAGGGCTAGTCGCAGTCTTCCTTCGGGATAACATCTCCAAGCGCAATATTTAGAGACCGCTTAACACTCTGCACAAGACGCTCCCAACTTCCACCTGCATTTAGATCGGATGGACTATTGAATATCCACATGATTCCAAAGTCCATCGATTTGCGTTGAATTTCGTCCGTATCGAAAAAGTTTGGCACATTTTGCAATTCGTTCTTCAGGCCGATAAAGTTTGCACCATCGTCACTTCGGATGCGTTTACACACACCTCGGATATTGACGAAATTACGGATGCACAATATGCATGCATTGGTCGATAGATTAGTTGCCAATTTCAATTAGTTGCCAAAAGGGCACCCCAACGCTTCTCTTGACGCCTTCCAATAGTAACGGTGATCGGACCAAAAAAGTCCAGGCCGGTATATGTACAAATGCGGCTAGCCGGTCATACGGGAGTGGCCCCAACATCGGTCGATTAGGCCAAGCAAACCGCACCTTGCACCACTGACAATTTGCTTTAATACTTCGTAACTTCGTTCTAAGGTGTGGTATCCAGAATTTACGACGAATATGGCATATCACTGCTTCGTCGTTTTGGTGTAACAATTATTAGCTCTGTGACTTTGTGGATCTTTGGCATGATAATAGACCGACGTCTATTACACGGAACCACTAATGCGGCGTCAATATGATCATTTATTCGAATAAGACCGTCTTCGTGCATATACGGTATCAGTTTATACAGCTCGGTCTTTGGCGCCACTGGTTCACCGTCACGCAATATGATCCACTCCTCAGGAAATGCATCTCATTGAGCTTGACGGCAATTGATGAGTTCGGCGGTGGTTAACTCAACAGCTGTTAACTATCCGCGTACTACTGAATCGTTCCTCAAAATCGCCAATAAATTGCCTTCTGCCCTCATAAACCAGGCAGTAAGTCTTTGAAATTTAATGTACGTTGAAAATCTATTTACATCAGGTAAATCTGGTTGATTTATGTTAATGACTGTCAATATTTGTCGGCTACTATTTTTCAGTTTACTTGAAATCTCGGAATCATGTAGATCTGAAGTTTGTTCAAGCCATTGACTTTCCTCTTGACGTAGGAATAATAGCCCATTAATCCATCGGTTTTCGGATTTATAGTTTACTGACTCTTCTATTCGCGTGGCATCGTCGGCAACGTTGAGATCCGTTGGCACATAGCTCCATTCGTTTTCTTTGGAACTGTCCAATATCTCAGCTATACGGTGAGCTACAAATGATTTATATTTTTGACTACTTGATTTGATCCAATGCAATACCGTATTCGAGTCAGGCCAATAATATTTCTTAATTGGCATATTGCTGTGATTCTTGGAAAACGATTGGTAAATTTTTGTACGCAGGATGGCGGTCTGCAATTCCAATCTGGGAATCGATAGTTGCTTTCGTGGGGCGACTCGTGTTTCCCGTAAATAAATTGTATTTCTACATTTTCTGGCATTGCAATTTTCCAGTAGCTAACTGCTGCATAGGCATGTTCCGGGGCATCGACGAACGTATGAATCTGCAGTTCTATGACTCGAGGTGAATCAGCCAAATAACAACGGGGTATTCTCAGCGTTGTTACTGTATTCAATGTATTCAGCCATTGATACCACAGGATGACAATTTATTCAGGTATCGCTTCGTCTCATTCTATTATAGTTTCATTTCCCATGTCAACTGCAGTAATATTTTCACTGTTACATGAAAATTGGCGATGAATCCCATAGGATCGAATACGGGCATCGCAACATTTAGCATTTCTCGGTTTGACGGTGGGTGTTTTTGCATGATTACTTCATGTGGCACTTTATGCATTTTGAGCTCAAACAGGTATTCGTCGGTATTGCTTTTCCAGTTAATGCCAAGTATTTTTTCTGTGTTCGGCTAACTATCCATATTCATGTCAATTAGTTTATCAAATGCTTGAGCGTTATTGCTTAATATTGTTTCCGTCATCAGGAAAGCTTTCAGCAAAATCAACAACGTAATGGCTTTTGATGACAGCATCTACGGCTTCTGGATATTTTACTCGATATTGTTCGGCATTGAAATTTTTTACATATGGTGCAATTGCAGGTGCACAGGTCGTTTCAAAAATCAACGATTGCATCTCGTAGACTTCAACTGGCTTATTTGCGTTTTATCTCGCCAGAGGAAGCGCAATGATTTTCTGTCAATGAATTTCATTTTAACTCGTAAAAACATTTCTTTTATGTCAGCACACAGTGATCGGTTCTTCACGCAGTCGGCTTAATACGGTTATCAGCGGCTGATTCAAATCAGGGACTTTCAATAAAACTGAATCGTACACCAATTGAAACTTCTCTGGCTTGTTGGGATTTACCACTCCGAAATGTGGTAGATACCACGTTCGAGAAGTTGTGACTTTGGATTCTTCAATCGACATTTTACGGACGTATTTTGAATCGCGAATCATTCTACTTTCTGTATTTTTAAGCCGTTTCAGTGCCATATGTTAGAGATGGGCAAAATGCCTCATGAATCACCACTGATCGCTCTTTTTTACAGTATTTTACAGTATTGCGCCGTACTCTCAGTACACTGTTCGCTTCGCATTTCATTAAGTTTATTCAAACGAAAGCTTTCGCTCGCAGACTGCTGTGCTTTTTTCGGGCGCTGCACTGTAAGAAAGAGCTATCAGTGGTGAGCCATGAGCCATTTTGCCCATCTCTACCATATGTAGACTGTCTGGCATTACGACTTCATCTGTTTTCTACAACAGACCACATTTGTATATATTTTCATTTTTCATAGTATTTTCAAGAAGTAGTTTCTCAGCTCGACTTATTTCGGCCGACTTAAGGTTACTTTCGGGCCTTTTCACTCCCATTTTATCAGTTTTCTAGAAGTTTCTCACAGTCTGGTTGAGCTCGATATATTTTCTCTCGAGTTCTTCTTGAGCGGCGCTCTGAAGCAACATAATACGCTGGGGCTGGCGATTTGCTTTCAATACCAGTAGTGGTCCCGACGGTATTCCAAATATCTTGGCTAAATCTCTTTCCTCATCTCTGTGCGTCCCTCTTTCTATCTTGCTCAATATAAGTTTATGCTCTGGTTCTTTCCCTTCTCTTTCCCTATACATAAAGCTGGTGACCGTACATGTATCTCAAACTACCGTCCCATTTCCCTTCTTCCTTGTTTCAGCAAGATCCTACCTTAGTTCATGAGCAGCATGGCTTTGTCAAAGGTAAATCCACATTAACCAACCTTCTTTCCTTCACACATATGGTGGCATCCGCTCTTGACCATCAAAAGCAAGTCGACGTTCTATATACTGACTTCTCCAAAGCCTTTGACTCTGTCAACCATAACCTCCTTTTTCAAAAGCTAAGGAAAAGTGACATAGCTGGTCCTCTTCTTTGCTGGTTTAACACTTACATATATGGTCGTACCTGTATTGTAACTGTTAGTTCCTGTTCTTCAATTCCCTTTTTTCCTGTATCAGGTGTTCCGCAAGGATCTATTCTCGGTCCTCTTCTCTTTCTTTTGTTCATAAACGTTTTTAATGTTTTTTTCTTTTTTTAGTTTGTACTTTTTTAACTTGATTTTATTTCTTATAATTTTTTTTTTTTGTTCTTTATATTCATCTTGATTCTGTATTTTTTTTTCATTAGGATTATTATATTTATGTTTTATTTTTTATTATTTTATTATAATTTTTTTATAGTATTCAGTAATTGGATTTGTCTGTTGAATATATATCAATAATAAATAAATAAATAAACAAAAAAAAACCAACCCAGTTGAGTATGCACAGCTGTCGATATTGTCCACACCAATAAGTAAAACCTGGTATTGTCCGCACCAATAAGTACAAGTGGTTTGGCATTCACATGTTGCTGTATCGGGACTCTTTGCAATTGTGGTTATTGTCTACAAAGTTCACTAGGCATTGTCTGACACGGTAAATTAAGCTTTTCTATAGCATAAACGTTTTTCAACGGAAGTCTTTGGAAATTTGAGCCATGAACTTGCACTTCGCAATTGACGATCATGGATGTTTCTGTGACTCTTCGTTCGTCGAACCACTGCACCGTGATCTTGTCTGTTGTTTCAGTTAATTGTAGCTCCCCTGCAAGGCTTCTCTCCATCATGGAGGTTAATGACCCTTCGTCCAGCATGGCATAAGTTTTTACAGTTACACTATTTTGACCATTCAGTGTTACTGGAATTATTCGGAAATACACTTCCTCACATTGCCGATGTAGGCTTAGTATTTGAGCTTCATTATTTGTTGGCATTTGCTGAGATGTGACGTACAATAAACGATTATGTTTTACACTGCATCCGAACATCCCACAAACCTTATGCTTTCGACATTTATTAACTTGGTGACCTCTATTTAAACATCTGAAACATGCATATTTATTTTTCATCCAATGCCACCGTTGATCAGTTGTTAATTTTGCAAACTGTGAAAAATGTTCTAATTTATGCTCACCTTCACAATGATTGCAGTTTGCGGTAACGTGTTGAGCATGTAATGCATATTTTCTATCGTTCCGTTTATTCGCACATTGTGGCCCAGCCTTCGGATTGCCAGACGTTGATGGTTGCTTGCAAGTTTGCTCAATTAGTGCGGCAAGTCTGGCTACGTGGCCCAGCCACGTTGAAAATTCCGACAATGTCGCGATCTGATTCATCTTCATCAGCTGAGCGGCCTGTTCCATTCTGCGTTGTAATGGGAGCTTGCGAACAAGCTCCCCTACTAGTAATGAATTTGTTAAATATTGTTCACATTTAGCTGCCGTGATAAATGCCACGAGGCTTCGGACATCAGTGGAAAATTCGACCAGTTGCGACAAATTGATGAAAACCTCTGAATTTTTTTCGATTTGCAATCGCAGCAACAATTCAAGCCTTCCGAGCCGAAACCTCAACTCATTAATAGCATCTGGTACATTTGCGGGCGATATCAGCATAGCCTCGATTGTTCGTCTATCTATGCCCTGAACACTTTTTTGGAGTCTCAACTGATTTTCGAGGTTAGTATACTCGGAACGATCCAGATGAGTGCTCAAAGGATGTAATGGATGCTGGCCATTATTTTAGCACACCCGAAAATATTGGCAAATCATGTAGTTTTCTATGTGTTTGGGCAGCCATGGCCGTGACGGCATGAGAGGGAACTATCCGGTCATTCATGGCTACTGGAACGTCAACTCGCGATGGCGGTGGCGGGTCGTTTTTGGTGTCCGCGGCACTTTCTAGTCTGCATTCTTTACTGTCATCAAGCCTTTTCACAACGTCTTGCAACAACACTTTTAACTCGTTCAGCGTGTAATTTGCGTTTTCCATCACCGTCGCACTCTTTTGGCTTGAAGATGAAGACGTCGGTGACGGTGGAAAATCCAAGAGGGTGTGAGACGTCGAATGCAATACGGCTCCCGGCGGCGAAGTATTATTCAGCTACATTTCATGATTTGCATAATGAGCGAGCGGCTTGCCTTTGTTTGGTTGCCTTCTAGTTGTAGGCTTTGAGTTTATGAGCGGCATTGAAAAGTCTTTACTTGCAGCAGTCAAACTTAGTGGCAGCAATGACAAGACACTTGTCGCTGACTTCAACTAGGGCGATGATAATAATATGGCGGCGAAATTTGAAGAAATACTTTGAAAGAACATTGTTTATTTAATAAAACCAAACGTACATTTATCAAATGTATTACACTAAACACGTGCGTCCTAATAATAATGGAGGGTTTCGACTTTTTTGGTGCTGCCCCATTGCTCCCAGGGTTGAGTTACTTGTTCCAGGGTTGAGTTGCCGACAGGGTTTCTATTAAAATTAATTTGAATTGAAAAGTCTGGTTCTACATGCATTAGAAAATTCAAATGAACCTATTTCCCCTAACATGTAGTACAATGAAAAATCATATGACTTATGTCACCAGTTCCATTACAATTCCCACAAGGTTAGTCCACAATAATCTGCGTGTTCACATATTTATATTATTTAAAGCATTATTAGCTATTGATTTTAAGTGTTGCCTTTACATATTGTTTACATTATTCAAAGCATTATTAGCTATAGATTTTAAGTGTTGCCTTAATACAGTGAACGAAAAAATACCGTACCTTAAGCGTACTGTACGCGAAAAGTACACATACCCTACTTCAGTCTATAATGTTTGCGTACATGTACACAACCGATATACCAAACGAAACAAACACGATGCAAATGTACGCTACGATTGAATACTGTACGGTAAAATGTACACAATCCTTATCCTCTAAAATACGGAATGTGTACGCGTACACAACCCGTACACAAACGATATACACTAAACGTACCGTACATTTAGTGTACTTTTGCGGTTCATTAGATCTAATCGATAGGACCGCACCACCATAACGTGTTTCCGAATAGCTTTCGACGATGCATCACTGAATCCATGTGGTTCTAATTTCGAGGTTTTCAAATAGTGTATCCATCTAGGTATTCGTAAGTTTTCTATTATTAATATTTTAGCTCTGAACTCTATCCATCTTTTGTGTATATCATCCGGTAACGGTTCGTCCCAACAAAGCCCTTGTAGCCACAGAGAATGTAAAAGTATTTTTGCATTACTTTTGATTGGAGAAATCCAGCCCAAAGGATCGTTAAGTCGCGCAATGTCTGACAACATTTGTCGTTTCGAATATGAGTGACTTTCTTAGTTTAATTTGACACGTTAGCTAAATTGATCTGTTATTGGATGCCAGATAATTCCTAAGGCTTTGTATCTTCAGTCTAAGTTCAAGTCTAATGATTCTTGCATTTCAATATCTTCCAAAGATACGCCCTTTAAAGTTCCAAAGTTCCAACGATACGCCCTTTAAAGTCGTTGCTGACCCATTTTCGAAGAGGAAATCCTCCTTACAGGAACATTTCAGATGTTTCCTGTCGTCTGTTTATCGCTTCTAAGAGATCGTCTTCCCCGCATAGTAAATCGTCTACGTAGAATTCATTCATGACCGAATTAAATGTATTGGGGAACTTCTCTTTTTCATCTTCCGTCAATTTTTATAAAGTTTTAATAGCCAAAAATAGTGCACAGTTTATTCCACAAAATTCTTTGGTACTGTGCATCTCCTGGATGCACCTTTATCTGACGATACATTTTTTTATGTCGGCTACGAAAGCAAGCCGATGTTTTCTCCTGTTCATTAATATTGTCGTCAGGTCATTCTGGATTGCAGGACCAGTAAATAAAATATCATTCAGTGATACGCCGGAACAAGTCTTCCTAGAAGCGTCGAAAACTACTCGACAACTGGTCGTGCTGCTTTCATTTCAGACTGCGTGATGAGATAGATAATGTGCTACACAGTATCGTTGATTTCCTGTCAAAACGTGCTCCTCTGTGTCGTTGGCTATTTCCATGTGTCTTAAGTCTATATATATTCTTGAATGCGATTTGTATATTCCTTTTTCAAATCTTCATCCTTTTGGAAGCGTTTTTCTAAAGACGTGAAATTTGCAAGGGCTACGGTTCTTGAAAATTCTAGTGCATTTTTATTTTCCACGACAGTATTGTCACGACTCTTGGTTTCTAAAAAGAGGGATTCGCAGAATTCATTATCTGGTAATGGCATCTTACGTAGTTAAATATCTTCTAGTTCCCAAAATCTTTTTAAGTGGTCATTAATATCGACAACATTATTCACTTCTATTTTGAAACTTTTAAGATTTTCTACAGACTCGGCTACTACTTGGCCCGAGATTATCCAACCCAGCTTCGTATTTTGGGCAATTGGACCAGCTTCTAAATATTTAATATCGCCCAGCAAAAGTTTACCGATTAGGAATCTAAGCTTATTTTAATTTCGGTGACTTCATCGAAATTTACAGCAATAGAAAGGCATTTGGGGTTGTCATCCGAAAAATGTGCAGATCTTAGAAAATTTAAACATTGTTTACTTATTTTCATTGCAAATGTTTGCGATGAAAATACTTAATGCAAGCATTTATTGGAACGAAAAGAACAAAAAGGCCTAGTGCTGGCAGCCCTTTGCTAGCACCGTAGCAAAAAATATGTCGCTTCTGCCTTATGTTGAAGTCAACCTGCTGTGCGAATTTCGTATCGACCCAATGACTGCATTGGAAGTTATAGGGATGCAAGAAATTTAGGGTTACCATTCGCAAAAGTTTTCAAATTTTCTAGATCTTAATATTTGGTGTTTATTTTCACTATAAGATCATTACGATTTGAAAATTCTATGATAAAATCGCTAACTAAAGGTATGCCAAAAAATACAAAAACGACCATAGCTGGCAACCCTATCATTGTTTTGAAATTAATATTCTACTGAATATTGCCCACAATAATTTTTATTTGCCATTTGAATTTCGTTATGATTCAATGACTGTACTGGAAGCTATAGGGCAAACAGCTTTATTTTCCACGGGAATTTCACAAATTTAAGACACCCAAATTGCCATAGCAGCTCCAACCGAATTATTCAACCAAATTTCTACCAAACGTGGCTGAATATAGCAGCTACTGTGTGAATTTTGTCAAAATCGAATGACTGAATCAGAATTTATAGGTTCAAAAGTAGTTATTTTTCTTAGTGATTTTTCAAAATGGCACCACTGGCGCAAAATTGCCCGCATTTCAAAATCACTTCCATCAGATCTGGTCCTACTTAAGACTAATACATTCTGTAAATTTCAGTTAATTCTGATTATTGGATCGTGAGTTTCCGTGAACAGTAGTTGTTGGTGCTAAAAATATAGGTTAATTGGGATAGGGTTAATAGGCGTGCCCGTTGTAAAATTTCAAATTTTTTACTTTGGCTTTGTAGACATAGCATAAGATTTATATATGAGTGAAAAAAA
>OX376374.1:79020635-79051297 GCA_947369275.1 Nemotelus nigrinus
CGTGAGGGATCACTTTGTGCATTAATCTGCACATGGTTTGTGGGACATTGCACAAACCGAACGGCATCACAGTGAAGTGGTATAATGGGCGGCCAGGAACGGTAAAAGCAGTCTTCTCCCTAGATTCCGCATCCAATGGTATCTGCCAAAAAACATCTTTTAGGTCCAGACTCGTTATAAATTTAGTGGATTGCAGACGAGCCAATAATCCTTCTATTAAAGGTAATGGATAGGCATCGTTCAAGGTTACCTAATTCGTGCATTTAGACATAGCCGTACTTTACCAGGCTTCCTTACAAGGGTAACCGGTGAACTCCATGCGCTCTTGCTTTCCTCGATGACTCCTAAGGACAGCATACGATCCAGTTCATCATACAACAGTTTCTGTATGGCTGGGGACACTGAATAATGCCGCTGCTTAATAGGTTTGGCAGACCCGGTGTCAATGTAATGAGAGACCAAGGTGGTCTTACCCAAACCATTAAGGTTATATGAAGGAAACTGTTGAATAACTTGCTGTAGTCGAGACTGATCCTCAGGAGACAGAGTGTGAAATGCAGGGGCTGTGGCTTCAGAAATGGATGCAACCGCCAGCTGTTGAGTTGGGGAGATTTTAAACGCGTCCCTGAAATCCATTCCTAGATAAACTGGGTTGGTCAAGGTTGGAACGACCAAAAATTTTATCATGCGCGATTGATTGTTGAATTTCACCAAGGTCTCAACATATCCGAGAACAGAAGCCTTATGACCTGACGCTGTCCGAACTTCTGTCTGAAGAGTATGGAGATACAGACTCAGGTCTGCAATCAAGTCTAAATCTCCTGCTCCCAGGATACTGACGCTTGCACCACTGTCCAACAGTCCTTGGAGCTCACGTCCTTTAATGAAGATGGTAGCGAAAGGACGGTTCTCCCCCAAGGGTGTCACGATGGTGTCGACACATGCTTTACGAAGCCAGCGTCTGTTGGCAAAGTATTTCCATGCCCGATGAAAACGAGATACCGAGCACCTGCGCACCGATCGAGAACACTCAAATCCGTGGTTGATGTTATTAAGACTATCTGATGAGGGGTTTTCCGAGTTTAATGTTTTCGACGAAATTCCGGGTCGATATTGGTCGCGGAGTCCACCGTCGTTGACTTGGGTGGCGGACGAGGGGTGGGAATACGTCGCACCCCTATATCCGGCGTACTCCGCCTGCCGTTTCCCGGCCTGCAATGCATGCAGTTGGGCTTGAGAACACCTTCCATTCCACATCCGTAACAAAATATTCGCTGGCTGGGGGCCGGACAGTCCATAAATGTGTGGCCCAGATCTTTACAGTTCCAGCATTGTCATTGAACGAACTCCCGCCCGATCATGATCAAAAGCCATCTGACGGCCAGCACTAAAAGAAGCATTTCGAACACACATACATACACGTTAAAACTAACGACGGCAGTCGTGAGTAAGTCGTCCGACAATGAAGTCGCATCCGCGGAAGGACATCTCGAAACAAGAAGTTTGTGTTTTGTCTCATTAATTAGTATGTAAGTCTATATGTAATTAAATACACATATTTGCAGAAATAAATTTACCATCATCGAGACCAGCGCGTATATTTATTTTGATTGAGAAGCGGATGAATCCGAGTGCCACGACATATTTTATTTTTCTTCGGTCCGCCATATTGGACGCCTACCGCAAAGTGCCTGCGAAGCGTAAGCCGCCAGCGTTGAACACGACATCGGAGTTTGAAGGCGAGGCGAAATGCCGAAAGGTAAAGTTACCCGAACGCCGATCAAGCGTTCCACGGAGACAGAGCCAGCGACATTGATGAGCGAACACAACAGCGATAATTTGCCGACTTCGGATGTGGACTCATCGAAAACAGAAAGCCCGTCTTTATCAACAGTCTTCGATGCGATTGCCGCCTTAGCAAGCAAATTAAATGCCCTGGAAGGAGTCTTTGGGAGCACGAAAGAGGAATTGGTAGCAACGAAAAGTAAGCTTGAGGCTGTGTCGCTCGAAAATCAGCATCTGAAAGATACTCTACTGCCTGCCGTATCAGACGATGCCGTAAATACATGCCCGAAAAGTTATCCGCCGACAGTATCACAGCCATTGTCATCACAGCAACAAGTTCCACAGACGTTAACATCGCAGCGGCCATATTCACAGGCCTACCTCTCACAGCCACCATATTTACAGCCGCTATATTCGCAAGCATCGATGTCGCAGCAACCGTATTCACAGCCATCGCAGTCGTCATCCTTACAGCCGTTGTTGCCGGAGCCGCAGCCACCAGTTTTTCAGCCGTTGTTGCCGCATCCGCCATCGTCGCAGCCGCCTACTTCTCAGCCGGCGTCGACACAGTCACCATATTTACAGCCGTTGTTGCCGCAGCCTACAGTTTTCCAGCCGTCATTGTCGCAGCCGCCAATTTTACAGCCGTCGTCACCACAGCCGCCATATTTACAACAGTTGCTGCCGCAGCCGCCAGTTTTTCAGCCGTCGTCATTGTTGCAGCCGCCATTTTCAAAGCCGTCGTTGTCGCTGCCTTCAACTTCACAGCCAGTGTTTTCGCAACCATCATATTTGAATTCATCGCTACCACAGCCGCTATCTACTAGTTCATATGCTAGTAGAAAATTATTAGATCTGCCAACTTTCGACGGAAGTCCACAACAATGGCCGATGTTCTTGAGTGCGTTCCACGAGTCATCCGCCATGTGTAACTACACAGACGTGGAAAACCTTTTTAGACTGCAGAAGTGTCTAAAAGGTGCTGCAAGAGAAGCAGTTGAATCTCTCTTGATTTATCCGAATAACATTGAGAGAATCGTGGAAACTTTGAAGTTTACTTTCGGTCGTCCGGAACTATTAATCAGGCACCAAATTCAGAAAGTGCGTGAAGTGCCACCAATTGTTGAAAACAAGATGGAACAAATTATTTCATTGCACATAAAAGTGCAAAATTTGGTTGCATTTTTAACGTCCGCTGATAGCCAACAGCACTTAAACAACCCCATCTTGCTGGAAGAGATCGTAAATAAAATGCCGCCATCCAGACAATTAGAGTGGGCCAAAACTGCCTTTTTTATAAAACCACACGCAACTTTAGCTGATTTTAATGCATGGCTTGAACAAACAGCAAAGTTTGTGGCCATGACGAGTGCTGGTCAAACAAATCCGATACGTAGTGAGAGTAAATCTAAAAGATGTGTTTTCTATGCAAATACCCAGCCAACCGAAACAAGCCGACAATGTGAAGTGTGTGGCTCTACTCATCTACTTTCGTGCTGTGAACAGTTCCGCTCCGCGTCGGTAAGTGAAAGATGGAACATTGTAAAACAACATCGTTGTTGTTTTTCTTGCCTGAAACCAGGACATTCATCGGCCCAGTGCAGAACCAAGCGAACATGTGGTGAAAACGGATGTCGAAAACGACATCATCAGCTGCTGCACGAAATGACACACACGCCGCTAGCTCAGCCGCCCCGACAAGTCACCGCTAACTCCGCTCAAGCGCCATCGCTGCCGTCCAACGTCTGTCTGCAAAATCAATCAGAAGGTAGGAATCTTCTGTACAAGATTGTGCCCGTGATAGCATACGGAACGAAGGGCGAAAAGGAAACCTTTGCTTTCCTGGACGAAGGATCATCAGTCACTATGATCGACCAAGAGCTAGCTGACGAAATTGGTGCAACGGGCGAAGATAATCTTCTGAGCCTGCAGTGGTATGGCAACAAGACGACCCAAGAGCCATCACAGCGTGTGGAAATGAAAATTAGAGGAAAAAGGCAAAACAGCACCATATTCACTATGAAAAATGTGCGTACCATAAGAAACTTGAATTTGCCCACACAGACCGTGAGCTTGAAGCAGCTTAGCTCAAAATTTCGCCACATAAAAAATCTTCCGTTTTGCGAATACGAAAACGCCAAGCCACAAATTTTGATCGGTCTAGAGCACTGCCATCTGGGAGTTGCTGAACGAAGCATATACATAAATGAGTCTGCACCTATCGTTACACGCACCAAATTAGGATGGGTTGTGCACGGCCCAGTCAGCGATTTCAGCGAATGTGAACCTGCACGATTCTGTCTTGTCGACGATCTCCAGCAGCACCCATATCTGGATATTCACAAAGTGATCAAGGAATATTTCTCCACGGAGGGGTTTGGAACTAGACCACTTCGTCAGCTACCAGAAAATAAAGAGTTACTCAGAGCTAAGCAAATTATGAAAATTACCACACGTCGTATTGGAGATCGGTTTGAGACAGGGCTCATCTGGAAAGCTAATGAAATCAAGCTGCCAGATAGCTATAAAATGGCATACAATCGACTACTCTGTGTGGAAAGAAAAATGTTTAAGAGCAACGATTATGCTCAACAGTACAACGACATCATCAAGAGCTACCTGCAAAAAGGATATGCTCGAGAACTTTCCGACTCAGAAATATTGACAGTAGGAGCAAGAACTTGGTATTTACCACACTTCCTTGTCATGAACATAAATAAACCTGGAAAATTTCGGTTGGTGTTCGATGCGGCGGCAACAGCAAATGGAACGTCACTTAACGATAATTTGCTGAAAGGGCCAGACGAATACACCAACTTAACAGACATTTTGATCAAATTTAGACAAGGCAGGTTTGGTGTGTGTGCGGACATCGTTGAAATGTTCCATCAAGTGCGCATAAGGCAGGATGATCAGGATGCGCAGCGCTTTCTTTGGAGATATGGTAATACTTCCACCAGGCCACGTGTATTCGTCATGAATTCAATGATTTTTGGAGCCTCCTGTTCACCTGCGTCAGCTCAGTTCGTAAAAAACACAAACGCGGAACAATTCTCCCATTTAAACTCACGAGCCGTTGAAGCCATTGTTAACCGACATTATGTGGATGACTACGTCGATAGCTTCGACATAGAAGAAGAAGCTGTGGAAATTTCAAAATCGGTACGTGATATTCATGCCAGAGCAGGATTCGTCCTAAAAAAGTTTACTTTAAACTCGACTAAGGTTCTCACAGAGTTGAGCGACGTAGTAGAAAACGATACCTTGAATATGGACAAAGCGTCAGAAGTGGCAACCAGTAAAATTCTTGGCATGCATTGGGACCCACGTACGGATGTTTTTATCTTCAAAATTAGCAGGAACAAGATCGACCCTAAAATCATCAGCAAGCAACGGAATGTTACGAAACGGGAGCTACTACGAATTACGATGTCAATCTTCGACCCATACGGATTTCTGGCCAACTTTCTAATGTATCCAAAACGATTGATGCAAGAAGTGTGGGAACGTAATTTTGGCTGGGACGATTATCTTCCGCAAGATATCCAAACTAAGTTCCATCAATGGATGCAGCAATTTAGCGTATTAGTGACATTACAAGTGCCCCGATGTTACTCGCCTAACATCCCACTCACGAAGGATATACAGTTACATGTATTTGTCGATGCTAGCGAGGAAGCCTTTGCCGCAGTGGCATATCTACGAGTAAAATACATTGAAGTCGATGTAGCATTTGTGTGTGGTAAAGCAAGATGCGCACCACTGAAGCGGCTTTCGATTCCGCGGTTGGAATTACAGGCGGCAGTACTTGGATCGCGTTTACGAGCAGCAACTCAGCAAAGTTTGAGTATTGCCATCACGAGGACCATACTCTGGAGTGACTCGCAGACTGTGCTTCATTGGTTACAGACCGGCTCTCGAAAATATAGACCATTTGTAGCACACAGAATTGGGGAAATCTTGGAAACAACGAAAGCTTCTGAATGGCGTTGGGTACCTTCGAAGTGGAACGCGGCAGATGCAACAACAAGAACAACTTATCCAATACAGTATAATCCTTCAGGAATCTGGATCCAGGGACCAGATTTTTTGAAACGTGACGAAAACGACTGGCCCTCGTCACCGATGCCCAACGAATTTCAAGAGCCCATTGAAGAAATTCGCTGCGAGTACGTATTGCAAAATTCCAAAAAAGAAAACTCGACGTATATGTATTTGGAAAAATATTCGAGCTGGTGGAAAGCCAAAAGAGTACTCGCATGGGTGATGCGATTTGTTAAAAATCTGAAGTCACCTAATAAACTGAAAGCAGAATTGACAGTACAAGAGATACGTGAAGCAGAAACAGCTATCTTTAAATATGTGCAGCGGAAAATGTTTGCTGAAGAAATATGTACGCTGGAGCAAGGAAGGGCCATAAAAAAGCAGAGCAGTATACACAAGTTGAATCCAGGGATTGATAAACTAGGTGTTCTTCGAATTTTCGGTAGACTCGATTTGGCTCCATTCTTGCCAGAGTCACTAAGAAGACCGATAATATTGCCATACGATGATAAATTCGTCAGATTGATAGTAGCGGAGTATCACAGAAATTTCCTACATCAAAATGAGCACACAATTATATGCGAGATTCGAAGGAGGTTTCATGTAATAAAATTGAGGCATCTAGTGAAAGCAGTGAGTCGAGACTGCAATAGTTGCAAGATCTTCAAAGCAGCTCCGGAAATTCCACAAATGGGGCAGTTGCCGATTGACAGACTCACGCCATTTGTACGGCCTTTTACTTACACTGGGCTGGATTATTTCGGACCGATACAGATCACAGTAGCCAGGCATAGAGAAAAGAGATGGATAGCTCTCTTTACCTGCCTAACTACAAGAGCAGTGCACCTTGAAATTGCGCAAAACCTATCCAGCGAGGCCTGTCTAATCTGCATATCCAACTTTATGAACAGAAGAGGGGTTCCGCAGCGTATCCGCAGTGATTGTGGGACAAACTTCGTGAAGGCTGCAAAAAACATTAGCAACCATACGTATAACAATAACGAAGTACAAGCAACATTGGCCCGCAAAAATATAGAATGGTTGTTTAACTGTCCGGCAAACCCCAGCGCGGGCGGCTGTTGGGAAAGGCTTGTGCAAACAATCAAGCGGATTTTGGTATACACTTTAAAAAATGAGGCACCTAAAATTGAAGCTCTTCACCACCTTTTAACTGAAGCTGAAAACATGGTGAACTCAAGGCCACTAACGGATATTATAATGGACTACTCGGTTGCTAACCCTCTAACGCCAAATGACTTCTTATTAGGCGTAGCTAGTTCAGCGCAAACGTCGATATCAGAATCCGAGGCGACTATTGATCTGGGAAAACAATACAGAATACTGCAACAGTTGAAAGCCAAACTGTGGAAAAAATGGATCACAGAGTACTTGCCCACTCTAATTCGTCGAGAGAAGTGGCACGACAAGGTGAAACCGATAAAGGAAGGAGATTTAGTGGTAATCTGCGATGAAAATGTACCCAAAGGTAAATGGCGAAAAGGATTGATAGTGAAGGTAAACATGGGCAAGGATGGTCAAGTACGAAGCGCTGACGTGAAAACAGCCAATGGAATTTTAACCCGACCAGCAGCGAAAATAGGTGTTTTAGACGTTAGAAAAAACGATTGGTGAATCTTGCGAGCGATTCACGGGGGGTGGGATGTCATTGAACGAACTCCCGCCCGATCATGATCAAAAGCCATCTGACGGCCAGCACTAAAAGAAGCATTTCGAACACACATACATACACGTTAAAACTAACGACGGCAGTCGTGAGTAAGTCGTCCGACAATGAAGTCGCATCCGCGGAAGGACATCTCGAAACAAGAAGTTTGTGTTTTGTCTCACTAATTAGTATGTAAGTCTATATGTAATTAAATACACATATTTGCAGAAATAAATTTACCATCATCGAGACCAGCGCGTATATTTATTTTGATTGAGAAGCGGATGAATCCGAGTGCCACGACAAGCATATTACGTATTGTCTTTGTGGAGCTTGCTGATGTTGAGCGTTTCCAAGCGCAACCGCATCCAGAGCTGGCGTGGTAATTGGCAGATCGTAGTCGTACGAGTAACTAGGTCCTTCGGAGATGTTGTGATGATACACTCCTGCCCTGCTGCGGGAAAAGAAGGAGACAAAACCTCATGAACTACTCGTGGTCTTCTCAAAGGCACAGATGATGGTGGTGCTTGTTTTTGCCCGTCCGGATACCAGACAGCCTCAATCGCACAACATCGAGCAAACATTTCACGGACGGAAAGGAAACTGATTCCAGCCAGATGATCCCTTAACCGCTTCGTCATATTTTTGAAGAGTATAACCTGTAAATCGGTATCTGTCAGAGGGTTCGTCAGAGGTAACATCATGGACTGGATGTCATTGAAAAACGCTCGAAATGACTCTCCTGGTTGCTGAATTCTAGCATCGATTGACCGTCTGATATCGACGTCTGTCTGGAAGCCACTGAAGCAGCTCATGAAATCCCTCTCCATGTCCTCCCACAACAACGCAGGGTGCATCTCATGGTAGCACCAGTACCACTCTAAAGCTGGCCCACGCAACAACAAGTATAACTCCATGGCCAGCATCGCTCCAGAAATTCCATAATGTTTAGCCATGGCAGTGATCCGGTATAAAAATTGCCGTGCAGTTAATCCAACGCCTGAACCATCAAAATGAATGCCCCATTTGGACACTGGGAGTCTTTCGGGTCGACTGGGATTCATGAGACTGTGATGTGTTGGGGTTGTTAACCCTAGAATGGTACCGATGAGTAAATTTTACTCACATAGGGTATACATTTCGTCGCGCACCAGCCAGTTGGCCCCTCCGACTGCCATGAGGCTAGATGCTTTATAATCATTTTGTGTTTAGTGATTAAATAAAAAATGTACATAATACTATTGTTGCCATCTTTTTAGTAAAAACATATACCTAAAATCATCCAAAAATGTACCGTACCATTCCAGGGTTAAGTTGAAATTTGGCTGAATTGGAGGAGCGTGGCCTCTTATTTGTGTGCCTCGTAAGGGTGTACACGGGGCATCCGCAAAGTCCACTGTGTTGGCACGAACTGCCGTAGATGCAGCTCGATTGCCAGATCCCAACACAGGACGAGGTCTAGTCCCTGTCGGTGACAGGGTCAGACGGTTTATCTACCCTGCAAGACTTTCAAAGTCTGGGTCAGAACGAAGATGACCGTGAGGTAGCATTTAAAATTGATAATTTAAAAATTCAAATAAAATAAACTATATATTTATATTTTTATAAGTAATTTACCAAAATTTAAAAATTCACTATAACTTAATTTGAAATACGTACGAAAAAAATATTAAAACCTTGATTATTCCCAATAATTTTAATTAATATAAGGGAAATAATTAATAGAAAGAATAAGAAATCCGCGTGTTTAATTTTAACTGTTTATTATGGCAGTAAGAACGAAAAATCAATCCAGCCGCCCCGGCAACAAAGATGACAGGTGAAGATGGGAAAGGCACAAAAATTGTGGGTTGAAAAGGGGGGGAAAAATGAACTACAGACAAATCTTGTGACACAACTGGATCAGGTTTGGAACTCTTAGCAACAATCCGTTCGCATAGATTTCTAAATTAGACAATGAACACCTTGATGGTGGACAGAAGTCTGCTGAGCCCCAAAGTGAACATCGTAGATGATGTTAATGCCCCTGAATTCAGCTGTTCGGTCTTGCCTGAACAATTCAAATGTACATAATGAAGATGTCAAGGCCACCATCTACGATGCTACCCTGATCCAATTCCGCCTACAAGACTGTCGATTATGAAAAAGGAGAAATACTCCTGTTAAACACTAAACAACACATCCTAGCAGGGTTGAGCGCCAATGTTGCATTGGCGTCAGCTTGCCAACATTAAATTTTAAAAGTTGCTTTTAACTAATCATGAAAGAAAGGAAAGAAGAGAGAGAAAGAAAAAAAAATTGGCTGAGGTAAACATTTGGCCAGAGTCACATATGACACCCCAGCCAAATAAAATGGAATTGATGTTCAAGAAGAATAACTCAACAAGGTACCGAAAAAAACTAAATTAATATCTAGATAAAACGAAAACTGAAAATTAGCAAGAGGGTCGTCATCTTTGACGTCAAGGCGGACTGGATGGACCTTTCGTCCACCTATCTTTTACTCCATGATCGAGTTACAACAAAAAGACTGAATTCAAGTATTTACAAATCATGTTATTTCCAAGAAAAAACAATAATAACAAACTCAAAATTCAAGAGGACGAAAAATTGGTTCAAAAATTCAATTTATAATAATAATTAATGTAATGATAAATAATGTATATAAATATTAAGATAAATAAGGTGGATATAACCAACAAGATAAATAAAATAAAATAAAATTACTAAGAATAAAAAATCAATTCAAACAATAATCAACACAGAAAACTCCTCGCTCCTGACGACGGTCGACCGTTGTTCTGGAATATGGTGGCTGAAAATTTAAATTTTTAAGTTTCTATTATTTATTCTTTTGTTTTTTTTCGGTATTTTCTTTTTTTTTTAATTATTCTTTGTTCATCCGGAACAAGTGAGATTCCTCCTTAACGTGCGGTTAGTCTTCTCGTAATCTCCGGCAATTTACGTTGTAACTGGTTTTTTTTGTTTTTGTTTTATTTGAACGTTATATATTAAATAGGTCATAATTTACGATTTTTAGCGTCGAACAAATAGTTTTTATGTTATTCCCGTATTGCTGATCGCTTTCGATCTATTATTTACGTTGATTTCAAAGTGTTTCTTCGTCGGTTTGAGCAACAAATGAACGAAACAAAAATTAGGAACACACTTTCACGTCTCAACTTGCCTCGACTTGCCTTGGCAGAAGACTGTTTTTGTCCGAAACATAATTATTTGAAATAATTTCATAGTGAGTAATGCGCTAGTGCATTTAACAAGTGTCTGTCGTCATCACTAGTGATTTAAATACACGCTCTTTTATTGTGTCTGATGTTTTTTCGGATGAATTATCATCCATTGTTGTTTATGCCTCCCAGACAGAGAGATAGAGCCAGATGGACAGAAAGATACAACGAATTGATTTGCGATTTAGTATTAGACTGAGCGAATGAGAAGAAGGAGAAGAATAAATCACGACTATAATCTGCTGATGATGTTTGTTGTCTTTGGTGACGTTAATTCGATGATACTTGATTTGATGAGAATGCCGCAGCCGACAGCGTTGTCGATGTGAATATCTAGCTCTACATACGACAAAACTCGAACATCAAGTCTATTTACGAATCCGAGATTTGAAATTAAAATTCTTGCTGAGAATTCGCTCCATCCATCGAACAAACACAGTATCCTTCACTGTTTTATTGAATTGATTCGTTGTTGTTGCTGTTTTAGTAATTTCTAGCAATCGGTTGATCCGCACTTGAGAACACAACACTTGCACTCACTTTTTCAATTTTTCCGACGAATAGAATTCAGTATAAACTTAAACCGGTTTTGAATTCTCTCGGTTTCAGTAAAATTAAGCTTCGGTCCCCATTTATTAAACACTGGCCATAGAACGGATACCTCAGGGAAACTTCGACTGACTAGAAAATTAGCGGTTTTTCTACTAAAATCTATTGATTGATCAACGCACTCTCAGGAACGAAGATCTAATGAAGTGTTTATAAACTTCTCTATTGATTCTGATAGTCAGTTTAAAATTCACACTATATTTCGCAGACCACTAATAAAACACTATCAAATCCACTGTTTATAACAATAAGAATTTATGATGTTTTAAATAAATCTAATAAATCCTAAACACGTTAATTTTAAGAACTGAATCTTATTCGACTTGAATTCTTTTCACTGAGGTGCGCGGAGATTTTGTTTATTTGACCCTTGAATTTGAACTCGTATCCCAACTAGGCGACGCACGCAACGCTCAAATCAAAATCCCCGAATAGAATGGCCAGTCAAGTCCGATTATATTCTCCGCTTGCCGCAGTGGAAAAAAAACTCCCCTCAAAAACTCCCATCATACCGCTCATCCCAAAAAGCCGTTGTCGCCATCAGCTCCGTTGCATCACTTTTTGATTGTTATCAGCTGCATGCAGCGCTGACCGGTCGGAACATTGACCTACAGTGCATTCGATTTCGATGCAGTCATACAGCGGTCAAGAGCCGAACATTACCGCGTGATGCATGTACATGCTCAGCTCCAACCACCGTACGCCGCACCAAAAGCGAATGCACTGCATCGAATGGATGTAGGAGCGAAATCGATATGATTTTCGCAACGAGAAAAAAAATTTGACGATGAAGTGTACTACAATTAATTGCGATTAATCGCGATTAATTGCAATGAAGCTGTTCCCGTACTCAGTTTTACTGAAAACTGAAAATTTCCCCTCTTTCAGTAAATTTCAGTAGGGTCTGAGCTACTGAAAAATACTGAAGTGTCAAACGGAGTAAATATTTTCAAATGTGCGCGGCAAGCAACTTTTTTTTTGCGTAATGTTGCTATGAAGGTCGAATATTTTTGTGGCGATAATTTATTACCGCTTAGGATGACTTTATAATCACTATTGTTCTCCCAAAAACCGAAAACTGACACTTTCGGTTGTCAATTTTCAGGAAATACAATGAGAGCGTTCCCGTACTTTTCATGAAATTCCCCACCACATGATTCAGGAAAATTCAGCAAAATTCAGTTACTGAAAGTACGGGAACAGACCTAATATGTTAAGTTGAAATCGCAGCAGAATGTATTGCTTAACATTTCTACTTCACCGGGTTCGCCTCATGGCGAGGGCAACTATTGACGGATACTTGACTGGAAACGGAATTATTCGGTCACCATTGTGGCAATCAGCAGCAAAGAAAGAATTTTCGAACCTTAAGTTTAAGTCAACTTGGGAAATGTTCCGGTATAAAAAGCCTTGTCGTGTATAAAAATGCAAATTGCGTACTAAATGAATACAGAGTGAAACGCCTACTCTCAAGCCTAGGATTATTTGAGTTTTAGCTTGTTACTTATTTTTTGCCTATCGCTTTGAACACTGCTAGGCAGGCATTCAATAAGGTATATGGTATACATAACTACCCATTCACTCGGCATATTATATAGGTTCTTAGCTTGGTGAAGTTGTATATTAATAACTGAAATACCGATTCTAGACGATACGACTTTTTAAAATGTAGATTCAGATCATTTATCGTGTAAAGATACATAAATGCAACGGAAACACACTAGAGCAAAAATAAAATCATTTGTTCGGTTAAATGAATATTATAGTCTGGTTCGATGGCCAGAATTTGGGAAAGATAAGATAAAATGAAAGATAAGATGTCTACATGGTTTGATGACAACGTATATACGCAAAATGTTACAGGAAGAAAATTATTAGGCCCTATTTACACATGCTTAAACCAATTTTTTAGATAGCGGGAGTGAAGTGGGAGTACAAATCATCTGATTAAACTGATGGAGGCATATTTAAAATGGGCCTAATAATTACAGGATGCAATTATATCAAAAATGTCTGGCAACTATAATATATGCTGAGGTTAGATTTAACACATACACTTTGAGCATATTACCTAACTAGGTAAAATTGAAAACAACATATTTGTAGGGTACAGGACGAATGCATAACAATGTTTTATAAACTAATTATTAGAATATTGAACACATGATGGATCCATCATATCACTTGAAATCTGTTACTAGGTCTGTTCGCGTACTTTCATTTACAAAATTTTCCTGAATCATGTGGTGAAAGAATTCATGAAAAGTACGAAAACGCTCTCATTGCATTTCCTGAAAATTGACAATCAAAAGCGGCAGCATTCGGTTTTTGGAAGAACAATAGTGATTATAAAGTCATCCTAAGCGGTGATGAATTATCGTCGCAAAAATAAGCGACCTTCATGACATTACTCAAAAAATATGTTGCTTGCCGCACACATTTGAAAATATTTACTCGAGACACACCGTTTGACACTTTTCAATATTTTTCAGTAGGTCTGTTTACGCACCTAAATCTATTATAATATATTAAAATAGATTCGCAGCAAGACGTTTTTGTACTCTTCCTGCAAGCTAAATTTTACCACAAAAAGAAAAAATCTGTTGCTGTTGCAGTACGCGAACAGACCTAGTAGCTCAGACCCTACTGAAATTTCATCGTATTTAATGAGAAGAAATTTCCAGTTTTCAGTAAAGCGGCGTACATAACCGAATTCATTGCGATTCATCGCAATCAATCGCAGTACGCGAACGGACCTACTAATTGTTTAGTCCTAAGCAGCCCCAATCCAAATTTAGGTTAAGATTTCTTACGCTTGACATATCCGCTGAAGAGATTTCTTTTTCTTCTGCATAATCCGTGACTCTTTCCAAATCGGCTGCTCCGCCATCGTGCTTTGTAACTTTCTTCAGCTTCTTATCTTGGACTTCCTCAGTACCATTAACTTCCGCACTTTCGGACATCTCGCCACTTTTAACACTTTTAACCCTGAATTCCGAGTGACACTGACAGTTGTGCCAACGGCCTAGAAGACGTTGCTAGAAGATATTTGGCAATGATGTAGTAGAAATGGAGTGGACATGCCCATGAGATTTACGGTAAAACTATAGGTCCAACTAGTGATGAGTCTGCGTCCGTGCGTTAACGTATGCGCCGAAGTAAACCACGCAAAGCATATGTTGCACCCAAACATAACTTTCCGAACAGCCAGAAAAGTGGCATGCTCCTTAAGCAACCTTTTGCTCAATTTTTGCTATGAGCTGTCGGTACGTAAAGTGGTAATGAGATACGACTTGACATACGTTCGCTTATGCGCTGTATGGGCACTTATGTTCACTCCTGTTTGCGTATGTCAAAAAGTGCCTCTTTTGCTTTAAAACCGGTCGGTTTTGACAGACGATTGCGGTCGCAGACTCACCTTTGGTTAGGGCTTATGACGGCCATGGTAAAACTGGACGGGTAAACTGGACTTGATGTCCCACACCCGGGAAATCCCACCACCAGAGGGCGAAAAGGTGGTAGAAGGGCTGAAAAAATGAAGAAAAACAGACAAAATTATACAAAAAAAATAAAAAAGAAGATAAAACAATTAAGAAAAAGAAAAAAAAGAAAGAAAAGAAGCCCCAAAAGCAAACGCACAACCAAAAAAATACAAACATATTAGCCCGACATCTATCGGCGAAATTCATGTAACAGCTGTGTGGGGCATCAAGTCCAGTTTTACCCAATTTTCTTTGCATGAAAGTTGTTCAAAATGGTGCAGAAACATGCAAGAGCATTTTCTTTTCATTTTGTACAACTCACATTTTCCTTTTTTGTCCAATTTTTGCTATATTTGAACGAAATTCGAATGACATTTCGTTGAAATCTACTCTCCCTCTCACGGATGGAATTAAGCACGCTCTGAGAACAATTCAGCCCGGAAAAATTCACAATAGTACCTGATTTGTACTTCCGGTTCCCTCCCTCCCAACTTCCGGTAGGCAGCGGCTGCTGAAGGTTGAAGGACACCTTCAGTTCACAAAAAGATCCGGGGCCTTCCTTCGATGGCCGATAGGCCTGAACGTTCTTATCTCCTGGTTCACTTATCGGTATCGAATTGCGAATTTATCCCAGTGTTTGTACCAAATGTGCTGCCGGTGTCAGAAACTTTGCATTTCGATAAATATTTGCCCGACTTTGTCGCATAAGAAATATGTTTTGTTAAGGACCTTGGAACCAATTAGGCTTTGTCAGATAGATAGAGTTACATTTTTCATTTTTCCCGCGGACGTCCCATAAGACTACGTGTGTTTTTCGCGACATTGTTCCCGCGATCTCTGACGTCATCATTCTGCATTACGGCCCGTACTTCTAGGAGGCATTGAATCAAGCCACGAACGTGACATTAACACGGAACTAAAAGTCATTTATCCAGAATCTCCACAGCATCAAATTATGGCGAAAAAACGAAAATTGCAAATCAACAAAAATCATGTTTTAAAGAAGATCAAAAATTAATGTTTTAAACAAGAAATAAGATAATGCATGTATATAAAACAAAGCTCTCAATGTTCTATGTGATCGGGGCATGTAAAAAAAATACAATTGATATTGAAAATATTGGCGATTCCAACGACGCTCGGAATATTATTTCCCCGGTCGTGGCCGGACGTGATAAAATCAGCCGGAACAAAATTCACAATAGTATTATCACAATAGTATAGTAATAAAAAAAATTCCCAACCCAACAACCGAAAATCCGATCCGACAACCATTTAGAACATGTAGGGAAAGTAAATGAGTAAACGTATTAAGAGAAAAGTTTTTTCTCTTCATTCTTCATGCGGTCCTGGGTGCCCCGGGTTTAGTATTTCATCGTCAGCTGGGCGTCCGCAATATTATTATGGCCGCAGTTTCCTCGTGGCCACACAATTCGTAATGCCTCGATCGTCGGCCTTGCGTCAAGACTCGACCACCGCGGTGCTTTCAGGGCAATTCAACACCAGGCAATCAATTCGCAGCCGTTATTGCCTGGAATTTTGCTTCTTTGCTATTAGTCTGTTCGCGTACTTAAGCAAAGCAGGTGTAACAGAATTTGGTGGCTGGGGTTTTTTGCTGCAAAATTCTGCAAAAAAACCTTTCTGCGAACCTATTTTATTTAATCAGGCGAACAAACCAAATCGATGGATGATGGCAACCGACTTGATACCTCTCGAGAACATTAAAATGGTGTTTTTTATGATTTCCTTTATTTCCTTGAAATGCAAATGCGATCGGGCCCCCTCCCCCCTTCTTCCCCAACGCATTTTGATAAAAACCATTTGTGTCTTCTGAGGCCTCGCAACTGACACCAGTGTTGCCAGAAAATTTTCGTTCATGGAGCCCAATTTAACTTTTGAAATAGCCCAAAAGCGCCCAACTCTTCCCACAAAATAGGTCGAGGCCAAAATTATGCCAACAGTTTTTTTTATTAGATGCAAAAAAAATGTTTATCCACTTCACATCGGTTATTATTTTTTGTTTATCTATATACTCTTACACAGACGAAAATTATATTAACAATTTCATTTTCTGATATAGTAAACGTGTAAATTGAAGAATCCAGTATTTGTATCATATCTGGTGGTATTTTACAGTCGTTACAACATATTTTGTTGAAATTCAAAAGAACTAGAATTCGTATTTGCATTTTATTTCAAATTTTAGTCTTTATGTTATTCATCATACTAAAACATATATCGACTATTTTATTAGATGCAGGAAGATATAGTAGTAAAAAATCGAGCTCGCATATTTCTTTGAAAATTTGTTATCCAGTAGCAGATTTTACTTCATTGGCTTTTGCCCAAATTGTTTCCGTGCTCAGTGTATTTTGATCATTTGCTCATACTTTGAGTTTTACACGCACAGATTTAAATTTAATTTTTTCTTGCTGACCACTTGAGGCAGACGGTCAAATAATAGACTAAAAATAAAGTTTAGGTTCAACCGAAATCTAAAATATGAAGTAAAGAGATTTCCGTTCAAGATTGAGGAAATCTTTTGCGAATTCAACTTTACATATTTTTAGCAGTTGAAACCGGGGCTGGTCAGTGGAGCCCAAAAAGTCGCCAGTAGCCCAAAATTAAATTTCGTCGCCAAATGCAGCGGAAAGATAGCCCAATTGGCGAGAAATCGCCCAATCTGGCAACAGTGACTGACACACGCTTTGTTTGCAAAAGAAGGAAGGAATCAAAACAAAATTCGAAACTCTGCAAAATACTCTTAAAGTACTCGAATTCAGCACGCACGAAGGGGAAATGAACAATTTTTTGTAGAATATTCACAATAATGGCTGGGGAAAAAAATGGTTGAGTAAACGACGCGAAACCTACGAAAAGGAGGGACCGATTGGCCAATAATGGACGAAAATGGCGAGAATGAAGGAATCGAAGAACATTTTTTTTTTTTAATTTTAAATTAATTAGTTTAAAAAAAGACACCCCCAAAACCAAGCGCAGCTCAAAGCATTGAACAGTTGCTTCAAAAATCGTAAAAGAACTTTGCACTTTGTACCAAATCGCGCACTCCCAAAACCACTCAAAACTGAATGATTTGGCTAATCGCCAAATCTTCATCTCCGTTTTCGTAGTTCGCGTCGTTTACTCAACCATTTTTAGACACATTTTCAGAAGCTATCTAATCAGAGACTATAATCTTTTAGAACTAAAACACACGGGGATTTTTCAGATTTTTCGTAGCCAAAAACCAACACGTGAAATGTGCGAAAATGGCGAGAATGGAGGAATCGAAGAAGCTTACTGAAATTCAATTTAATTTTAATTTAATTGATTAATATGATTTAACATGTTGTGAGATGTAGAGTATTAAATTGCAGTAGATTTTTCTACACAATATTTTGCATTTAAAATAATAATTGCATGCATTTAAATAATAATTGCTATTAGAAGTAGCAATAACAAACCATATTCAACAAAATATATATATATTTTTTTAAAAGATATCAAGTTGGTGTTTTCAGTTTATCCATATTAAAGAAAATAAATTGCAATATACAGTTATATCTTCAGGATTAAATAAGCTAGCTATTAAAAAAATGTATGGGTAAAAGATTTAAGTTGATTTAGCTCTAAAGCGATCAGCTGATCGAAATCGCCTGATTTAGAGTCTAGTGTGAACGAGCTATAACTCTAAATCTACTTGATTAACTCGGTCGGAAACCGAATAAAATGTATGGGTAATCAGGTAGATTTAAGTTGATTTAGCTCTAAAGCGATCAGCTGATCGAAATCGCCTGATTTAGAGTCTAGTGTGAACGGGCTATTACCAACTGGACTTGATGCCGCCCACAGCTGTTACATGAATTTCGCCGATAGATGTCGGACTAATATGTTTGTGTGTAGGGTGAACACACTAACATTAGTTCAGTTGTTTGCCGCTATCTGGAAATTGGCGTTCGCATCACAAGGACAACACACAGTCTCTCACGCGACGCTCGACTACGTACATCGTTCATACATTTTGTTATTTTGTTATATATGTGTATTAATAAATATGTTACCCGTGAACTTAGTGTTTTAGTAACTATAGACAAAAACTATATTTGGTGACCCCGACGTGATCGGGTATAGTGCGATTATTAATAATACGGAAAGACAGTGCAGTTCATAAAGACATAATCGAATAGAGTGAATCAAATTCAGTGTCTGTCGAACATCAAAAATGGCTACCGGTTTTGACGCCACGCTTAACGCGAGTGACGCCGGACTAGACGTCACGGTGAATCCCTTTACCGCGAGTGCGAAAGTGAAAACTGAAGAGCCCCTTGCGCATATAGACGCTGTCGCGAATGTGAAATTGCCGCCATTTTGGACGCGGAGACCCACGCTTTGGTTTCGGCAAATTGAACTTCAATTTCGCTACAACAAAGTGATTTCCGACGAGGCAAAGTTTAGTGCGGTGATGATGTGCTTAGAATCATCGATTCTAGATACGGTCGCGGACATAGCCGAAAACCCTCCGGAGTGCGAAATGTATGAGACGCTAAAACAAGCGTTGATCGCGCGGTACGCGGATTCGAAAGAACACAATCTGACAAAAGTGTTGACGGAAATGGAACTGGGTGATAAGAAACCGTCTCAGCTATATCGGGAAATGCGTGTGTTAGCAGCGGACCAACTCCCCGACGAAGCCGTCAAGACATTGTGGCTACGACGCTTGCCATCACGCGCGCGCGCCATTTTGAGCGTATCCTACCATGTGGATATGAACGCCTTGGTAGAGATGGCCGATCGAATTCTAGCGGAATTTAATGACTGGCCAGCTGTTTCTGCTGTAACAAGCAAGGTAGGTGAAAGCAATTTAGTAGAGGATAGATTGAACAGAATCGAATCGATTCTATCCAAATTGGACTTGAATAATTTGCCCAGATCTCGTTCGAGATCACAAAATCGATCTCGGTCAAGAAATCGATCGAAAAGCCGTTCTAAGGAAGAATTGTGCTACTTCCACAAAAAGTTTGGTGACGCTGCACGTAAATGCAGAAAGTTCTGTCCAAAGTTTAATCCACATTTAAACTAAATGCGTCGTCGTCCAGTGGTGTTATGGTTGGCGACAGCATAGAACAACACCGACTCATGATACGAGATCGAAGCAGTGGAACTTTATTTCTCATAGATTCAGGGGCAGGAGTGTCAGTGTTACCGCGTAGATCATGCGAAAAACTGATTCCCTGCGAGTTCAAACTGCACGCTGCAAATGGTACCACCATAAAAACTTACGGTGAAAAACTGATCAATGTCGACTTTGGTCTACGACGTAAGTTCGCTTGGTATTTTCATATAGCAGACGTATCAAGAGCCATAATAGGAGCTGACTTTTTATCCAACTTTAATCTCTTAATTGACATCCGTAAGAAACAGCTCATAGATGGAAACACGTTGTTATTTGCCTCTGCCAATACGTGCAACGAGCCAAAGCAAGCTATAACAACAGTGGAAGATAATGTTTTTCAGAAAATACTATCTGAAACACCGTCTATTACCAAATCTTCAAATTTTTCAAACCCCAAACACCACTCTATAACTCATCGAATCCTAACGAAAGGCCCAATAATTGCCGAACGTGCACGCCGTCTCTCTCCTGAAAAATACGCCATTGCTAAAAAGGAATTTGAATATATGGTATCAATGGGTATATGCAGACCATCGAGCAGCCCATGGGCAAGTCCATTGCACCTCGTACCAAAAAAATCCGGATCTTGGAGACCTTGTGGCGATTATCGCCGATTAAATTCAATTACTATCCCTGACAAATATCCAGTTCCAAATGTACAAGATTTTGCACATATTTTGTACGGCAAAAATGTTTTTACGATTCTGGATCTAGAACGAGCTTATCATCAAGTTCCCGTCCAAGAAGAAGACATTCCAAAAACAGCTGTAATTACACCATTCGGCTTGTTTGAATTTTGCCGCATGACATTTGGACTGTGCAATGCTGCGCAAACTTTTCAAAGGTTCCTAGACACAGTCTTGCGTGGACTTCCATTTTGTTTTGTCTATCTAGACGATATTTTGATCGCTTCAAAGAACATGGAAGAGCACCAACAGCATCTGAGACAGCTTCTGAAACGGTTGGACGAACATGGTCTCAAAATCAACCCCAGCAAATGCATTTTTGCTGTAAATGAAATTAATTATCTGGGCTACCAAATCAGCAATAAAGGTACTAGGCCTTTACCTGATCGAGTTACAGCAATACAAAATTTCAAACAACCACAAACAATCTTAGAGCTGCGTAGATTTCTGGGAATTCTCAATTTCTACAGGCGTTTTATAAACAATGCAGCTGAAGTACTTATGCCACTAAACGCTATGCTAACAGATTCACGCAAGCGAGACAAAAGACCTGTACCTTGGACAACTGTTTCTCAACAGGCATTTGAAAAGAGCAAGCAACTTATTGCAAATGCTTCTCTATTGGTACATCCAAAAACCGGCGCACCACTCAGATTGTATGCGGATGCTTCAAATGTTGCTATAGGTTCAGTGCTTGAGCAATTTCAAAACAACGCATGGAAACCATTGGGATTCTTTTCCAAAAAACTAAATGACGCTCAATTGAAATATAGCACTTATGATCGGGAACTGTTGGCAATATACGAAAGTATAAAACATTTTCGTTTTATGTTGGAAGGACAAAATTTTATAATTATGACCGATCATAAACCTTTAACATATGCGTTCAATCAGCGATCTGATAAATCCTCACCTAGGCAAAGTCGTCAGCTTGAATTCATTGGACAATTTTCAACACAGATTGTCCACATTGATGGAGCCCAAAATATCGTTGCAGACGCTTTGTCAAGACCAGAGAGTGTTGAAGAGATTGCCGCAATAATAACAGCAACAGAAATCGCTCAATCGCAACGTACCGACAACGAATTGCAGCAACTTCTGGAATCTACAAATACTAGTCTTCGATTTCAACCAATCGTTGTAACAAACGATTTAAAAATGTACTGCGATACGTCGACAGGAATAATACGCCCATTTGTTCCAACCAGCCTCAGGAAACAAATTTTTACACAAATACATGGTCTATCTCATCCGAGCGGGCGAGCCACCAGCAAATTAATAAGAAAAAAATATGTTTGGCCTGAAATGGGAAAAGATATATCCAACTGGGCAAAATCGTGCATACAATGTCAACGATCGAAGATACATCGACACGTTAAGAATAAACCACAACAATTTTCAAAAGTGGATGGTCGATTCCGGCACGTACATGTAGATATCGTAGGGCCACTACCACCGTCAAACGGATTTATATATATGCTAACAATCGTTGATCGTTTTTCACGTTGGCCAGAAGCTATTCCGATCCGGGACATGACAACCGAAACAATAGCTACAACACTTTATAAAGAATGGATATCTCGATTTGGTGTTCCTGAGACTATCACTACGGACAGAGGATCTCAGTTCGAATCATCTCTCTTCGATTCCCTGATGAAGCTGATTGGGTCGAAACGCACAAGAACTACAGCCTACCACCCAGCATCTAACGGCATGGTTGAACGTTTTCACCGATCGTTAAAGGCAGCACTCATGTGTCACGAAACGCATCGTTGGACGGAAACACTACCCACAGTTATTTTGGGATTGCGGACGGCAATTAAAGAAGACTTGGGATTTTCACCGGCGGAAATGTTGTTCGGTGTTCAGTTGTGCTTACCTGGAGAATTCTTCGAGGACAATTCTAGCACAATAGATCCACATGCGTTCGTAGCTACGTTCAGACGTGACATCCAACAGTTTCGAGCCACGCCTGTTGAGCACCATCGCAAGGACTCACCTTTTATCTTCAAAAATCTAAAAACATGTTCGCATGTATTTTTGAGGCAGGATGTTCGAAAATCTTTGCAACAGCCGTACACGGGTCCACATGAAGTTCTGGAACGCTTAAACGACTCTGTTTACAAAATACGAATTGGAGACAAACCTGTTACTGTTTCTACGGAGCGTTTGAAACCGGGATATACGACGAATTCGCAAATGGAAAGTGAGCATACTACAACTACGCAAACCAATCGTTCAGCTCACAGTCAATTCCGTGGGATCCTACGAACATATTCCGGCCCCAAATCAAAACGTAACGTGACGTTTCAGCAGCCATAAACGTCACTCGGAGGGGAATGATGTAGGGTGAACACACTAACATTAGTTCAGTTGTTTGCCGCTATCTGGAAATTGGCGTTCGCATCACAAGGACAACACACAGTCTCTCACGCGACGCTCGACTACGTACATCGTTCATACATTTTGTTATTTTGTTATATATGTGTTATTAATAAATATGTTACCCGTGAACTTAGTGTTTTAGTAACTATAGACAAAAACTATATGTGTTTTTGGGATTGTGCGTTTGCTTTTGGGGCTTCTTTTCTTTCTTTTTTTGTTTTTCTTGATTGTTTTATATTCTTTTAATTTTTTTTGTATAATTTTGTCTGTTTTTCCTCAAGTTTTTACCCCTTCTACCACCTTTTCGCCCTCTGGTGGTGGGATTTCCCGGATGTGGGGCATCAGGTCCAGTTTACCAATGCCTTCTAGAAGTACGGGCCGTCAGGCTACGTAATCGTTCTCGCCGTGACGTCATGAGTTTAGGAAATTTGACATTTCCACGAGGCAGTGCCGATGCACACGGAGATTTCACTTGCGGTTTTTTGGTTAAAATATGAATAAAACGTTAGTTTTTGTGCGTGGACGCGTTATAATAATAATATTTAGTCATAACGTACACTTTGTACCAATTAATTGTATCGCGACAGTAAATCGACACGAACCATCACATAACCTAACACCAACCGATAAACATTTCGTAGCGAATTTTCCACATTATACCGCACGCACCGCATTAGTTTGTGTTTTAGATGTTCACTAGCACTGTTCTGCATAAACCACTTTAGTTTTCATTTCACTCACTTTAGCACAACCCGTACAATTAGCATTTTCCCGCGGACGTCCCATAAGACTACGTGTGTTTTTCGCGACATTTGTCCCGATGCTCTGACGTCATCATTCTGCATTACGGCCCGTACATCTAGAAGGCATTGAGTTTACCCAACTGGACTTGAGGTCGGGTGAACTTGGATACTTGTGCCCATGAATTAGTGTAGTCGCTCACCGCAAGGGGCACACCGATAAGTAAAGAGAATTTTGCAACACTTCTAAAGCACTCAAACTGTGCGTTGTGTGGACGAAAATGACGGAATGGGGGGGGAGGAGGAATGGAAAAAATTTGAGGTTGTATTGGTGGCGAACAATAGAGAAATGGTTATGTATGTGGCGAATAACGTAAATGCGATAAAAGGTATGCAGGTGAATAATAGGTGAATGAAAATGAGTAGAAGAGAAAAGTGGGAATATGCTGAAAGGTTTAAAAAAACGATAAATGTTAAAAATTTGTTGAATAAAGTTCAAGCTATGCGATTTAAGCGAGAGTATATGAAAATGTGTACAAGTACAAAATGCTAATATTTAAAAGAGTAAAAAAATTTAAATATTTTAAAAAATCAAATTGTGATGACGGATTGGAAATTATCTCCACCCAATATGCTTGCTAACTGATAAGTATTCCATATTAGCAAATGCATTTAGGGTCAAAGTTTTCAATTTGTGTTCTCACCAGTAAAAGTGTTTTAATGTATGTGGCTTTTGAAACTTTTCGGAAAAAAGTCGCAGGATGAGTAACAAAAAATGTTGCTGTAATATAGTCATATAATCTACAGCTAGATATTAATTCAGCGATATATGCAATATCTAAGTTTTTGTCTGTATCATGATGCGTAGTGATGAAAACTTTATTTGAGAGGCGTAGCTATTGATTGGAAATAAAGCAAACTATTGGGTTGCAAGGAACAAGCAAATAACTTGCATTCACACCGCATGAGCCGATTAATAGATAAAATATTATAGTTTGTAGTTAAAATTTTTCAATAAAATGTTACTTAATTTTACCACACAAATTGCAGAGTTTAATAACGTGAAACGTGCCATAGCAATTGCTCTTAATCCGATAGAATATGGATTTTAAATTAACCTGACGAATATTTTTTGACTTCAATAAAAAAAGTAAGAATCGCAGTTCAAAGCATTGTTTGATTCATAAATTGTAATGCATTTATCCGTTTGTGGCTGAAATACTAAGGTTGTTAAGTAAAAGGTTCGCAAAAGTGGAATTGATGGACGATCTATCGATCGTTTGTTGCTATTGCAACGAATATGAAATACTTTTATAAGCAATAATTTTTATTTCCACTAAAAACTCTTTAATCAAAGTCAACAATCGACAAAACCTACTTTTCGAAGATAATTTAAAAGCGGTGTGTTTGATTAAATTCGTTTTCAGTAGCACTCAAACTGGAAACAGCCGTACAACGATATTTGAAAATCCGGCCGAAGCTTGTGGGCACACCTATCCAAGATTTAGGATCATATGAGATGCAAATAGTATAATTTTTTAATAAATGTATTTTTTGTTAAATGCTCAATGAATAAAAGGTTGTTGAGTACAATAATAAATGGAATTGGGTGTATCATGTGCAGAACTTTAAGTTCAAGTTGAATCCGTTTTTACTGTAATTAATTTAATTATCATGGAAATGTATGTAGATATCTTATAGCATTGCACACTGGTTACAGTTTCCCGATGTGCCAGCTAGCAGGCAAATTATTGTTTTAAGACTAAAGAAAAATATGTAATCTGCTATGAATGTGTATATATGCAACATGCAAGATTGATGGGATCTAACAGGGTAGTAGCAAAGACTTCGACTCTATGATGCATGCGCGTTTGCATGTAAAATTGAATGGGAACTAAGTAAATTTAGGGTAATAAATCAGTTATTAATATTCGATGTGATTTTCGAAGAATACTGGTGAATATATGAGAGCAAGGAATCAATAGGATGGAAGAATTCATAGAATTAATGGCTACTAGTTTCGAAAGTATGCACTGTTGCAAGTGGTCACATCAGTTAGATATACACTATGAGCTTAGTTAAATTTGGATTTTTGATCGTCCCACAATTAGAAAACAATTTTATTTGAATATGGTAATTTCACATTAACGTTTAGAAAAATCTTCTTGTTGATAATCGACAGAGAAATTTTAAGATGAAATAGCTCGACATCGCCAAAAACCAATAAACATGTTATTCAATAAGGACATAATAAGTCACCAAAAAATCACCGTTGTACGTGAGCATGTCATCCGATTGAGCTGAAATACTCAAGATGCAGTGGTATATATGTGGGACAGGTCCTAGTTTAACCAAATGTTGGTTATCTTTAGTGCTTTGGCACCGGCTGCCATTTAATCGATATTTTAAGTGATCTTATAGTTCTAACAACAAATAAATTTAGTATGCGAAATAAAATTTTGAACGTACTTCAAACAGGCATATACGTTTTTGACGTTACATTACGATATATTTAAACAAAATTTTATGCCTATGTGTACACTAAGCTCCCGCTAGGAGTGCCGTGAAATTGGCTGCAATGAATCCATCACTGCAAACATGCTCGTGGGAGTCACGTGAACAAAATTTAATTTCAGACTTCAAAATAACATGTGTACTACATGTGGAATAAATTTCAGCCCCCTATGTTAATAATTCTGTATTTTATTTAAATACAAAATTATTGTCTTTATTTTTAAACCCCTGTATATAAGCTAACATTCTGATGGCATTAATACTGTATTTTAATCATATCTTGCGGTCTCGCAGCCATAGTTGGTGAACGGTTTTGGTTATATCGTGATACCTTTGATTTTGATAGTTTTGATAACAAATATTTAAGTTCGTGGAAAAGGAGTAAGAAGTGCAAATATAAATGCAAGTTTATTTTTCTTTTTCAATATATTCGCCTGGTACTCCAATATATATAGTTACTCATCCACCTTTTCAAAAATGTTTCGTCTTTATCGGAAAGGTATGCCGAAGTCGCAACCTTCACTTCGTCGTTGGAAAACTTCTTTCCACAACATTTTTTTTTTCAATTTTGGGGAAATATAATAATCACTGGGAGCCATATCATGGCTGTAGAGTGGGTGATGTAAAATATCGAGCCCACTTTATGCAGGGCAGTAAACGAAAAACTAATCCTGCGAACAGGCTCGTTGTCGTGTTTTGGTCAATTTTCTTTTTTCTTTGATGGCTTCTTTCAACTATTGTAGAATTGAGGCGTAGTATTCTATAGTTGTGGAGACGACTTTGTTTTTAAAATCTATCAACAGCATCCCCTCTGAGTTCTATCAACAGTATCCCTTCTGAGTCATCTGCCATGACTTTTCCAGCAGATGGTGACACCTTGAATTTCTTCGGGGGTGGTGTGCGTATTTGTGTCACTGCATATAACCTTGTTTGGACTCAGGATTATAATGATCAATCCAAGTTTTGTCTCCAGTAGCGTCGTCTTTACTACACCTTGCACTACATCTTATTCATGCCAGGATGATTTGTATAATATTTCAAATGGTTGTATCTGGCACTGCAAGCATTTCTGCGAGCTGTTTCTTTTTGAGTATTGCATCTATCACTTTTTGACTTTTTAGGCAAAATTCGGAGTGGTCACTTAGATTGGCCGTCCTGCTCGTGGGTCATCTTCTTTTTTGGTTTAAAAAGACAAATTGGAAAGGATGCCATCTTTTCCATTATGATTTGAGCCTACTTTCCTTGTTTGGCAAGGATCTTTAAAACAATGTGGTACTCGATTATATTTTATACTTTCTTCCAGATTGAGTTGCTTGGTCGACGAAGGTTCAAAAACTAAAGGCTCGATGAAAATAAAACTTGCAATTGATACTTATGATACGTCTCTGAAGCCATAATTTTTCATTAAACTACCCCCATTAACGATCTACCTGCTCAATTCGCGAACTTAATGACCCACCTTTCAAGTTATTAATACTGTAGATTAAGTTACATTGGGAAAATATTGTACCGTTCAATTACACAAATCATTTTAAATGATTAAATGATGATTGAATAAATATTCTGCTAACTTATGCAGCGTGTGTATAGGTTTAGGGCGCATGATCAGGATTCTCGCCATCAGTCTACAGCTCAATTCCGGCACATGACACTCAGCTTTTTTCTTCATTGCATATATTATATTTTACCTTTCATCGGGCTCAAAATGCATACATCAAATTTAGTTCAGTTTGATCTGAAATTTAAATTGTTGGACTGACGAAAATTTCAGTCATATTTTTCGTAGTATGGGTTAGATTAAGCGCCAAGCCTAACTGTTGCAAGAGTATCTAGAAGAATCAAATAGAATAATACTAATATGGACGAAAACATAATTCATTATAAGTGCATGCATTGAAACATAATTCTTAATAAATGCTTTTACTGCACAATAACAGACAAAAGTCTAATTTGTTCTGATTTCACATGCACATCTGTAGGACAGTTTGCTGTGCATTGCAAATTAAGTAAGAATTACGCAAAATATTAGCTAGACTCTAAAACAACTTTGAGACAAGTGGCACTAGTTTCGTATAACTTTTTCTCATTTGCTTCCATCAAATGTACGTAAGTAAAGAGCTGGTGAGATTTTACAAAAGAAATTTTAATTTGGGGGCCAACATAATAACGATTTCGATCGAATTTGCTTGAATTAATTTCAACTCAGCGGCCCTCAAACTGTAGCAAGTCTTGACTTCCGATACAAATTTTGTGGGCACATCTATCCAAGATCTCCGTTCATATAAACTGCAACTTATATATTTTTGGGCATTCAATGTGGAATGAACTAAATATTTATGAGTACAATAATAAATGAAAATGTATACATCATGTGCAGTACTTTGCGTCCGAGTATTTAGCTTTTTACGTTAATTAGCACGTACATATGCATGCTGTTCGGAGTGGAAATGTATTAAGATACCTTATTAGTTGGACTTTGAATACATATTGATTTTATAATGTTGTACCCTGCTTGCAATTTCCCATTATGTAGGCTTGCAGTCAAATGGCTGCTTTAAGGCCAATGAAAAAGTTGCAACTGGATATTAAATTTTACAAGATCGGGGTAGGCTATTATAAATGACGTTGACTCGATGGTGCATGCGCACTAATATGAATGAATAGAAACTAAGTGAATTTGGAGTAATAATGTAGTATTGATATTCGATACGATGTTTATACAATCTTTTCACCTTCGAGCATTAAACTAAAACAACCAGTCTTCCTTGCACATGTTTTTTGAGTTGAGGTTTTTGGATGCTCCAGCAAAATTCCTAAGCAAATGAAGAATGTGAACAATGTCTCTGATTACTCACGTTTTTTATTTGTATTTAGCGGGCTGTTATGGCATCAAACCGTCAATCGTTCAAATTCTCAGGCAAGAACATGACTAAATATTAAAAAAGGAAATACATTTTTGCTAATCATATACATGGTTAGAGAAATATACATTTTTACTACTCAATCGCCAATTTAAAAACTATTTTACATTTTTTTCTATGATAATGCCAAAGCTCAGGGGATTACCATTTGAAGCAAATGCTTAGCTATGGCGGCAAGGAGACACAAATAAGAGATATCTATATGAATTATTCCATTATTCTCTTTTACTGTGCCACATTATTTCTTGTTTTCTAAAGCTCTGGTGCTATGCCCAGTCGCCACTAAAACTATGATATGATAATTAATGCAGTGCTGGCATCATGCCCAGTTTGTGGCTATTAGAACAACACAAATACAGCCATGAGCATACAGCGGGATTCGAAACCACAGACAGTAGATCTAATTGGTTATAGATATAGATCTAATTGGTCGCAATGTGTTCCGATATTATGACTTCCATCATTTTTTCTCGTAGATTTTCCCACAGAGGGATAACCTTTTTCAATTTCAAGATTGCTTATATGTGGCAATTTAAAACACACGGAGGATCAATTTTTTGAAAAGAATTTCACGTCCCTGCTCTAGCTATAGCGGTGCCCACTAATTCATCATAAATCAGATATGTATATTTTTTATAGGCATAAACTCGTCCTGTAATTTCGTTATGATCCGATGTTTCTCTCAGAAGCTATGACCAATAAAATCTTTGAAAAATTTGCTTGTCTACTTTTAAGCAATCAGCGCCCACATAGAATTAAAAACTACCAAACCGTTATCATAGCCAATCATTCATATCCCATACTGACTTCACTATAATTGTCTTTATATAGACATATAGAAAAATAATCATTAAATGGTCGCTGCTGCCAAAGTGTAAAAATTTCATTTTAACTTGACATGGGCCTACCTAAAATTTCAGCTCGATTGCGTTACGCACATTAAATAATCTCACTTAATCTTTTTTGTGATTTATATACACATATAAAGAAAGGTCCAGGTAAATTTAGTACTACCTTCGAAAATCAGTAAAAATATATGTTGAATTATTTCATGTGACACCAGTTTTACTCTTAATTATTTTTAAATTTAGTCTGGCACCATTTTTAATTCGAAATTGCGTTACGATATTCAAATACTTATTTTCATCAATTTATGTGATTCGCCAGACCTTTAGATATAAAATTCATACCTTACAGCATTACATTATCACTCTAAATTTACTCAGTTTCTATTCACCCATCCGTGCGTACCAACATATTTCTTCATATATCAATAAAAATATAAAATATATTGGGACAGAGCGAGCATTGAACAACATTACAATATCAATATTTGTGATCTAATTACTTTTCCATGTCTAATTGCATGCAAATGTTCGTGTTAATTACCGTAAAAAGCGAACTTAACACCG
>OX376374.1:79051497-79106079 GCA_947369275.1 Nemotelus nigrinus
TATTGAATCAGAACAAGGTAGTCGTCAATTGATGCTACAAGAAGAGCTACAAAAGTATGAAAATAATCAATCATGAAATGCCGCAAGAAACTAATCTAATTAAAACCATTGCAAAAGAAATAAATCTTTTCGAAAGTGGTGGCACTCGCATAGTTTGGAGCAGGCTTACCAATATTTATCAACCGTTTCTGCGGCGTCCAACATCGGGAATAAATTTAGAAGCAGGCTTGGAGGCGATACTTTGGATATTTTGCTATTGCTTCAATGTTACTTCCGAAAAACTCAATGAACTTTGGCAGAGTTTTTCATATATTACTTTATTATGTATCTCAATTTTAAGAGTTGTGATTTGTTGTTGTGATTTTTGTCGTAATTTTTTGTTGTAATTTGTAATATTTGTAATTTTAAATATCTGTCTTCATACTGTCAACGTTTTGGATAATTAAAATTATTGTTTTTATTAGCATCAATTAAATAAATTAGTAATTATTCAGTAACATATTTTTTTATACAGTTTTGAGCTTACTTATTGTTGTAGTTTTGAAATGATGGCACATAATATAATTTGTTTATTAAAAACTTGACTTATTTTGCTGTGTTATATTTTGAATCTCGAATCCCGGGATTTGAGATTTTTTAATCCCGTAATCCCGGGATTGAAAAAATGTTTCGGGATTGAAATCCCTAACCCTGACTCACTTAAATCGTTATATCTTGAAAACTAATAATCATAACGCAAAATTGTATGGCTTGTTTTTTATGGAATCAAACTACCTTTAATTTGATGTAACGTCCTAAATTGTAACTGTTAGTAATTTTGAGATATTTACTTCAAAACACAAAATTTTGGCACTTCTACCTCGAAAATTTTGTGTTCAAAGTCGTTTTTTTCAGAAAACCTCATTGGAATATGCCATTTTAATTTTATATTTTTATAGGAGATATAATTGGCTACAAAAGTTGTATACATATTTATGACTTAGGTTTTATCATTTTGCAAGTAGTAAGCGAAAATACATATCGCTTAAAAACTTAAAGTGGCCCTCGTTTTCGATCTACACTCTTTGCTTGAACTGAAAGAATTTAATAATGGTTTTTATGCTTTATTTCAAAGTTTTGAGCTACAGTAAATTTCCAAAATGGCCACCTTCATTTTGAATACAAGCTAAAGCTCGTTTCGCAGGCGTTCTTTTCATATTCATACTTCTCAGCTGTTGCAGAAGTGAAGCTGTTGCTTCCAATGTTGATACTTCCGTTATGTAGACAAGTTGTTTCATCCGTCTCCATGCAAAAAAAATGCATAACTGTTAGATCAGGAGATCTCGCAGGCCAGTGTATTGGTCCATTTCTACCGATCCAGCGGTTGGTATAATTGGAATTCCACCAATCTCTGACTGGTCGGCCATAGTGAGCTGGAGCACCATCGTGTTGGTAAAACATGGAAGCCAATCGTTGCAACCGAACATCCTCCAATAAGTCCTGCAGATCATGTCTTAAAAAAATGTAAGTAATTGGTACTATTTAAAGTAGGCGAGAGCTTAATAGGTCCAATTAAATCGTTACCAATCACTCCTGCCCATAAATTTACGCTGAACCTATGCTGAAACGATGAAGTTCTTCTCGTGTGTGGATTGCCCTCAGCCCACGTATGTTAATTGTGAAAGTTTGTGATACCGTCCCTGGTAAATCAGGACTCATCCGTCCAGAGAATGGGGTTCAAAAAATGTTCGTTGCGTAATTGTTTCTCAAGGAGCCAACTGCAGAATTCCATCCTTTTGGGGAAATCGGTCAGTAGCAGCTCCTGCACTGGTGTGTGATGGTAGGGATGTAAACGGGCTGCTTTTAAAACACTTCAAACTTTCCACGTAGACACGTTAAACTGCAACGCCAAGCGTCGAATACTGATTGATGGGTCAGTTTCCACTGAATGCAGGTTTTCTTCACCGGTCCGTACAGCGATTGCAGGCGCAGATTCGCGTTTACTCGGCTCGTCCTAACGCTGCCAGTTTCCCGAATCTTTGTGTATAGTTGTTGAAACACTCTCCGTCCAGGAATCCGTCGATGATGATATCTCTGTTGATACAAAGATTGCGCCGCTTGTGAACTTCCCCGGCACTCTCCATATACGTACATAATATCTGCATATTCTTCATTAGTGTGAAACATTTTGAATTTATTTTTGAAATTTTTGGTAATATCTTGTAGTTCAAGTAATGTACTGAAACTAACAAAACTTTGAAAGTGGTTCTGTTTTTATGGGATCTTAAAATTTTAACGTATCCCATTAATAAAGGCGAAGAACTGTACCCAATTTTGCCTGTCACATCCAGGCAGATGCATTATTTATGTTGAAATTAATTTTAATTTAGTTTATTTTATTGATAGTTTAAAAAGTAATTAATGGGCAGTAAAAATACTTAAATACAAATAACAATTTAAACTTTTCTTTTCATCGAGGGCCACTTTACGGCATATTTACTTTTTAAGCGATACGTATTTTCGCTTACTACTTGCGAAATGGTAAAACCTAAGTCATAAACATGTATGCAACTTTTGTAGCCAACAATATGGCCTATAAAAATATAAAATTAAAATGGCCTTTTTTCATGAGATTTTCTGAGAAAAACGACACTGAACACAGAATTTTCGGGGTAGAAGTGCCAAAATTTTGTGTTTTGAAGTAAATATCTCAAAATCTGTAACAGTTACAATTTAGGACGTTACATCAAATTAAAGGTAATTTGACTTCATAAAAAACAAGCCACAAAACTTTACGTTATGATTATTAGTTTTCAAGACATAAAGATTTAAGTGGGTCTTTTGTTGACCACCCTGTAACTCCGCAGTTTTTGAAAACCGGACCACCCTGTAGAACGATTTTTTGTTCAAAATATATCAAGGAATGCGTCCTTACAAAAGTGTCCACCGAGTACTAAACACCCTATATATATATATATATATATATATATATATATATATATATATATATATATATATATATATATATAAATATATATATATATATATATATATATATATATATATATATATATATACGTATATATATATATATATATATACGTATATATATATATATATATATATATATATATATATATATATATATATATATATATATATATATATATATATATATATATATATATATATATATATATGTATATATATATATATATATATATATAGAGATATAGGGTGATTCAGATCAAGGTGCCTTGGGATATACCACGTGATTCCTGATAAAGCATTTGTTCCACATAAACGTTCCAAATTATTCCACGTGAATTCGGAAAAGCCCTAAATATTTTTATCTCGTTTGAAAGTTTTTACAATTACCTTTCAAATGAGACCTCACTTATTATTATTTAAAATTTAAATAATCATTGTAAAAACTATTACGGATATTCCAAAATGTATCTGTTAAGATTCATTCATTCATTCATTAACATAATCATTTCTTCAAAACATCAAAATTTGTACATACAAAATAGATTCGTAATACATTTTTCTGATGCATTTTAATGTGCAATATGCACATGCATATGCCTATGCATTCCAATAGTCTAATTTCACATTGTCGTGTAATTTTATTAAATTCAATGCAATGCAATGCTTATCAAAAATTCAAGTTAATTCAATTGCAAATATTTTGCTGCGTAAAGAAATTGTATCTATACTCAGGTAGATGTAATTCGATAAGTTTGTTGCATGTGAAAAATTATTTTGTAGAAATCTTAGAATAAGCAAAAATGTACGAAATAAATTTCAATAAAAAGGTGGTAGACAGTGCAGTCGATCGCTCAGTAGCCAGAAGAAAACAAGTGTTTTATTCAATTAATTCTTTAATCATTACTTGTTTTTAGGTAACGCTGATCCGCGAACGGAATTTCTAGTTAAAGTACTAGAAATTCCTCACTCCTGTTGACGTTGATCTACGATTGAAATTACTAGTTCAAGTGCTAGTAATTTCTCACTCCCGGTTAGTAGCCAAAGATTAGAAAATTCGGACTTGCTAGTTTAAGTACTAGTAATTCCAATTTTAAAGTAAGGGCTACAACCGAAGCGACTCAGAAACGCCTGAGTAAACATTCTGGTGACCCCGACGTGATCCTTGAAGGAAAATCAAGGATGTCGACTTTCGAAGAGCTTGTCGCAGCCCAAAAGGCCACTGGAGACGTCATTCAGCAAATCGTTTGCAACTTTAAGAAGGACTCCGTGAGCCGCCATAACCAGCGATACTTCGAGCAGCGCATTCAACGGCTTGAAGAATCTGCAGAAGAATTTACAGCTACCAACCAGAAAATTTTGGAATTAAAGGAGCTACCCCGCAACCATGATTATTTTGCGCTGGACTATTTCGTCAGCATCATGTCTATCGTTAGCACCTACACCAAAAAGTTCAAAGCTATGCTCGCTGAAGTGGACGTGAGGCAATCAGGAGATCCTAATCCATCACCGAGGTTTCAAGTACACGTCCCAGCTGAGGTGGCTGACCATCCAAAACGTAGCGGTGTCACGATTGACAGTGACATCCCAAATAACTTTCATCGTCTGCTGAGAAAACAGGAAGCCATGATATTAACATTGAACCGTCAATTGACAAATTTAGCGGAAGAGAGCATGGATCATCCAATAGAATTTTATAATTTCAAAATCACCATGATAAACCAACTTTGGCAGCAGGTTCAAGAGATCCATTATACTCTTTGGGAACTGGAAGAAGAGCCTGAAGCAATGGGATATAATTTAAACCATTACATAGAAATGGAAGCAAGGGTGCAGCAGCAATTGATCGATTTGTCGATAAAAACAAGAAACACCAGCGCATCTACACTTACACGCACACAAACAGAAACTTTAAATTTGCATCTGCCACAGGTAACCATCCCACGATTTGATGGCGATTACTTGAAGTGGCAGCAATTTTTTGATCTGTTTTCACAACTGATCCACAATAAGCCGCTACCGAAAATTCAAAAGATGTGGTATTTGAAAACCAATCTATCGGGAGAAGCAGAACGCTTAATCCGTCATCTTCCACTCACTGAAGATAATTACAATACGGCATGGGAGACATTACAGAATCGATTCCACAACAAGCGAGTACTCACGTCAGCACTCATACACAAATTGCTCTCTCAACCCAGCCACGCGACTGATTCGCCATCAGCATCAGCGATTAAAACATTACACGATACCACCAAGGAAACCATTCTGGCTCTTCAAAACTTAGCAATTTCCGTGAGGGAATGGGATCCCCTTCTTCTCTACATTCTGGTCAAAAAATTGGATAGCCAAAGTCACATACTTTATGAGCAATCTTTGACCAATCCACGAGAAAACCAGTCAATGACAGGATTTCTGCAATTCTTGGAAAATCGTTTCCAATCACTTGAGGCCATCGGCAAGGAAAGCAAGAAATCCAACTTGAAAATTTGTTCTCTCGCCGCAAATGAAGAACCCAGCAGCTCATGCAAAATGTGCCATTCTAGAGAGCATGCTATATACGCATGTGAACAGTTTTTACAGTTAAGCCCTACTGAGAGACTGCAGTCTGCACAAAAGACTAACTTATGCATTAATTGCTTGCGCACAGGGCACAAGGCCCAGCAATGTTCATCTCGCAATTGCCGTAAGTGCAACAAAAGGCACAACACATTATTACACTTCGAAAACAACACCAGAGATCTTCAAACTAAAAAGGCGATTTCACCAGCCCAAAAAGTGAGCTCAAGCATGGGTTATCATCAAGGGATCAGCATGGAACACCAGCCAGTGACACTTGCAGCTTCTACTCCAGAAAAACAATCGGCTCACGTTCTACTTAGCACAGCCAGGGTGAAAATTATCGCCACCAACGGGCAAACAGTAGAATGTAGAGCGCTGCTCGATTCAGGGTCCCAAGTGAACTTGATCACCGAGAGAACCACAAAACGGCTAGGAATTACTTTAAGATCATCATCAACTATCTTTAAGGGAGTTGGTGATAGATCCATAAGCTCCCAATACAGAGTTAACGTCAAATTACAATCTAGACTTAACCGTTTTTGTGTACAATTGGAAGCGTTAGTATTACCCCACATAGTAGCAGACCAGCCAAGTATGCAAATGGACATATCCTCATGGCCAATACCTGAAAACATAGTGCTTGCTGATCCAGTGTTCAACACTCCCGATAAAATTGACGTGTTACTCGGAGCTGAGTTTTACCATCAGCTATTGTCAATCGGTCAGATTAAATTGGATCAAAATCTTCCAACGCTTCAAAACACGGTTTTGGGATGGATCGTAAGTGGAAGAATTGGCAACGAACTAGTGAAGTCAGCCACTTGTGGAGGTGTCGTGTATGATGATGAAGTGCTAGCCAGCCAAATGGTTGAACGATTCTGGAAACTTGACGACTTAACCACATCCGAGCCAACTCTTACTCAAGCAGAAATTCAATGTGAACGTCACTTCGCACAAAATACAACAAGGTCTTCAGACGGGCGCTTCCTTGTAAGATTACCATTCTTGGATGACCCTAGCGAGCTTGGAGAATCCAAACAACTAGCTATAAACAGATTTCTTGCGCTAGAAAGAAAATTTGTAAAAAATAGTGATTTAAAAAATCAGTATGTGAAATTCATGGACGAATACGAAGCATTAGAGCAGATGGATGAAGTTGATCCAAAAAACATTACACCCCCAATGTACTTCATTCCACACCATGCTGTGCATCGACCAAGTAGCTCTACGACGAAGCTCAGAGTGGTATTCGATGCATCTGCCAAAACATCAACCGGAGTCTCATTAAACGATATTCTCTTCAATGGACCAACTGTTCAAAACGAGCTCTTTTCCATACTACTCCGTTTTCGATTACCACGCTTCGTATTCACCACCGATATCGAAAAAATGTATCGGCAAGTATTTATGCATCCAGATGATAGAAGGTTTCAGCTGATTGTTTGGCGAAAAGACCCGAAAGAATCATTAAAATTCTACCAACTGAACACAGTAACATATGGGACCAGAGCTGCACCTTACCTCGCCACTAAATGCCTTCAACAACTAGGAAAGCAATACATGTCTACCCTACCACTTGGAGCACAGGCACTTCACAACGATTTTTATGTCGATGATGGCGTTACAGGGAGCAATAACTTAGGTACCGCCATTGAAATGCAGCGGCAGTTGATCACAATTTTAACCAGTGCTGGATTTCGACTTCAAAAGTGGTGCGCGAATCATCCACAATTGCTACAAGGCTTACCGATTGAAGACAAAGAAGTAAACCTTGACTTCAGCGTAATTTCACATGAAGAAGTTAGAACATTGGGCTTGACTTGGCTTCCCAAAACTGACAGCTTTTGCATCAAGACCATGTCACCCGACGGTACGACAAAAATAACAAAAAGAACAGTCGTTTCTGAGCTAGCCAAGATTTTTGATCCTCTTGGAATGCTAGCACCTGTTGTCGTAGCTGCCAAAATATTTGTGCAACAGTTATGGGAATTGAAGCTAACATGGGATGAAGCCCTACCTCTTGAATTGCACACAAGCTGGCAAACATTTAGAGCCAGCTTACAAAATATCAGCAACATGCAGATTCCCCGTCACATACATCAACAAAAAATTGCGAAGAACATTCAAATTCACGTTTTTTCTGATGCCTCCGAAAGGGCTTACGGAGCCGCAGTGTATTTAAGATCAGTTTTTGAAGACAAAACTATCGCCGTCCGATTATTGTGTGCCAAATCAAGAGTAGCACCGCTGAAAAAACAGACTCTTCCACGTCTAGAGCTTTGCGCAGCAGTTCTTGGTGCACAACTCATGGCACGAGTCAAAGATGATTTACGTTTCTGCGATGTACCTACATACATGTGGACAGACTCTGAAATCGTCCTTCATTGGATAAATTCTTCATCTACTTCCTACAAAACATTCGTTGCGAACAGAATAGCTTTAGTTCAGGATCTAACTTTGCCCAGTCAATGGAGACATGTAGGATCAAAGGATAATCCCGCTGATATCTTATCCAGAGGAGCTCTACCAAGTCAATTAAAGGCTTCCCTAATTTGGTTTTATGGCCCAAGATTTTTACACGGAACAGAATCAATTTGGCCACCACCGTTCAACAAGGATGCAAAATCATCATTCATGGAAAATGAAGAAATCAAAAAATCTTCCGTTGCACTAACAGTTTCTGCAAGCGAAATTCCTGGAGACGTTTTGTACAAAATAAACCATCGCAACTCGTTTAGAACTCTTCAAAGAATCGTTGCGTACATGTTGAGATTTACCCGGCGTAAACGCAGACAACATCAGCACCCTTTACCACGATCACCAACAACCGAAGAACTGGAAGAGGCTCTTGTAATTATACTCAAAAACATTCAAGCTGTGGACTTTGAAGACGAAATAAAACAACTTAGTAAAGATAATCCAATCAGCAGCAAAAGTACGTTGCACCATCTAACACCTTTTCTGGACGAAAAGGGAATTATCCGAGTCGGTGGACGAAATGACTCAGCCATAATTTCTTATGATGCTAAGCACCAAATGCTTCTCCCGTACAACGACCCAATTACGCGGATGCTGATGGAAATGCTCCACACACAATATCATCATTGCGGAGTTCAAGCTCTGCTTGCTCATACTCGGCAACGCTTTTGGCCAATAAAAGGCAAAACGATGGCCCGTTCAATCATCCACCGATGCGTGTTTTGCTCAAGGGCGAAACCAAAACTTTTAACTCAAGTCATGGGTAACCTACCGGCAACACGAGTACAACCTGCACGTCCATTTTTAAACGTAGGAGTAGATTACTGTGGCCCTTTCTGGGCACATCACAAAATTCGAGGAAAGCGTCCATATAAGGTGTACATTGCAGTTTTCTGCTGTTTCACAACAAAGGCAGTACACCTCGACCTTGTGGGTGATCTTACTACTGAAGCATTCATTGGCTGCCTAAAACGGTTTATTGCTCGCCGAGGTCACTGTATAAATATTTACTGTGACAATGCGACCAATTTTGTAGGCGCCAAAAACCAGCTCGCTGAGCTTCAACATAGTTTGTTCTCCAAGGACGCCAAGGAATCGATCAAAGAATCTTGTGCGAGCAAAGGGATCACTTTTAACTTCATTCCACTGAGGTCTCCTCACTTCGGCGGATTGTGGGAGGCCGCCGTCAAATCAGCGAAGAGCTTACTATTAAAAACTGTCTTCAGCGCTTCTCTCACGTACGAAGAATTAGAAACTGTCATCGCTGAAGTCGAAGCCATTCTGAATTCTCGCCCAATCACACCAATGTCCAACGATCCAAATGATCTGGAAGCCCTGACACCTGGTCATTTTCTAATTGGTGCACCTCTAACATCATCAATAGATTCGCGTGCAGATCCCTGTAAAGCATCCCTGTTGGCTAGATGGAAATTAGTATCACATCTTAAACATGAATTCTGGAAACGTTGGTCCAGCGAGTATTTAAATGAATTGCAATACCGGCACAAGTGGAAAAATGAAGAGACCAATGCTAAGCCAGGGCTAATGGTGATTATTAAAGACGACAACTTGCCACCGCTAAAATGGCCCCTCGGAAGAATCGAGTCGATTCACAAGGGCTCAGATGGCCGGGTGAGAGTAGCAGACATACGAACCGCCACAGGAACTTGCAAGCGTGCTATTCATAGATTAGCCCCACTGCCTCTAAAAGATATAGAAGCTCCCACAGAAATCGAACCAGAGAGACGCAGAAAAACCCAAGCTGAAGTACTGTTGGGAGAAGAAATGCACGAACAGATCAGCTCTTGTGAAACACCAATAAAGAAGAGACGAACTTAAAATCATTTTAACATCACCACGACTACGGCGTCACAACAAAACACATCAAAATAATAAACCCCATTGAAGATCCACACAACTCAAATGGAAGTAATACCGCACATATCCACCAGTATTGATCTTCCATGGACATTCCAGATCGAGGGAATCAACCTTAACAACCTGGCAACCACCATCATGCACATTTGGATGAACATTTAAACAGTTATTGAACCCTGTTCAATGGGGGGAGGATGTTAAGATTCATTCATTCATTCATTAACATAATCATTTCTTCAAAACATCAAAATTTGTACATACAAAATAGATTCGTAATACATTTTTTTGATGCATTTTAATGTGCAATATGCACATGCATATGCCTATGCATTCCAATAGTCTAATTTCACATTGTCGTGTAATTTTATTAAATTCAATGCAATGCAATGCTTATCAAAAATTCAAGTTAATTCAATTGCAAATATTTTGCTGCGTAAAGAAATTGTATCTATACTCAGGTAGATGTAATTCGATAAGTTTGTTGCATGTGAAAAATTATTTTGTAGAAATCTTAGAATAAGCAAAAATGTACGAAATAAATTTCAATAAAAAGGTGGTAGACAGTGCAGTCGATCGCTCAGTAGCCAGAAGAAAACAAGTGTTTTATTCAATTAATTCTTTAATCATTACTTGTTTTTAGGTAACGCTGATCCGCGAACGGAATTTCTAGTTAAAGTACTAGAAATTCCTCACTCCTGTTGACGTTGATCTACGATTGAAATTACTAGTTCAAGTGCTAGTAATTTCTCACTCCCGGTTAGTAGCCAAAGATTAGAAAATTCGGACTTGCTAGTTTAAGTACTAGTAATTCCAATTTTAAAGTAAGGGCTACAACCGAAGCGACTCAGAAACGCCTGAGTAAACAGTATCTATGTGCATTAAATTAACCCATGTATCTTTGAAATTTGTTTCAGCAGAATGGAATTTTTTTAACAATGCTCTTTATCTCGACTTTTGTTTGCAAAAAAATCCATCCCGCTACCTGCAACAAATTTTCTACATGAGTTCATTGTGTGTATTCAAGCAAACCAAAAATTGCATCATCTGAGTCACAGAGGAAAACTTCTTAGACCTTATCGTAAAAAAGCCATTTAGAAGGCTATTAGCTTTTAAAGGTAGTTAAACAGAAACTTTTATACCGTAGAGTATAAATAAGAGGTTAAGGTTACGTTACGATTCGACTGATAGACATATTTCATTTAGAGAACTAGAAAAAAATTGAATCTGAATAATTAGTTTGTGTGAGTTAATGTCTTATAATTTTCAAGTAACGGTAATTTGTCAAAATCTTTCACAAACTGTTATATCACTTCTTGCAAATTCAGGAACTAATAACGACATTTCTAGCTTTCAGACGGGTATATCAGGAAAGATTTCCCAATCGAAGAATACCTCCCCACAGAACTTTTGAGAATATAGACAGGTGCTTAAGAGAACGTGGGACATTTGCTGCTAATAGATTGGATCAAGGAGAATCAAGAACACATCAAGACGTAGAAGACGAACTATTGCGGATGGTAAATGCAGATCTGAACACCAACACCAGGAGAATAGCGAAAAGAGTTGGAGTATCTCAATCGACGGTTTGGCGCACTCTTCATGATAGTCAATCCGTACCATTATACAGTGGTACAGGCATTACAAGTTGGAGATACTGCACGGTGACTTGAATTTTGCCGCTGGATGCATCAGCAGAGGCCGGAATAACATCAAAAGTGCTATTTACCGATGAAGCCACATTTAGTAGAGATGGTGTAATACATACAATTTGCACAATTGGGCTTCAGAGAATCCGCACGCTATAATAGGTCATCAAAGGAGCTCTAAAATAAATGTTTGGTGTGGGATAGTTGACAATCATTTGCTTCTAAGTCCCAATAGTGAATCGTACCACATATTTTTAATTTTTGGAAACTGAATTAGAAGATATGTTGGACGATATCCTTATCCCCTAGAAATGGGATATGTACTTTATGCACAATGGTGGGCCACCAAACTATTATCAGGAAGAGATAACTTACTTGAACGAAAAATTTAACGGACGATGGATAGGTCACGGAGGTCCAATTCTTTGACCTCCGGGGTCGCTTGATCTTAATCCGTTAGATTTTTATTTATGGGGTTGCCTAAAAGCTGTGGTTCTGTTGTGAACTCGAGAGAAGACCTCTGGAGCAGAATTCAGTTCGCCTGTGACTTTATAAGAAGTAATAGTTATAATTTTAGCAGAGTAAGACAATCATTAGTTCGCAGATTAGAGTTGGGTATTGAGAAGGAAGGAAGCTTTTTCAACACTAATTGTAATTAGTTCATAATTTACTAAATAAATTTTACTACTACAAAGAATTTATTTTTCTCTTATAGAAGTTATTATTGGGTATTGTGGTAAGGTTCAAGAGTCTTCCTCTGTATGGTGACTCAGAAGATGAAATTTTTGTTCTCTTTGTTAAAAAGCAAATTATTTGATCTGCACTGTCCTAAGTGTATACGGCACTTGTACCGTTACACTATTTCGATGACTTAAACTTACGAAAAGGAAAACTCCGATGTTTGCAGTAGATTGATGTTTATTTGAATATTTGTACCTTATTTATACTATCTTATAATTACCAGAAAAAAATAAATTTAAAATTCGCATTTACGCTATCAGTAAAAGTGCGTTCACGAAAAGTGAACTGAGTAAGATTTGCTGATATTGACATGTACATATGTGCTTATTTGTGTATGATCTTAATTACATGAAAGCGAAAGAAACAAAACCATGCTCTTGTGAAAACTGCTTACTAAGCAATGAGGTTGAACATTTTCCCCTGCGTTGAACCTTGTTAAAAAAAAAAAATAACAAAATTACAAAAATTAACATGAGTTCAGTGATTTTAGAGTAGCTCTGAGTCAAAATCTAACAGAAAAATCTGGTGCTCTTTTGTGCCTTGGTGCCGATGTGGGCTTGTGTCTGGATTTGCATACCTGATGTCGATATCATGCCGAAAATAGCGATGATGGAGGTTATTGATAAGTAGTCAAGTATTGCGTGATATTTATTTATTGCGAAGGTTTTGATGGTGGCTCAGTTAACGTTTCGTCAAAAAACTTTTGTTTGAGATTGTTTAGTTGTTCTAGATTCCTCAATCAGTTCTGTCCAATGAGTTGGTGTAGGAAGTTCGACAAGAATGTCATTCAAGAAAAAAACAGCCTTTTGTTGAGTGGATATGTCGTGCACTGTTATATTGAGTTGATCAAGTTTAATGACGCAGCCTGTTGCTACAGTTAACAAACTGGAACTGTTTAGTGGAATTTGAAACTTATCGGCACCACAAACTACTCGAAGACGTGTAAAATTTTTTAGTCCATAAATCCACTTGTTTATGTCGGACAGCTGACTCCAAACATAGTCCGTTGGTAAGACTGTTGCATGGCACGTGGAAGATGTTTCGTTGACAAAGGTACTGAATTCACAGGAGGCCACTTGGACCTTCTAGTTTCATGACGAGATATGTATCTCGGGAACAGCTAAGAAACTAGTAGACAACTGTGTACTTATGACTGTGTCGTTTATGACGGCTACTAAAGGTGTTAGCTTGAATAAATCAAACTTGGTTTCATCGATTAATGCTATTCGCACTGTGAATGTCAGGTAGAGACCCGTGAGTCTCCCTTGAGCTTTCATTATACGATACAAGTGTAGGACATATTTACTATTGACGAAGAGCTGAGTGAATTTTGGAAGTTTGCTTCCGATGTTTGAATTTCATTGCGTAGCTTCTCTGGGGAAAGCAATAGTGGACTAATGATTTCACGATGAGTGTCCGTTGGTAAGCTTATGATTGCTGATTGAACATTGTTCAAATTATGACTAGCTGCCTTTAGCTCTAGCGCCAGAGTGTTCGTAATATTGTACGCATTTGTGCCATTTCCATTGATTTTGTTGAATACTAAGCTAATTTTTTGTTCAAGCCGATTCAGACTTCCAGATGATCAAGCATCCTAAATATATTGATAGTGGAGTCTATTAGCGATTTTTGCTTTTTTATTAATTTGTGTAGGAAATTGTCGTCAGTCTTGATGGCATCAATTGTAAATGACATTTCCTTGGCGTAATCAGCGTCCAGAACCCCGAATAGTGAATCAGCACTATGTTAAATGCTTCTCGTCTTATGCGTTTTCTGGTGAAGATACTGTTATCTATTTACAGTTTCTGTTCGTCTTGTTGGAAACGCAGAGCCAACTGTTCGCATGTGGTGGAGTGTGTGGCTTTGCAAATTTCCTGTAGTGCTCTTGTTCCGTTTCGTAATGATTCTAGTGCGCACTAGGGTTCCTATGTTTTCGAAATATATTCCGTGATGAGTACGGCTGGTTGATAGCCTCAGAGAGATTTAGCGGGGTTTATTGATAGACTGAGACATGCTATGAACAATGTCGTGAATAATGATGCCCGGGATATTTTTCCTTTCTTACGGGGCGTTTCGTCTGCATCTGAGCCATTCGCTACTCTTCTTGGCACTTTAGTATCATTGGTGAAACCTTTGGGTTCGTTGGTAGTTATCTGGTTTCCTGACTCTGGTTGTGCTCCAATCGGCAAGAGCGCTAGCCTGTGTATTGACCTGGTAAGTACAGCGCCCTGTGTCTTAACGTCTAACACAAGCACCAAGCCATCATTTCCTTTGTGTACTTGGACGATTCGACCTAATGGCCATTTCATCAATGGTAAATTGTCGTCCTTAATAATGACAATGGTACCTATTTCGATGGTAGGAGATGCTGTAGCAAGTGTAAGTATTCTTTAGACCATCTTTGCCAAAATTCAATTTTGATTTTTGATATATATAGTAGGTAGGTCCAATCCAGATATCCTAAACCTTTTGGCGGCGGCGAGCGTTTTAGTGAATTTTGAGGTACTCCTATATTTCCAAGCAGTGTAAATTTTTGTTAAAAAAAAGTATTGGAAATGAAAACTAATTATGTTCTAAGCTTGTCTATGATAAAAAAAAAATGAAATTTTTTAGCCGTGTGTGGGTGCTAAGTGCCTAAAAGAAGGCAAGGATTTTTTTTCAAATTTTGATTTGTCATTACTTCTGACAAAAAAATTGGATCACCGTGAAATTTGTAGAGCGTATTGACGTTAGCTAAGATTAAACACACATGAATTTTCAAGATAGTGCAGATAACCCTGTAGCTACGGCAGGCTCCTGAAAAAAAATCCTTCAAATTATTGACCCTCCTCAAAAATTTTTGATTTTTGACAAAAAATTCAAATCATTGATAAATTTAAACCTTTTGCCATCATGTCAAATTAAAATGTTGAAAATTCCGATTTGCACAAGAACGGCAACCCATCACCAAATTACCTCTATTTTTAGCACTCGAAAGTTCTGTTCACGAGAACTGACGACCGGATTATCCGATCATAATGAAATTCACAGGACATGTTGGTATTAGCTAGGACCAGGTCTGATAGAAGTGATTTTGAAATGCGGGCAACCCTGTGGCAGTGGTACCATCTTGAAAAATCACTGAGAAAAAAACAGCTATTTGGCTTATAACTTCCGATTCATCCATCAGATTTTAACAAAACTCACACAGTACTTGGATGTAACTCTATGTAACATTTGGTGAAAATTTGGTTGAAAAATTAGAATAGAGCTGTCAGCTATGGTGATTTTTGTCTCATAAATCTTGCAAATTTGCTCAGCAAAATAAAGCTTTTTTCCCTAGAGCTTCCGGTCCAGTGCAGAAATCAAAACGAAGTTCATGCAGTAAATGGACCTTAATATGAAGTAAATGTCGTAGGAATTTCGTATAAAAATCATGAAAGGACTGCCAGCTATGACCATTTTTGTAATTTTGTGGAATTTCTTTACTGAGCGATTATGTCATTAGATTTGCAAATGGGAATAATCCTGCAATGAAAATTAACAACAAATATTAACGCTTTAAAAATTTGAAAAGTTTTGAGGATGGCAACCCTAAAATTCTTTTCACCCGTATAGCTTCCAGCGCAGTGATTCAATCGAAACGAAATTTACTGGTTGGGTTTTGGTATATATTTTGCTCTGCTGCTGACACAGGGTAACCAGCATTAGCCATTTTCGTAAATATTGCACCAACAGATGCTTGAAATTACATATTCATATGCAAAGCATTTGCGATAAAAATAAGAAACCAATTTTTAAATTTTCCGAGTTTTGAACATTTTTCAAATGGCAGCCTCAAACAACGTTTAACCGCTGAAACTTTCGATGAAATCCTCCGATGAGAACGAAATTCAAAGGATAAGTTGATTTAAGTATGAGCTTGTTATGCTTGAGTTACAATCAATGCAACCAACATTTGCTGCCAAGTTTTGTTGGTGGAACGAGTTACAATCAATGCAACACAACATTTACTGTCATCTGTCACTGGCTATATTAAAGAAGTTGCTGTTCGATAATTTGGATCCTTTAAAGCCTCGGAAAGATATATCAGTGAATATTTTATCCTCTAAAAGCTGCGGAGTATAATGCAAAGCAAAAATGAGACAAAAAAATACAATTTCTGATTGTCATTTACATATGACAGTTCCGATTTCCCGGACTCTCATAGGAACAGGTGGAATTGGATATTTTCAAAAATGTTGTTGCCATGCCAAGTTTGAGATATGAGCAAACTCTGCTGCCAAGCAAAGTTGTGTTGCATCATTGTAACTGCTCTCATACGTTCTCATGTGTTCAAACTCATTTTGAAGTGCAACAAATGTTGGTTGCATTGATTGTAACTCTAGCTTTAGGATAAACTTATTGCTGCTTCGTTGGGAAAGTGTTGCCAGCACTGAACATTTTCATCATTTGTGTTATAGTTGAGTTTTATTTCTTTGGATAAGGAATGGTTGATATCATTCTACAAAAAAGTGTATTACGTCTTTCCACATTTTTTTGTTACTCAAAGACAATTTCTTCGAAAATTAGTTTTCTAGCGGTTCTGATGCACTAGAGTTTTTTTGAATTTGTCTCCAATTATCTAACAGTCCCGTTCCGCTTGGCTGAGCTGTTGGGTCGACTTGGGCAGTTGATGGTTCTCCAATGAGAAAATGACCCGGCGTTAAAGCGGTTGCATCATTTGGATCTGATGACAAGAGGGTTAATGGTCTGGAGTTAAGAATTGCTTCTATTTCCACTAAAGCGGTTTGTAACATTTCTTATGTAAGCGCTGCAGGCTCCAGAACTTTCAATCGCAAAGTTTTTACGCTTTTCACAGCGGCTTCTCATGTATGATGAAATTAAACTTAATTCCCTTTTCGCTGCATGATCATGTGATTTAGTTTCGAAAATGTTGTTGCAATGTCCACGTCGGCCTATGAATCGTTTAAGAACCCCCAAGAATGCGTTGGTGGATAAATTTGATAATAATTCTAGATGAACAGCTTTTGCAGCGAAGCAGCAAAAGACTGTAACGTACACCTTCTGTGGATGTTTGCCTCTGACATGGTAATGAATGTACATCGGACCACGAAAATCGATATCTGTGTTGATGAACGGCCTTGCTGGCTGCACTCATAGTACAGGTAAATTACCCATGAGTGCATCGGGTGCATCCGACACAATTGTGAACAATAAATCTAACAATGATTTTCCCTTTTAGTGGCCAAAACCTCTGTCTCTGTTATGGATAGGAGAGTTTGTGATCCCACATAAGCATGCCTTTTGTGCAAGTCCTCTATTATCATCTTTGGGATGGGATCTCGGTATCGCAACAGCATTTGATATTTGGCGTCAAATGTGATATTGGTTGCTTCAAGTTTTCCTCCAACTCTGATTATATCAGCTCATCTAAAAATGGTGTGAGATGGTTTAAAGGGAGAAGTTGTTTCTGCTGACGAAGTTCATTTATTATTTCGAGAAACTCATCATGTTGAATCGCCTTTATAATGCATTTCAATGCGTTGTGACGAAATTTTCCTTGATGAATGTCTGGAGCAATGTGCCTAACTGAACTAATTTGTGCAGATTGAGAAGATGATCGTAGCCTTTTGCGGTTTTGGTTTCAGCATTAGTTGATAAAATGGCACACGTAACCGACAATACGGATCAGCTTTCCAAACGAGTTACCATGCTGGATTTTATATACAAAGTGTCCATCACTAGATACTTATGCGGAAAGTGATGCCAGCTTACGTTCAGGATCAGCATTGAGTGTACCCCCTTTGTATTCTGGTGGCCATTATTGTTTCGATGCGTGCAAAAAAATGGGTCCATAGAAGCAACCATAAATGTCCATCTGCTTTCAGCTTGCTAGGTAATATTCGTCTCGTGAATAAATCAGCTGGATTCCATTTGGTATCCACATATCGCCACTGATTGGTTTGCGATAACTCCTGAATAGCTCCAATGCGGTTTGCAACAAAAGTATGAAACGCTGATGATTCAGAGTTGATCCATCCCAGAACTATTTCTGAGTCTGTCAGAAATATGTTGGAGTATCGGCCATGCTCAACGCATTCTTCGCGTAATCTGTCAATTCAACAGCCATCTTTTCAGCACACAACTCTAGTCTTAGAAAAGTGATTTGTTTGATCGGAGCTACTCGTTACTTAGCACACAATAGCCGAACTATCACCGTATTGTCTTGGTTGATCTATCGGATGTATATTGCGGCACCGTAAGCCTCCGTAGGTGCATCAGCAAACGCGTGAACTTGCTTTGACTTTGGAGTGACTTGAGCAAAAACATGTTTTGATAAGTCTATGTCTCCCATTATTGTTAATTTATTTCGAAACTTGGCCCAAGTTGTATGAAGCTCGGCTGGCAACACATCATCCCAGTCAAGTTTGAGTCTCCACACCTTTCGAAGAATGATTTTTGCTGTCACTTCGATACAACGGGTCAGAAATCCGAAATGTTTCCGAACTTATAGTGCGTGTTGTAATCCTTATTGCCTCTGTTGACCGAGCATTGATTCTAAATGAGTTTGACCTGGGTAATCATACCATTCCTAGAGTTTTTATATGATATTCCTGGTTGTCATTTAGCTCCAGGCTCATTTGTAAGTTTTGGTTCAGATTTGATCAAGCAGCTTCGCATTATTCGCACACCAATTTCTTAGTTTGAACCCTGCTTTTGGGATTGTGTGGCCAACAGCTCCGTTATACTATTGCTTCCTGTCATAATATCGTCTACATAACAGTCACGCAATATTGCTGAGGAAGCTTGAGGGTATTTTGCCTAATTTTCCTTTGGTAACGTTTGAAGACATTTTGTAGCAAGGTATGGCGCTGCTCTAGTACAGTATATTATCAGATTCAGTCGATACGTTCTTAACAGCTCGCTTGTATTACTTCGCCAAATTATCAGCTGGAAATTTCGGTCATCCTTGTTAAGCTCGACTGGCCGATACATTTTCTTGTTAGCACAAATCTAGACATTCGAAATTGCAGAAGAATAGAAAATAAACCTTCCTGAACTGTTCGCCCTTTCATCAGCACGTCAATTAGTGAGATATTGGTAGATGTCTTGGCTAAGGCGTCAAACACTACTCGAGCTCACATAGATTACAGGCTTTTTTTTGCGTGCGTAAGATATAACCGTACAGTTTTCAGGATTAATAAGGCGATAATTATCGGAACACCAACTGGCAAGTAGTAAAGAGGGCTGCCGGGAAACGCGGCTTGCATTAGGCCACCAGTTTGGGCCCATTTTCCACCCTCCGCTGGCTATTTAGAGCTGCCAAGTGACCGCTTCGCCAAACTGGATCAGTTGACTCAGCGTGACGGTACCAGCAACCTCTGCTAACCCTTGAAAGTGGTATGCACCAAAAATTTTGAGGCGTTTATTATTTAGGTACAGTGATGCAGGGGCAGTTGCTAGCTCCTGAACCTTTCCTCGCCAATTCATCAGCTTTTTCGTTGCCTATGACCCCACTATGCCCTGGCACCCACATAATCCGGATAGGAATATGCCTTGCCTTTTCATTGAGAGCCACTCTGCAAGCGCTAACAGTTTTTGAAGAACATCTGTAAGACGCAAGAGCGAGAATGGCTGCCCTACTGTCGACGCAAATGGTCATTGGTCTGGTTGATATTCCACTAATGGACTCAACTGCCATGCGTATAGCATGTAATTCAGACTGAAAGACGGTAGCATGGTCCGACAGTCTACACCACAGGTTAAGGCTCAAATCCGTAGAAAATACGCCCGAGCCAACTCCTGTGTCCGTCTTTGACCCGTCCGTGTAAATCCAGGCGCCCCTATCGGTGGTAGCTTCCTTTTTCTTCCAGTCTGTTCTTGTGGGTATCTTGACCTGGAAATTCCTGCCAAGATGTATTATTTTGTTCATGTGGTCCGTGTCTTCTGCAACGAGTCCGAATCTTTTGCGGCATTCTATAAGAATACCGCTGTGACCCCACTGATCTGAATCGTTCCACATGCCAGAACTTTTAGCGCGTATCGCCGCCAAGCTTGCGCTTCTAAAGATGAATCGATCTAGGGGCATGAGTCCCAAAATCATTTCCAACCCAGCCGTTGGGGCGGTTCTTAAAGCGCCCGTAATACATATGCAAACTAATCTTTGCAGTGTTGTTAGCTCCTTGATATTAGTTTTATTCTCCGCTGCTTTCCACCACACGACCGCTCCATACACCAAAATCGGCCTGACTACACATGTGAATATGTAATAGGCCGCCCTAGGTTTAAGACCCCAGGTATTGGAGTAGGCGGACCGGCAAGCGAAAAGTGCTGCGCGGGCCTTACCAATTCTGTGCTTCACGTTAGCCCCCCAGTTCAGTTTCCTGTCTAGTATAAGGCCCAAATATTTAAAACTATCAGCAAGCTCCAATGTTATTCCGTTGAGGTTAGGCGTGGCAATAGCCGGTACCCTGTGTTTCTTTGTGAAGAGCATAAGTTCGGTTTTTGTCGGGTTTGCCCTAAGACCGACTTTTCTGGCCCAGATTTGAATATGGTCCAGCGCCGATTGCATAAGGTCCGACAAAGTTTGTGGGAACGCACCCCTCACAAGTACCACAATGTCATCGGCATACGCCAATTTCAAACGTTAAGGTTTCTCAAAACTTTGAAAAGTTTATCGTCATCGGCAAAAGGCAAAACCGATGGCCGCAGAATTGAACCTACATCGTTAATAAATAAGGTAAAGTAAAGATCCTAGATGCCTACCTTGTGAAACACCTGATATGGTTTTAATTTCAGATGACAATGCACCGCGAAAGGATAAACGTTGGATTCGATCCGTCGAGTAAGAGTCAACCCAGTTCAAATGTAAGTAAAGGAATTGAAATAAATGAAGCTTAGCTAAGAGTGTAGAGTGATCAACCTTATCAAAGGCTTTCGTCAAATCTGAGTAGGCACAGTTAGTTTGGAGACCAGCTTCGATTGAGTTGGTTTTGAGAAAATGCAAGCAGGTTGATTGCGGTTGAACGACTTTTATAAAACCGTGCTGATACGGGGCCATTCTAGATTCGCAATGCAAAACTACAATATTGGTGACTATGGCTTTAAAAAGTTTAGCGACGCAGGAAAGTTTTGCAATAGGTCAACAGTTGCATGCGTCATTACGACTTTCTTTCTCGAATATAGGAGTAACGGTGGAGTATTTCCACAAATAAGGAAAGATGCCTGCTTTTAAGGATGCATTGAGAATATAAGACAGCACAGGTAGTATTGATGACACACAATATTTTAAGGCCAAATTAGTAATGCCATCTGGGCTAGGCGTTGGATTGTTGTCAAATTTATTAACAAATTCGATAATGGTGTCCTCGACAATTTTTAAATCCTTCATCTCCAAAGGGGAGACTGCCGAGTTCCTCAGATAGAGCGAAAAGTGCCTACAGTTGGGTAAGTGCGTACGATAAGCTTTACGGAAAACCGAAGTAAATAGATTACTTATATCAAAGGGATCATCAAAGATTTAAATCTGAATGAATACCCATCATTATGTCTTAGAATTAACGAGATTCCAAAATCTCTTAGGTTGCGCTTGAAAATTAAATTTTAGCTGCTTTTTTATGGTATAGTTCTCTCATTCGAAATGCTACAGTTACAACTTAATTTACCAGCTGTCTGTTGTTCAATTCGTCAAATAATCTCCTCATAGTAAAAAGCCACTTTGAAATTACATCATTTGCGCATATCGTGTCTATATGGCGTTGACTGTGTGCTTTCACATAGTCATAGCACTGAAAAAAACTTGGTGCGGAAATACTAAAGGCAGTACCAGTATGTGAAGGTGCTTCGAGCGATTGCTGCTTTTCATTCAAACCAGGATATGAGTACCTCCAAATGACGAAAAAATAAAATTTATGCAACAAAAATACATTTTTTATTGATATTAACATTTATTTTTGGTAAATAACAAAAATATTTTCCACTTAACTTATCAACCAGTTAACTGTAGCGTTCTCTTTGCAAAGCGCGCACCAGTGTGTGTCGCGATAATCAAGCTATGACGGGTATAGTCACCAAACACAGAGTAAGTACCGCTGTTGAAATATTGGCTCAAAAAGACGACTTTATTTTAGAAAATGAACAAATTTATTAGTAATATTTACACAGTCGCTTAACATGAACATATATTTTTATACATAATGAACGGAAACCTTGGAAAAAGAAACATATATTTATAGAAGTTAAAACTTTAAACTGTTGCTGCCGTGTGATATTCACGAAAATAAGGAACAACATCGGACCACAATACCCCGATTTTTTTCTAATCTTTTTTTTATAACAAATAGCACATCTTCGCGAAGGATTTTTTGTTATTGTACTATCTGGTATGTAATCCGGATAGAGATAATAATAGAATGCTATACGGCATATAAATTGAAAAAAAATCAATTTTATATATATGTTGCTTAGTTTCAGTAATGTTACTTTAAACATGGAAAACGTTCATTCACTGCACCATTAAAAAAAACACGATTGCGCTATGCAAATATTACTGTAAAATACATAAAGTCTCAGACATGCTTGCTAATATTATGACGGCACCCATTATAAAATCGGCGGAAAGCTTTCATTATGATGCCCACACAAAGATGGCAGTGGAATTTCATTTTAGCTTACGATGGCAGCTCCATTGGATTTGTGGGACACAGACTCTGGAAGCAGTTTCGCGAAACAGTTTTGTGCTATTTAAACGCAACTTAAGGATTAATAAATGCATTTCAGGTTTCCACGACTCTAAAGTGAAATTACCTAAACTTACCATGCACGAAATATGTCGATTAACGCACTGCTCTTGTAGCTATGTCGATCGCTGACATTACCTAATTCACTAACCAGTATAATTACTACACCGCCTGGGGTCATTGTGTTGTGGCGATTTGCACTTAAAGTCCCGACCGTCAGCTCTTTTTGGCGCTGTAATGTGGGCTCGGCGCAGATTATAACTCCCGCGCTTGTGAACTTAATACCACCAAATAATAATCAATAGTCCTTCGTCCGCAAGATACTTAAGTAGTTCTTAGCTTCAATGAACCTACTGCTTTATTTTGCTGCATGTAGTTTTTTTAGAGGGACGAATTTTTGCTGTAACCGAGCTTTCACCAATCTGAATATAGAATCAGAATAGCCGCGTATTTTTTGCAAATGTTGTTGCATTCGCTGAGCTTTCGCTTAGGTTGGTTGTTAAATTATTTTAATTACTCGACATATATCAATATTTCGAGGGAAATCTGCCCTCTTTTTCAGTGTCTATCGGTTGAATCTTAAAATAACTTAGGTGTCTTATTTAAGGTGCTTACTTTTGAAGTATTGACTAATACTTATTACCAGCTAATTATCTATTAATTACATAGTTAAGTACATCTAACTATCTATATTAATTACATTATTCTCCTCCCCATAAAATATCTGTTCAAATTAACCTGAACAATGGTGATACACAGTTTCCTTGGTCTGTGTTTAGTCGCCTATCCATCATCGGGGTTTTCCATATGTTCAGACTTTCGTACGCATTCAGTTATCGTACGTGCTGTACTAGCTAGCAACTGATATTTTCCTTTTGAAGCTAGATATATTTAATTTTTTGATAAATATCGATATATCGAGGGTAATCTGCCCTCCCATATTTTTCTTTTGAAGTTAGATATATTTAATTTTTTGACAAATATCTAAGACCGACAGACACTGAAGAAGAGTGCAGATAACCCTCGAAATATCGATATTTGTCCAAAAATTAAATATATCTAGCTTCAAAAGGAAAATATCGGTTTTATCGGTCTAAGACTGAGAGACACCGAAGAAGAGCGCAGATTACCCTCGAAATATTGATATTTGTCAAAAAATTAAATATATCTAGCTTCAAAAGGAAAATATCGGTTTTTTATTAATATTTTTTTACAAGCTGGAAACACAATACCTTCGGGTATTAGTAACACCCGAAGGTTGGCGCAAATGCCATCAAATTGATATATTAGGCGGTGACAGAAAATATAGCATAATATCAATAGTGATTGAAAATATATGTTGACAGAAATTCCGCACACATTTTCTGTTAAGACATTTAATTTCGGAGTCGAGCTTCAGCTTGGCAAGAGAAGCAATCACAAAAAATGATCTCTCAGAATTGTGATATATTTTAATTACAAATGGATTCGCATGAGAGAAAAAAGGCGGGGATTCCATTATTGATAACGTTTCATTCATTTGAAAGTTGAATATTTGTCAATTCGATAACTTTCTGACACCTAAGTTGGTTGGCAGCATTATGAAAACCAGTGTGTGAAAATAATGTCTTAACATTTAACATTAAATTTGGACATAAATGACAAGACATAAAAATATAATCATATTGTCTGCACGAGAAATTTCGTAGACATTACATGTGTTATGATATAATTAATATCATGGCATATGTTATGTCTACGAAATATCTCGTGGAGAAAAAAAATATTATGTTTTTTATGTAAGACTTGCTATTTATGTCCAACTACTATTAAAAGCTGAGATTCGCCTCCGAAATGAAGTATCCTAACATAAAATGCCCACTGCGGAATTTCTGTCAAGATATATTTTCTATCACAATTTATTTTATGCTAGATTTTCTCCCAGGTGGAGCCATCACCTAAGACCTAATCGACATGATCAATATTATTGATGCAATGTTATTGGAGGAATATATGGTAAAAAAATGTATACCCCTCACATGACTCAGGACCTTTCCGACTCAGGGTCTCCAGCTTTTTATAACAGAATGTGACGTCAGACCAATTCGAGCTTGTCCGAATTTAGTTGTCTGCATCCTGGCATTGCTCTCCTGTGTAACAGTTGACGAAGTCACATTCTGGCTTGACTTTTCGTTGGCTTGATGGAGTTTTGAGGCAATGTTATAAAGCAAAGCCAACGATTTCGGACACCTTGTCTTGGTCTGTTTCACATTGTTAGGATAGATCAGCTACTCTACTGACCTCACAATCTGCCATAACAAGCTGAAGATGAGGACGAAGACTTGAATTTGGAAAGGCTTTCAGTAATATTCAACAATATAATGTCAGTTGCAATCAGACTTTGAGCAAGGACGGATCTCGAGTATTTTTTTTTCTGGGAGAGAGTTTTTTTGGGAGGTGATCGCTGTAGGCCGTGTGAAGAAGGAAAGTGGAAAATGTGTGAAGTCAATAAGATTTTTGTTTGAAAAGATTTGGGGGGAAATTTAATGGGGATAAAGGATTGAGAACAGTTTGATGTTTAGTGCAAATAACGTGTTCGTCTCGGGAGTTAGTAAAAACCAACGAAAAACTGAAAAAATCGCGGGCTGGTACTGATGCATTTGAAGTGTTTTTTTATTAATTGCCGTGAAGAGTGGAAAAAGAAGAATTTTTTTTATCGAACTCATTTGTTATCTGATCGAGCGACCTTTTTGAGTTTTTCGACAGACAGTTTTGTTGTGGGATTGTTGGAAGAAAAAAGGAACACTGAACGGTGAAAGTGGCGGGACTGTAAACATTTTAGAGTGAAAAATTGGGAACAAAGAAAATAAAGGAGGACTCTCGTGTTGGCGGTAAAAGTGAAAAGTTCTGCTGATTTTATTTTGGCGGCTGAAAATTACGGAAAAAATAAAAATTTGAAGGAAGACAAGTGAATTCGGGGGGTCCAAATTGGTGTCCAGTGTTGGGAGTTTTCGCGATAAGTAACTCCGATATCACCATATGCGGAATCTGTGACAACTGTTGGGCAAACACTCAAGTCGAAAGTTTCTGCAGATTGTACGATCTGAATTGTCCTGTATTTGGCGGTAAACTACGAAAACTGAGTACGCGAAGGAAAAGTCATATTTGCTGACACGAATTTGGATGTATCTAAGGATTTCAGCTAAGTACTGCACATTGTTATAGTGGCGAATACATAAAAAAAAGAACGAAGAAGAAAAATCTACTCAATTAATATTAACACGTTCACGCCGGGGCCGATTTTCATTTGTTTTGCTGTGAGGCGGCGCTGAAATTAATGCCGCGCTTCATCTGGCGGCAAGCGATTTTTTCCTGTACAAACCTGCATACGCGTTGTATGTTTACTCAGTAGTAAAGTGAATGCTTATTGTGCAAGTTGTGTAATTCGTGCCGTTTTTTCATCCTGACCACAGATTTCTACCAGTAAGTATAACTAGAAAGGTGGTTGAATGTTTTTTTTTTAATTTTTGCCCTGATAAGATATAGGTAACATGGACATGGAAATAAGTGATTCTGATGAATCTATAAATAGAAGCAGGAGAAAGGCATCAAGATTACGGATACTCTCTTCCTGTTCAGATGAGGATTTTGTTAATATAAACAGTGAAGTGAACGAATGTTCCACGGAAGAAGAAGATTTGATGTCTAAATCAGAGAACGAGGATAACGATGAGGAATGGCAAGAAGTAAAAGAAAGAACTTCAGTCATAAATGAGTATTCGGAAGAAGAGGAATTTTTAAATGAAAACACTGACTGTAATGACCCTTTTGATTTATACAAACTATTCTTCACGGATCACATACTAGATTTGATAGTTGAAGAAACAAATAAATATGCTATACAATGCATAAATAATTCTACATCTAGCAGTAGAACGCACCAACAGGCCTGGCAGTCTGTTACAAGAGATGAAATGAATACTTTTATTGGCATATTGCTCATTTTGGGTGTAGTGCAATTACCAGAAATTAGATTGTATTGGTCTAACAACGACATGTATGCGAACGCACGCATAAAAAATGCAATGCGACGTGATCGTTTTTTATCTATTCTTAAGTTTTTACATTTTTTAGACAATACTACAGCCAGAACTGAAGATCGGTTGTACAAAATTCGTAACATTAGTGACGCAATCGGTATCCACGATTGCGATTTTCTATAAATCCTGGAAAAATATCGTTATCGATGAAAGTATGGTTCCGTGGAGAGGACGCCTAGGTTTTCGTCAGTACATCCCAGGCAAGCGACATAAGTACGGCGTAAAATTATACAAATTGTGTTTGCCTGAAGGCTACACTTATAATTTCGAAATTTATGCCGGGAAAAATGAAACGATCATTGAAAAATCACATTCTCATGATGTAGTAATGAGATTACTAAATGGCTTATTATTTGAGGGCCGCATACTATTTATTGATAGTTATTATACAAGTGTCCCTTTGGGCGAAGAACTTTTAGAGACCAATACATTTATGTGTGGTACTGTAAAAATAAACAAAAAATTTCTACCACCGCAGGCAAAAAAAAAACAAAAACGTGGTGAAATGATAAGTTTCGAAAATCGTAGCGGTGTAAAATTTCTGAAATGGACTGACAAAAGACCAGTATGCATGTTAACTACCTCAAAAAATCACCGGTGTAAATTTGTACAAGGAACAAATGGCAAAGTAAAGCCCGATGCTGTGTTTGATTATAATATTGCAAAAAAAGGTGTTGATTTATCAGACCAACTATCGGGGTATTACAGTTGTTTACGAAAAACCATTAAATGGTACCGAAAAGTAATATTACAATTAATATGCGGAACTTCCCTCGTGAATGCCTGGTATATTCATAAAAGATGGGGCACTAAAAATATGAATATATTACAATTTAGGGAAGTGATTATTGATCACCTTTTGGCAAAAGAACAAATATACTGTCATATACCGTCAAATAAACATGTTCTTCAATCATATGAGGGATCTGCAAGAGAGTCCCGTAAACGTTGCAAGGAATGCTATAAAAATTTGTCCAAGAAAAAGGGCAGAGATTATGCCACTAACGAAACAACAAGAGTTAAGACGTATTGTGGGCATTGCAAGGTTCAGCCAGCACTTTGCTTGAAATGTTTTAACAAATTACACACAAAACAATAAAAAATGAAATTATAAAGAAAATAATATTGAATGTTTACGTTATTTTTACCGAATTTGAGTTATATTTATAATACTGCATTATTATGTTTATGTTATTGAATAAAACTTATGTTTATGATACGCTATTAATTATAATTGCAATTAAACATAAATGTTTTGAATGAAAATACGTTAAATTTTCATTATTTTAGTTTTCAGCGTCTAATATGCACAATCGAATGCGTACCACCGGTGATACGCGCCGCCCAATGAGACAATTTAGTGCGGGCCACCGGTGGTACGCGCCGCCCGATGAGACAATCTAGTGCGGGCCACCGGTGGTACGCGCCGCCAGATGAGACAGTTTAGCGCGGGCCACCGGTGGACCGCGCCGGCGTGAACGTGTTAATACATTTTTTTTCCGAAACGTTGAGTAAATCAAATCATTAATTTATCAGGATAGAATGATAGAATGTCTAGTTGGTGAGATTTTTTCTTTTTTTGATTCAATTTAAATTTATTATTTTCGTATTATTTTCGAATATTCATTTTTATTTCGCTGGTGCATTTGGTGTGGGACTTGTGAAATAATCTTAAGTTTAGCATTTTCTTATTGTTTTTGATTGTTTTTATTAGTTCATACCATAACACATGTAATACTAGTTGTGAACTCAACTCCGGCCGGGGCGGCGTATAATTAGCTCCACACAAATTAGCAAACTTTTCTTGGGACTATTTTCTTTTGCTGTTATCTGAATTTTTTGTTTTATTATTTATATGAATTAACCTTGCGTGCTTATATTCTATCTTTTTTTGTATAAATTATCATTTTATCCTTTCATTTCTGGTGTTCATTTTTTTTTCGTATAATTTCAATATTGTAGCATCCAGTAATTTCAAGTGAAATTACTGGACCCTTTATTTCGACGCACACTGTCCCGTGCTCGAAATCGCTACAATTATTCCCAAATCGGAACGGGTTTAAACATCGCTCGATTTGGAAAAATAAAATCCCGCAAGTCCCCAGTGACTTTGTTGTTTCAATCTCCAGGCGAGCAAAAATCTAACGGGATTTTCTGCGCTCGTCTTGAAATTGAAATGGCAATTCGTGACAGTCAACTGGAGATCGTGGCCACGGCCAGAGGTTGGACGGGCGGAGAGTCGATTTGTGGTTCGTGGTTGCTTTCGTTTGTCCATCGTCTTTTCTAGTGAGTTCCATAGTCAAAACCTTGAGGAAAAAGTCCAAAAGTTATTACTAAGTGCTCTACCCTAACTTTCATTCGCGAAGCGTGAAGAGAAAAAGTATGCCCTTCATTTCGTAGCGTCGGATATTGCTCCAGAGCTACTGGAAAGCCTACCGCCTGGTTCGCATCAATCTGCATTAGGTACAGCAATTAACAGCAGTTCAAATGGCGTAAGCGATGGAGCCGATGAGAATTCAGGTGATATGCCGACGATTCTAACTCCAACGATTCAACTATCACGGTGGCCACAATAAAAGCGGATTTGGAAACGGATACTACACAAAATACAAATTCATCGTCCTCATCGCTACCGCCGAAATCAAATACGACTACGACGACAAGCACAACATCGTCTTGGGGCGTAGCTACTGCTACAGACTCATTACCATTGGAAACATCAGATGAAAGCAATTTAGAATCTCCCAGATCCAATGGCAACAATGGAAATTGTGTCCTAGATAGTCTAGATGAGAGCACGCAGTCCGAAGACAGCCTTGAAAAACAAGTTACATCTAATGCGGATGAAACGAACGATAGCGATTCTCTAAGCAGTACTAAGAGATCGTTGGATTGCGACAGCTACGACGACCAGAATGACAGCAGCCAACCAAAAGTGAAAAAGGTACGAAGTAATTGATAGACAAAAATCTTAATAAAACAACCCACAAGTAGCTGAAATAATAATAAAAAAAAATATATGGACTTTAATATTAAAGTAAACAAACAAACAAACAGAAATGAAAGTTGTGAGCAGTATAAGACCGCATGTTTAATGATTAAGACAATTTACGATATTCAACATACATCTATGTAAAACAAATTCATCATCAACAGCACACACTAGCTGCTGCAAAATAATAGTGTCAAATAGAAATTAGACGCGCATTCGGGTGCAAGAAAATTTCGATACAAACCAAGCACCAAACGAAGGAAAATAGGTAAAAACCGATGGGGAATATTAGAATCCGACAAATTTAATCATATATGCCGCCGCCGAACCAAACAGAAAAACACATTTTTGCATGTAATATATATGATGAAGAGGTAAATGATAAATCATAAATTTTTAGATCCACTACACATTTAACTACACTTGGTTATAATAGTAATAAAGAGGTATATAGTTTGAAGCGGAAATATGAATATATTAATAACCTGTCTGTTGTATAGCCGTGAAGGGAAAATAGAATTTGTTCAGCTTCGTGTTTACTGAAGAGTGATTTCGATAATTTTTCAAGGCGAGGTTGTGTTTATGTAGGTATCAACTGTATTGAATTTAATATTTTTTTCGTTTCGCTTTACAAGCAGCAACTGAGCGACGTTTCGTTAAATTAGCTGGTATGCGTGAGAATGTCCGTTTTTTTTGTTTGGTGAAGGGTTACTCATAGGATGGAAATGTTCGAATAGTTGACCAGAAATTAATAATTTTTTTTTCCACACCAAGCGATTAAATATAATCGCTGGTTACCTATGCTTCTGTTCTCACAGACGCATGAAATTAACATTATTCTGAGTTTTTGGGAAAAAGAATTTCCGACTTTCTTTTGACAACAAATATTTAGGCGATGGGCGAAGCATTGGCAATTGAGCCCGATAACAAAGAAAAGAAAGAAAAAAAAGTCTTGGAGGAAAGTTTTTCGTTGTAGAATTTTTAATCAAGCCCTATTGAATGAACTTTATGGATTTATACGTCAGGTGGCGGGAACTATACTTTAAATTTTTTTTGTGTTTGCTGAAGTTGTATTCTCTAGAGTGATCATACTGACACCTTATAATTGAACACGCTCACTGCTCGACATTACTATTTTACAATGTACACTACCGTGCAAAAGTTTAAGGACATCATCTAAAAAAGCGATTTTTTGAGTTTGTGATTGTATTTGATTATGTTTAATAGCATTTTATGATTAAATCTTGTATATAAACTAGAAAATATACTATTTTGTTATGATTTATGTTCATTGAATGCAAATTTTGCATAAACATTTTTAAAAATACCGAAAATATCAAGACAAGTCATATCAGGTTTTTTTCAATCAATGTGTCCACCTCGTGCTTTGATGATTGCAGCGCAAATTCTTGGATGCCTTTCGACCACTTTTTGAAGTGTTTCAGTTGCGAGATTGTTCCAAGTTACTTTAAGACTGTCGAACAACTGTTTTTCACTGGTCACCTGCATGTTCTTCACCTGCCGGTCGAGCTCATCCCATAATAGTTCGATCGGGTTGATGTCAGGGGATTGCGGCGGCCAATCCATGATTTTGAACACACCTTTCTCTTCCTTAGTCCGTAGATAGGTTATGCACAGATGGGAGATGTGCTTGGGATCATTATCTTGTTGAAAGATAAATCCGTTACCGATCAAACGAATGCCGGATGGAATGGCACTTCGTTGAAGAATATTGTGATAGTGTTCCTTCCGCATTATTCCGTCGATTTTGACCAGTTCTCCAACACCATCGTGGCTACAACACCCACAGACCATCACGGAGCCTCCGCCATGTTTAACTGTTGGCGCAATACATTGGGGATTAGACCGCTCATCTTTATTTCTGCGAACATACTGGCGCCACCTGGATCCAAAAATCTCGAACTTTGATTCATTGGTCCATAACACAGATCTCCACTGATCTACTGGCCAATCTTTATATTTTCGAGCAAACAATAGTCTTTTCCGCTTGTTTCGTGGCCGTAGAAGTGGTTTCTTCACAGCAACGCGACCAAAATAGCCCTTCTCTCGCAAACGACGTTTGACAGTATCCACCGAAATTGGTTTCATCAGGGTTTCGTTGATTTCGGCACGAATATCTGGTGCTGTTTTGAACCGATTTTGCTTGCTTATCAATAAATCATCAGCTTGAGTAGTTTTTTTTGGTCGACCAGAGCGTTTTTGATTCATATTTGAGTTGGTTTCGGCGAACCGCTTCAACGTGGTTTCAACTCCACACTTTGAAACACCAATAATATTTGCAATTTCACGAATTGTTTTATCCACTTTTCTCAAAATAAGTATTTGTGAACGTTTTTCAAGTGAAATTTCCTTTTTTCGATACATTTTCAACGAGCACAGTCGGTTTTGCGCGTGTAAACAATAACGGGAATGAATTTGACAGTTCTAGTGCACACAGAGCACAGCAGAGGGCTCAAAGAACCTTAATTTTTTTTGACAGGCACTCAAATGATTGAGAATGACTGTTTAAGACATTAGCACTCATATTTGAATAGTTTAAAATGAAATATTAGCTATTATATTTGAAATTACAGCGCAAAAATGATGCTACTTAAAAATAAGCATTTCAGGTTTCTTCATAATTCCATCATTTTGACTAATAATAACCAGCTGATTTAATACTAATGTATGTAAATCATAATTAAAACGTATGTTTTCTAGTTTATATACCAGATTTAATCAAAAAATATTGTTGAACACAATAAAAAACAATCACAACCTCAAAAAATCGATTTTTTCGATGATGTCCTTATACTTTTGCACGGTAGTGTATATAATCTTTCAAAACTCTTAATTTAATCTTTAATTTAATCTCAACACACCTCGGTAAAGATCTTTAAATAAACTAAAAAGAAAGAGTAAAAGCATGATGACTGCTCTAGTAGAATGTAGTATTTGAGAATGAATGCTGTGGAGTTAGGGCCGGGAGTCCTCCAACAGAGCAGAAAAATTATGTATTTCGAAAAACTATTTCTGAACCGAAACAATACCCTACACTCTTCATAGGCATGTAAGGCTACCATAGTTAGTTTAGTTCTCTAAGCGCTTGCATAAACACTAGTGTGAATAAATACTAAGAATTTAAGTTCAACCTTAGTCAATAAACCACAATGAACTGTTAATTTCTAAACCACGGTCTTCTTATTGGGCGAAAGCCCAAGAAGTTCTTCGTCTTTTTCAGGGTCCGCGCATGGCCTGGCTGGCCTATGACTAATTAGTGGTTTAATTTCTTGACTTTCAGCTTCTTAAAAGGGAGGGATGCTGGCCATATATAGAGTAGTTTCAGTGGTTTTTGGTAGCTTTTTGACTTTTTTTGAATTATGGCCAGTATCAGAGGGTGGAGGACCCCAGACCATCGGGGTCAGGGCTCCACTACCATCGGGGGCCCGGGGTTGTCTGCCTCACCCCGGTTCCTCTGAAAAGAGAGGTAGCGCGTTTTCCCTTTCCCGTTTTTAGATTTTCAATTTTATTGGCTTCGTGCGTTGTCACGAGCACTGGGTCTGCTTAGTCAGCCCATGTTGCAGAGCCTGGGTGGTTTCCTATACGGAACTATGCCCCCTTTTGTCCCTGGGTATTTTATATACCAGTTTGCGGCTACGAATTCATGACGGATGAATATTAAGTAGCATCCTGTTTCTTAGAGAGCAAACCATCCCCATTGTTTAAAGAACCCACCCCAGCCGCAGCGAGCTAGCAAAGCGGCACCCCAGCATCCGTCGGGGTTGGTTAAAGGGTGCTCCGCTAATGCGGACGAGGGGCCTTCACGGCCATTTCTAGGGCACCCTGCTCTCGGGGCAATTCTTTTTTTTTTGTTTTGCCTCTTGAATGGCATCAGCCATTCCACTTTTGGATTTTGGACACGAACATAATATCTAAGTCAGCGTCTGGAACATCTGACACCGCGTGGGAAGATCTGCGAATGCTAAATTCCTAAATAATGTGAAACCAGACGCTGACTCAGCAGACAAAACACATATAGTCAGAAGTAACATAATTTCTCGCCCCAGTTGAATGCCGCAGATTAGAATGTGCATAAGTTGTGTCGTCCGTACATGCAGTAAAGTTTAATTGAAAAGTGAAAATCGGCGTTTGATTGTTGGTTCAGTGGTGTAATAAATATTTTTTTGACCCGCTCATGGCCCGCTACAAAACTAGCTCTCTACCAGCTTCAACCCCTAGACCCGTACGAGGGTTGTCGCGGGATTACTCTTAATTTAATTATGGTTTAAAGGCCAGTTTTTTTCTCCTACAAGCCACATCTATTTAAATGCGTTTATATATTTATCACGAGGGCTATTTGACCTCCTCCTTCAAGTCCATAAGTGAAATGTTAATATTAAGCTAATAGTATAATAAACGGATGTTTAATTTAATTTAAATAACATTGGAAAATGTTTAAGAGCCAATTAAGATTTCAAAGGTGACTTTGGTAAAAGGCAAGTAGTAAAAGAAACTTTTAAAGCATTCGGCATAAATATAAGTTTGAGTTAACGGTAGGATTACTCATTTACAGTGCAGAAAAAAGAACACCCTCGAATAAATCAAATAATACATAGCATTATTTCAAAATGCAGTCAATTAAAGATGCAGTGTTGGATGACAAGGTGTCAATAGAGATGCTGATAGCCCAAGTGAACGAGCATCCGATTATTCATGAGAAGGCTACAGGCGGATACAGAGATGTCGCTGTGGAATTCAAACATCAACTGAAAATTCTTCAAGTCCACTAACACTAGACACGTTGCAGTGTAACCAGGCGATTTTGTTCACTGCGCCTGGCCACCGTTGACTGCGCTTCGCTGCGTCAACTCTAATTGAGGCATATGTATTTTGCATATTAGTGAGCGACACAGCTAAGCGCTGCCAAGCGCAGTTTAAGTTGAAATGGTTTCAATTTTGACGCAGCCAAGCAATTGTTATTTTCATCGATGGAAAGTTAATTTTTGATTTTAATTTGGTTTGAAATGTCAATTACATCGTGAGAAAAAGTGTATTTAGTGAGTGAAATCGTTTCAATTTCAGTTTCAGCAGTGAATTGAATTGTAATCTGAAAATTGTCGTCTTCCGTTTGGCATTTCGACGCGATGTAGTGTGACCAGATGATTTCGTTCGCTGCGGTAAAGCACCGTTGTCTGCGGTAGGCTGCGTTGACTGTAACTGAGGCATTCACGTTTTCATCTTACATTGTTGATCCAACAATGAAATGGTTCGTGAAATCTGTAACACACTATGCTATTTCTTGCACGTGAAAACGTACATTAACACCATCACAATAATATTGACAGACCTTCAATAAAAACCTAATCGATTTAACTTTCTTCAATATTTTTTCTATCAATATTATTGTTCCAATATACCTCTCATGCGATTAATATATTGACTAATATCGATATTGCGACATTCCGTTTAAGGGGGCTCTAAGTGGGTGTCTCGACCTGATATAATTTATATCATAACATATGTTATGTTTACGAAATGTCTCGTGGAGACACCAAATATTATATTTTTTTATGTCTTGCTATTTATGTCAAAACAGAAATGTTAAGACATAATATTGACGCATTGATTTTCAAAATAGCGCCAACTAAGCTTAGGTGTTGGCCAGCCGTCAGCCGACTAGGGGGAGTAACATGTAGTATATGGAAATATGCACGCGCTGTATCTATTCAGACTGGCGAAAGTTTGATCTTTAGCCTCCTCGCGGTGCCAGCTGGTGCCGATCCCCCGGAATGGAAGATTGGCTAATATGATCAGGCTAGTCCCTTCTAAGCAAGGTTAGTGACATGTCTCTCTGACGTAAAAAAATTTTGGTTCTGCCACTCGCCTGTACAGCCACCAGTTATATGGGTTGTGTAAACAGAAGCCTCGCTCGTGAACCAGGCCTAGGCCTAGGGATGGGTCAGGGCTGGTGACTGAGGTGAAGGTTCACCTGCGGGGTTCTGGATCCAACACTTCATTTTGCCCGGCTCTGGAACCTGTCGAATCGCGGTCGACAAAGTAGCGAACTGTTAGACTAGCGAAGACACCTTGGTTGCCCCAGCAGCAAGGCTCGCAGGTTCAGCGTACAGTGAAAGCCTACGGAACCCTCGGAAGGTCGTGGAGGAGTCTGCCTCGCGATCCCAAGAGGGGGAAGGACGGTCGGAGCAATACGTTGTTCCTACGGAGGCGGGGTGTACCGGAAGGCAAATGCTGGCGATTGTCTCGGCTGTGGACCGAGAACGCGAAACTCAAACCTGGAACATTAATTAAACTGAATCTATGGACAAAACTAAAGACGACGAAAAGAAAATCGAACTGGAGGGAACTCACCAGAGAAGTTGCTTTCAAAGGAGTTCGAAGGTGATGAGATCACCAACGGCGGGAGGCGAAGCAGCACAGGGGCAGGCGATCGAGAGATTGCGGGCCTTGAAGCTGGATGGAGAACCCGCCCCGCGAGCTACACGGAATCCTATGGGTGTAGCGGTACCTTTCAGAGCAGCTAGCCAGCAATCTGTCGATTTCGACAGATTGAATTGTAACAAGTAAATAATTTGCTGGATTCGCGGACATATATTCTTCTAACTGTTGCCAAACAAATCAAATGTTATAAATCAATATTATTGACAATATTAATTTCTGCACCAATGATTCACTTCCCTCCGGTGGCCATTCAAATGCTTATTTCTATGTCGATAAAGCATTTCCATATTGTGCGGTGTTAGTAACAGAATACAAATATTTTTTTCAACCCTACAAATATTTTCAAAACGCACCTCACAGAGAGCCTCAATCAACATAATTATCACACATCAATTGAATCATATGTATACATTTTGAGCATAAGTCAACAGCTTTAAATCCTCAATTAGCTCATTGGCATTGCCCTATTTGCATACGCGCATACACATATATCTCACTGAAGCATAATTTCTAGATCCATATTTATATATATTACCCTATCGGGCTGGAAGAATCCCCATCTTAACATAAACTTTAGTAATTTTCAATTTTTCGATCAATTTCCTTTCGGTGGCCATTCAAATGCTTATTCCTGTGTCAATAAAGCATTTGCAGAATGTGCGATGCTAATAACAAAATGCCAATATTGTTTCAAACTGTTCCGATATTTTTAAAACGCAGCTAACAAAGAACCGCAATTAACATAATTATTATCTATCAATCCCATCATAATTTTTCAAAGCATATTTGCATCTATTACCCTATCGAGCTGCATGAATCTGCAACTCAACATCGCACGTACATACAACTAGCATCGTACCCACAAAAAAACTTCAATTGATTCGTTGAAGTGAGTGCATTCAATATCTTATTGGGAAAAATAAGCTATTGAGTTTTTCATCATTGTGCTTTGTACAATAGGTTTTTCCTTGAGATTTTCTAGGGCATTTAAAAGCACAGACTAACCATTCAAACCCCATCATCAAAATCGAAATATCGCTCCGTTAACACCCCAAACGCCCTCCTTGAAGTTGCCCAATTTTATATTGGCTTAAAGGCAAATCACTCACAGTTGTCACCAGCGGAGAAAGTACGCATTTTGGTACTCGGAATAGACTACCTAGTTCTCATTCATTGTATCATGCGGGACACTGTGGCTCTGTGTGATACTCTTGATTCCTGTTTATAGCAATGCCAACTAGCACTAAAAATTTGTTTGATCGATTTCAATATTTCTAGTTGCTTTGGTAATCGAACATGTCAGTTTTATTCAGAAAAATGGGGAGCAACAACGATATTTTCGCACTTATAACAGAAACGCAAAAAGAAATCAAAACACTATTTAATAATGAGCGGTATATAATTTGAACATTTTACATTATTGCATGTACTAAATGTTACTTATTTTTTCTTTTAGGAAAAATGGTTCCGAAAGTACCACTGACTTTTTTCAAGTTTCAATCGACAACACAGAAAAGTGTAACGTACAACGATATTCGAGTGAACACAAGGGACTTAATCAAGAAATAAAGCGCTTACAGCAAGATCTTACAGAAAGTTACGACGCCATCATTAATGCTCGTAACAAACTAGATTCCATATCATTTCAAGGGATTGGCAATCGTATTCAAGATTTACATTTACCGATTAACAATGATCAAATAGAAGAGTCTAAACACAATAATGCTGTAAAAAAATCTTTGCATGATTTGGGAAAAATCATGAAAAAGCACATAGAAAGCTGTGATGACGATTTCGGTGGCATCCCCGAACTGCACATTTTCTTCAAAGTTTGCTCACAATTAAAACACTACATGGGTAATGTTTTGCAATACACCAGGCGATTCGAACAGATAGACCAAAAACTAAGAACAATATTGCATGAAACCCAATCAAAAGCGGAACGCATGAAATCAGTCGTCGGTGAACAAAATGCTAAACAAATTCTGTCCTATAAATAGGTATGGCTCGTATATAAATGTGCGTTAATTCAAAACAATTCTTCCTAAAATCAGATTAAATTTTTGACTGTGCAAATTGTCATCTTAGAACAAAACTTCTTTTATTGCCACTTATCTCCACTTTCTTCATCACTCAATCAAAATACACGTATCCTGTGCAAATACTTTTTATCAGATTTGTCAATATCGCACTTCCTACACAGTTACTTGTTTGTATAAGGGTGACGCGTGGCTCTTCTTTTATTTGGTACGACGGTACGACTGCTGTGAAGATTCGGGTGATGGGAGAGAGGGAGCGGTGAGATTGTTAGAGGAGGATGAATGAGATGTTTGTATTTCTGCCATATTTTTCCCGCGCTCACTCCATCGTTTTGTTGGACTGTGCTTTCCGTTTATGGCTTGCTGTTCCCTCCGCGGTCGTGTTCCTCCCCGAACTTCAGATCTGTCGTGAGTGAATACATTCAGGACAACAGGAAATATCGCATCGATAAGAATAGGACCGCAGAGAGCCATCACAACACCGGAATATGTCGAGGTATTTGAGCTGCAGTACAGCAATCTCCCAGGCGCTCTGCTCGATAACAAGCAGTTATCTTGGCATTTCAAATCGTTTTCGTCATAGAATTATGCATAATGACGTTCATTTACATCCTTATGAAATACTGGCGGTCCAACGACTTTCAGCACAAGATTGAACTTCATTCAGTTTACTTTGCCCAAATACAAATTGAAACTTTCTGAATAATTTACCAGATTGTGCTTTTTAATTTTTTCCAATATTGTCGATAGCCGATTAGTGTTTCTGAAAAATTGCCAATGTTTTTTTTCTATTATAAAAATGCCGATGGTACATTCGACCCGTGAATTGCGCCAGAACATACGGAACATTCCGCAAGCGAGTAATTCCTCACCGGCAACATCAATTCGAAAGACGATATTTTTAATCGTATTGAGCAACGTTTACAAGCTCATTACGACGAGCTTAAGTCTTTAATCAATAGATATGTTCCCGTACTACGATTAATTGCGATTAATCGCGATTATTGCAATGAAGCCGTTCCCGTACTCCGTTTTACTGAAAACTGAAAATTTCCCCTCTTTCAGTAAGTACGATGGAATTTCAGTAGGGTCTGAGCTACTGAAAATTGTCAAACGGTGTGGCGCGAGTAATGTGCGTGGCAAGCAACATATTTTTTGCGTAATTTTGCTATGAAGGTCGAATATTTTTGTGGCGATAATTTATCACCGCTTAGGATGACTTTATTATCACTATTGTTCTCCCAAAAACCCGAAAACTGACACTTTTGGTTGTCAGTTTTCAGGATATGCAATGAGAGCGTTCCCGTACTTTCATGAATTTCTCCCACCACATGATTCAGGAAAATGCATGAAAATTCAGTCACTGAAAGTACGGGAACAGACCTAATAACGTAAAAGTTATTGTTGAGGAGAAATTGAGAGAATTTCTTCATCAGTGAACGTATTGGCGGACCGAGTGTAAGCGCTTGAACAAGCAAAACCCATTTCAGTTGACTCGAACAGCCATCATGTAGGTAGGATTGACCAGCTAGAAAGAGAAGCGATTGCGAATGCTGTGATATTAGGCGCAACTGTTTGCTGTCGTCGACTGTTCCATGAAATGCTCCCGTTACGAAGGAACACATATCCTGTACAGGAACGCCTATCATCAACTTCGCTAGCCCAGTCTGCATCCGCATAGCCAAATAAGCGAGTATTTATATCGTTACCGAACTTTAATTTTAAGCTAGCAGTCCCTTTCAGATAACGGAAAATACGTTTCACCGCACTCCAATGCGAGTTACCTGGATTTTTGTTAAAACGACTAACATTGTTAACTGCGAACGCGATGTCAGGACGAGTACCATGCGCTAGATATAGGAGACTCCCTACGGCTTCATGGAACGGTACCTTCGACATTATCTCTACTTCTTCTCGGGTTTTTGGTGACATTTTCCTAGCCAGCTTTTGGTTGGGATCAACTGGTGTCGAAACCGGATTGCAGTTCTGCATTCCAAACTTATCCAAGATTTCACGAATGTAGTGCTCTTGATCCAAGTATATTTCATGTCTGCCAGGGTCTCGCGTGATTCGAAAGCCTATGCAATTTGCTGCCGCTCCAAGGTTCTTCATTTTGAATTCCCTCATCAAAGTTGACTGTAGCTCGGAAGTTTCCCTTTCGCTGCTACTAAATATCATCAAATCATCCACGTACACAGCGATAAATATCATCATTTTATCTTTAACTCGAAATTAGACACAAGGATCAACAGAAGATTGTTTAAACTTAGCGTTAACAAGCGCCTTATGTAACTTTTGATTCCACAGCCGACTTGCCTGCTTAAGACCATATATTGACTTATTGAGCTTACATACTCGATCAGTTCCATCGTGAAACAATACGGGCTGTTCCATGTATATGTCTGCGTCGATATCGCCTTGAAGGAAAGCAGTTACCGCATCTATGTGCAATATATCCAAATCGTATTGAGCTGCAATGGAAATAAGATAACGTATGGAAGTATGCCTTCCCACCGGTGAAAATATTTCTTGGTAATCAATTCCAGCCTTCTGGGAACAGCCTTTAGCGACCAGTCTCGCTTTGAATCGAACCACGTTACCATTCCCATCAACTTTCGATTTGAGTACCCATTTGCAGTTTATTGCGCGTTTGTCCTTCGGTCGTTCGCACATATGCCAGGTCATGTTGTCCTTCAAGAATTCCATTTCTTCTTGCATGGCCAACAGCCAATTCGATGCTTCAGGACTGTCCATTGCCTCCTTAACGCTGCATGGATCACTATTTCTTGCTTCAATGCACATATACGTGACCACTCCATCAAATTGTCTTGGTTTCGGATTACGATTGGATCTGCGTATTGTATCAACTGACTGCTGATCAATGCTTTCGTCCGGTGCATAATCTGGATCGATACAATTACTTTCTATTTCATCATCTGCAGTTGTAGAATCTTCTTTGGCTGCTATTTCATTGTCTGCTGCTATTGGGTCATCCATTTCATTCATTTCTGACTTTTTAATAATCGCAGAATCAAGTGAAAATTTGTTGTTCGCAGTTAAATCAGATTGTACATCTGAAATATCTTTATCAACCTTTTCTAGAAAAATAACGTCTCGGGTGTAGCTTGGTTTCATAGTTGCTGGGTCGATTAGTCGATATCCTTTCACATTGTCCCCGTAGCCAACGAAAATCATCTTCTTAGATTTTTTTGCCATTTTGTTCGCTTTGCCTGCGGAATATGCACCATAGCATCGGAACCAAAAATACGAAAATTTCCCACGCTTGGTTTTACACCAGTCCACATTTCATGTGGAGTTCTATCAACCAATGCTGAGGTGACAGAACGATTAATGATATAAACAGCCGTGTTCACTGCTTCTGCCCAAAATTTGATATCCAAACTTGCATCGAAAAGCTTAGCTTTCTCGACAACAGTCCAATTTATACGCTCTGCTGATCCATTTTGCTAAGGGGAGTATGGATTGGACTTTTGATGAATAATCCCACATCGAATTAAGAAACTGTTAAAATTACTGTTCACAAATTCAGTTCCGTTGTCGGTGCGGAGTATCTTTATTTTCCTCTCCGTCTGATTTTCAACTAAAGTCTTGAATTCTTTGAATCGGTCAAGAGCCTCTTTAGTCTTCAGAAATTATACAAAAACCATTCTGCTGTAGTCGTCAATGAAGAGAAGAAAGTACTTTGGTCCGCCGATCGATACATTTGCCATAGGGCCACAAATATCGGCGTGAACTATTTCAAGAAGGAATTTAGCTCTACTTCCATGTGATTTGAAAGACTTTCGACATTGTTTTCCTTCACAACAAACAACACAATTTCTGTCTTCTATTTTTCCTTGAATGTTCAATCCGTTTGCAATCCCTTTCTTCATTCTATTTAAGTCAGTTTCATTAATGTGACCAAATCTTCGATGCCATATTTGGGCAGAAACACTTGAATTTGCTAGCATGCAGTTTTGCTTTTGAATATTCAACCGATATATATTATCTACCAAATCAGCAGTTTTGCAATTTTGCAGCACTGATTATCAAAAATCACTTTATTCCCGTTCTTAATCAGTTGACTCACAGAGAGCAGGTTTGTGGTCGTCTGGTACACATAATACATCTTTCACAATTACATTGTGTATTTTACCATTCGCATTGGTTTCTAATTCAATATCACCACGGCAATGTATAGGTAAGCTCATTTTGTTGGCCACCTTGACTTCACTTGTAATTGCTGGTTTTCTAATTTTGAGCTGATCTGCATTAACCGTTAAATGAACAGAAGCACCGGAATCTATATACCAGTCATTTTTACCGTAATCACCCGTCAAAAATACGGCACTGAAAGCATGCACATGTTTTTTTTTGGATTTTTCATGCTTATCATCCGATTGTTTCCTTTTGTTTGGACAACGAGCCTTTATATGCCCATGCTCACCACACTCGAAACACTTTATCAAGTTTTTCTTTCTCCTGAAAGATTTCTTTGCGAAGAACGCACCTTCATGGCTATCACCAATTTCACCGTCAAGAAGTTTTGACTTGATTTCTTCTGTCGTAGTCTTAATTCCAGAGTGTTCAATCGCCATTATCATTGGCGTAAATCTGGGAAGAGGCAAACCAGCTAATAATAAAGAACAGACCCATTCGTCGTTGATTTTGAAACCCGTCGACGACAGTTTTTGGGCTGTGTCGACAACATGTGTTACGTACAATTCAATCGACTCGAAATCATCCAACTGTGCAGAAATTAAGGTCCGCAATAATCCAATACGCCTTGTAAAACCCGAATCTGCGAACAATTTTTCTAACGTTTGCCAGATTTCTTTTGCATCAATCGCATTTGCAATATGCACATACAAGGACGGATCTATCGCCAGCACTAATTTTGATTTTGCCTGATCTTTTTTTGCACTATCAGTTTCATTACCGGTTAGAAAATTTTGCAAGCCGTCTAACAGAAGATAGTGCTTCAACGCAAAAGCCCACTCACGATAATTACATCGCCCTTTCAGTTTCGGCACACTCGCAATTAAATTTGCCATAATGCAAAACTAACCTCGATTATCTCGATTTCGAACAACACGAAAAATAAAAATCGAACCAACGCGACAGGCGAATTGACTGATAGCAAAAATCAAACTGATAAGCGGACCTGGGCCCATAACCTGTTGCGGATAAATTAAAAACACAGGTTTTTACTGGTGTACGGCTCGTCAACGACAAACTTTGTTGATAAAAGTGCATATTTGATCTCTATTTCTAACAGTGTACCATATCATTGTGAAGAAAATCTCCAAGTTATGAAAAATAGTGCTTTTCTGTCAAATATGAGCCAACTTGTTTTGCGGGACATCTTTCACCTGCGATTCAAGCAAGGGCAGAGCGAATCTCCGATTATCGTTCAATTTTCAAGGAAGACGGACAATCATCACTGATTAAAAAAAGTAAACCTTAATTACAAAAGGCAAAATAGGCGCCTCTGTCTGAAAGATGTTGGAATGGACTCAGACAGTTGTATCTATGTTAATGAAAATCTCACCAAACAGAATCATTCAATTTTGCGGAGAGTTTCTGGTCTTAAACGGCAGAAAAAGTGGTTTCTGTTTTCACACGCAATGGGATGGTGTTTCCAAGCATGCCTTCGGAGGAAATAAAACATCACCACAATTGAAAAATTGTATGATTTAACTGGCTGACAAGCGATGGTGATAGCTTATGATACTATTATTCTCATATCAGCGAGTCTCAGTTTAAGTAGCGTTATCTTATTCTAATTTTTTATCTTAATTCTAATTTGCATTTTTTTATATTTTTGTTATACTTCTTATTTACTTTCACTAGTTTTTTTATTTTGTAATTCAAGTTTACTCATATTATATAAATATTGTTGGCCATTTATCTCAATGCTGCCGCGAAAACACGGTGATTACCTGCTTAGAATGATGGTTTTTAATGGTTAGTGTGGCAAATGATTTCGATTTGGACGAAAAGTTTTAAATCATGTTGAATATTCTTTGTAATCGTAGTTCGGGATTGAAAATATACCACATAAAAGCTCAAAGCTTATATCCGAAGATCGACGAGTTCCGACACATTTTCGTCGCGTAAAATGTGAACATTATTTTGGTTTCCGATACATGGTTTAGGCGTGATGTTGCAGATAGTGTATACAGCTTGTGTGGCTTTAAAGTGGTTCGCGCTGATAGATATGATAGAATGATGGTAGTGCTGCTGTCTACTTTCGGTACGGTATACGTTTTAAGCAGATACTTTTGTCACAATCTGATGATTTACTAAATTATTGCTTTTTTGATGTGGGTAGTTCAAATAAATTACTTATAGGTATATTTTATCGACCATCACACCATGTTGATGTCTCGCCATTTTACTCAGCTCTTGAGGTGTTAAGTCCATATAACGACATAGTTATAGGTGAATTTTTCTGATAAATATTTTATCTTATAACTAATTGTCTGCATTTGCGTTTTCTAAACATAATTTGATCTACCTAATTTTCAGGATACTCAAGTAAACATGATATTCAAGTAAACTGGCGACAAGTTTTTTTCATGACAAATTCAAATAAACAAGTTGAACACAACGCTCTATACTTATTTTAGTGTTTTGTATGCATCCTGTCAAAAATCCTGGAGTATAGGATTAAACCGTTCGCGGAAGAAATCATTGGCGAGTATCAAGGCGGCTTCAGACCTGGTCGCTCCACAATAGACCAGCTCTGGGTGACCTGAAGCAGGGCGATGGAATAGCGCCCACGCTCCTCAATCTGGCACTTGAGTTCGCTATTCGGGCAATGAACCTGAACACCAGCGGCACGCTACTTTTTAAGTCGATACAATTGGCAGCGTACGCGGATGACATTAACATCATGGCTCGAAGACTGACCGATGCAGAAGAATTTCTGCTTAGACTTGACACCGGAGCAAAGAAAATTGGGCTACGAATCAACGAGGACAAAAAGAAAGTTATGATGCAATCTAGGACAAGGACGCCAGCGCTCACGACCATCAACGTAGGGGACCTTTGCATCAAATTCGTGGACAACTTCGTCTACCTGGGTAGCAATCTATCGAGTGACGCCAACGAAACTGACGAAATCAAGCGACGGATACAACTAGCAAATAAGACATTCTTCTTGGTCCTGCCCATTATGAAATCGAAATATGTGCACAGAAAGACTAAGCTCCGCGTTTATAAAACTATCATAAGACCTGTGCTATGCTATGGTTGGGAAACATGGACCCTGACCCAAGCCTCCGAAAATATGATCGACACCTTCGAACGGAGAGATCTACGGCGGAGAATCGGGGCTATTCGCGACCGAGATGGACGGCGCATCCGGTATAACAATGAGTTGTACGAACTTTACGATGAGCTGGAAGTCTCCAGATTCATAAAATTACAACGGTTACAGGGGCTGGGCACGTACAACGCATGAATGACGATCGCATGCCAAAACGTGTTATGAACGCAAGACGAGCCGACGGAGCGAGGCCAAGAGGAAGACCAAGAGCTCGTTGAGAGAGCTCAGTGTATGCAGACGCCGAGCAACTATTGGGGCTCCAAGACTGGAGGACGCGGTCACGTAATCGAGACAATTGGAGGAGATCGATCCAGGCGGGCACGGCCCGACGTCGGGCTGTTATGACACGGTGATGATGATGTATATTAATGAGTTACCCAGTAATATCCTAGACTCCTCCATTCATTTGTATGCCGATGATATACAATTGTAACCTAGTTACAACTTGGGATTGATTGAAGATGGCAGTCATAGGTTGAATAATGATCTGCAGCGTATTTTACATTGGGTTGATTGATACCAATTCCTTAAGTCGAAATGTATTAGATTGTTGATCAGCCTGGAAAGTTGGAAGAAATCGCATGGAACAGAAAGAGATGCAAGATACGATTCGACAACTACATACTCCGGCTAGATTTTTCGCTGCTCACCTACGGCTCTCTCGCAAAATATACTAGCACTAACTCTCAGGCTGCTTTGACAGGTAATACATTGTGAAAATGAAGGCGCAATTTCAAGGCCAAAGTGTTTTTTTTTTGGAAAATTTATTTACTTATTTAACAATCCATTTACAGGCAAAAAGCCCAATTAAAAATAGAATAGCTTAGAAACAGAATATAACAAATAGAAAATAAAAACAGAAACTAAAAATTCAGACAATTAAAAATATGCAATTCAAAGCCGCGAATGATAAAAAAGATAGATAAATTAATCAGCAGCAAATATTGAGTTAAGAACACTACTTTTAAAGGTGGCTATAGAGTGAGGAAGAGGATCAGGACGGAGGTCATTATGGGTACGTAATAAGCGTAAAACAGGAGAATGAAAGTAAGTAACTGTGCGTGCAAACGGCTCACTGCCGTACATTAATCATGGATGCTATATATGGTCAGATATCCACGGTAAATTTTAAACAAAATGCATTCTTCAAAATGTACGGAGTTGGTCGGTGAATCAAAACATTGACTTTAAGTAAAAATTTATTACAGAAAATTTTGAAATTGTTCGGCGTGTACAGTGGAAACATAAATCTACGTGAGTGCGCGAAAATCTGTGTCGGTTTCCCGAATAAATTAGCGGTCGAAAATTTCAATATAGTGCGAGAATGAAGTGCCACGTTCCTTGCTGCAATATAAACTACAGAAGTGCTTCGCGGGGGATATCATATTTCGGGTACGTGAAAGTAACCTTTGGCATCAATTTCGTCTTCTTTTTGAGTGAAATCATGGCTAATTTCATTTACAAAAAATATTTTAATCTTCACTCGCCGGTTGCCGAGAAATGGCGATCTCTCGTGCTTTTTACATTGACATGACCGCATGAACTGTGTAGAGCAACACACCCGTACCTCATTCTCACACTAATAAGCAGAAAGTCCGAAATTGGACCATTTCTCTCGTTCGATTTCTAATCCATTTTCTCTTATATCTGTTCTGAGGCCGGATCACTGGATTTTTGGTCCGTATACATATACGGAGTTCTACATATACGGAACTTCTTACGCTGTGGCAATGCAATAAGACGATAAGTGTTTTCAACAAGATGGTGCCACAGCGCACACATCGAGGGTTTCAGGAATACAGCGCACACATTGAGAGTTTATGGAATAAACTTTCCCTGGACGGATCATTTCTTTGAGCGGGGAACCTCAACTGGCCTGCACGCTCTCCTGATTTAACCTCTTGAGATTCTTTCCTGTGAGGCTCTCTAAAATCAAAGGTCTATATCAATCGTCCCCGAACCCAGGAACACAACAGGACAAATTCGGGCCGAAATAGCCGCTACAGAATGTTCCAAAACGTGCATGAAAACTTCAAAAAATGATTTGGCAAGTGTGTGGCCTATGAAGGACTGCCCGACCCACTTTTCATATGTTAATAATTTTAAATCTCCAATATTGTACTGTTTGGAAAAAAGAAAAAAAAAGTATGTTGTGAAATGTTTTCAATTTTTCATATCCAAATAAGACAAGTGCCACGCGCCACCCTGTACTATTATTTTCCTGCATTATTTATTTGCATTTTACCAGGTCATGACTCCTATCTACAGACAAGTTTGAAAAAAATTAAGCTTACGTTGTTCATTACCTTCTAGCAACCATTGCTTACTTTTTCCCTTCAGAAGGCTATAAGCTCCTAAAGCAAACTGATAGTAAATTATGATAAATTACACATCATCTTCAAACTACGAAGATGTGAGAATGATTCTTAATGGCAGTCATTCGAAACTTACTACTACTTTCGTACTATTATAATTGAATCACATTGTTCCGATAATGCTTGGTTAAGCGCCACTATCGCTTTTGACCTGTCGTTAGACAGGTAGAACGTGAGGAGGATTGATCAGCTGACCTCAATTACCTTTTCATCAGACCAAAGACATTACTTAAGAACTATATATAGCTCGGAAAGTACGTGAATTGCGATACAATTTGCGATATTTCTCCACTGATTGCGAGAAGTAAATAGTAATATTCAAGTCCAAGTTGAAAAAAGACAGAAAGTACCCCAATGAAGCGTACTAAAACGGAGTACAAAAAACGGCTTCATTGCAATTAATCGCAATTAATTGTAGTACGGGAACAGACCTACTATCAGATACGTTTCTCATCCCACTAGGCAATATACATGTGCTTTGCCAAAGAGACTATTTAAACGAATGGCAATTTATGCAATGGGGCATTTCACGTGAAGCGGACAACGAAAAAAATTCGAGGTTCTGGATTTCGTTCATATTGCGCATAATGGTACTTCTAGAGGACAATAACGTGGATTCTATGAGGTTTAGTTGCCGAGTTAAGGGCGTCTGAAAAATGGACGATATTGCTGAAAGGGTTTTTTGGAAGCGGATTCTCTGATTCAAAAAAAAATTATTTAAAAAACATCAAAAATACTAATTGGTGTAGAAAACTAATTGTTCTTTTTAATTTTGAAATTAGATTTGAAAACCGGGAGTCAAAATTTGTGTGAAACCAGAAGTAACAATCTCAACTCGTTTTTTGAATAACTTGGACCCGGTTAATTTTGTTTATGCTCTGCTTTGATAAGCTTTAAGACGATATACGTTGTTTATGCTGATTTATAGACAAGAAGGGAACCATGGTGACAAATCAATAGCCTTTATGAGTAAATTATTTCGATGGATATAAGTCGGCGATGTTAAAATTTGTCACAACCAGCGTAAATCAAAATTAATGATTTCCAACTGCAAGTGGTCACATCAGCCAAGTATGCACTGTGTGCTGGTGTCTGATGAGAATCAGTGCACACTTTCGAAACCACTTTGTCAAAATAAAATTTTCAAAGTAAATAAATTTTTTTTTTCAATTTTAATCATCCCGCAAAAAAAAACAATTCCAATTTGATTCGGCTTCGGAGGCATATTCCGCAAAACGATCGAGTTTCCCGTACCAATATTCTCTGCTTTGATAAGCTTTAGAGACGATATACGTTGTCTATGCTGGTTTATAGACAAGAATGGAACCATGGTCACAGATCAATAACCTTTATGAGTAAATTATTCAGAGTATTAAAATGGTAAGTGATAAGATAGTTAACTCAGAATACTTCTTTCGATACGATTTGGCGAGTAAAAGGAATACTTCCGACACTTTAATGCAATCCACTACAGAGAATTTCGTTTGTTGCCAGCGAATGTTCACTGCGCTTAAGCCTGAATTACATTGGATTGCAGTGCAGTGCAGTGCACTGAAATTTAGAACTCATGTAGTTGCATGTGGCAATTCACATTAATTGCAGTGCAGTGCAGTGCAGCGGACTGCACTGCATCTTTTAGGCTAATTTCTAAAACGCTGCAGACTGCATCAGCTGACATTCGTTTGAGAGTAGTTGACCGGGCAAAAACCATTTGAATTGAGGCGGAAATTCCGTTCCAGGCATTAAATTGTAAATGGACGAAAAACAGATGCAGATAATCTAAGTATCAAACCTCCACAAATTAATTTGACTTTCATTGTCAGAGCACTGCACTGCTTTCAATGTGCTTTGCAATGCGTGCACTGCTTCGGCACCGCGCTGGACTGCACTGCACTGCATTTCAATGTAATTCAGGCTTTACTGTTTCTTGCTGGGATTATATGCACGGCAACACACTCTCACCTATCAGCTAACACGGATAGATACATTCTTACCTGTCGTTTGAGAGGATGCTTTTCTCACTTTTGCATATGATAAAGTGAACTTATTTTGGTTTTGGTTCTTCTTAGGTACCAGCTGATGGTAAATCCTTCACTCTCTACCAATCTCTTCCATCAGGCAAATATCGTTCAAACATCTACTTTCTTACGATCAACGACTCTTCGCACCCGGCTCTTGATTGCACAGTATTCAACTCACCAGAATTTGTATACCAGCTTCCCGAGTGTGTTGCACGTCTACTAGACATCTTACAATTTCTACACAAAGTACACTCGCGGCAGACGAAACCAATCTCCAATTAGTAGCTAAACGGAAGCCCCAATTGCAAAAAGAAACAATTCTCAGACCAAGTCCAACACAAGATCCACAGCTGTGTCAACGGCACTGAGATAGTAGAAATGGAGTGGGCATGCCCATAAGGGGTGTGTTCAATGTGCATGCTATAGCTGCTCCAAAAGCATAGCATAGCATCACTTTAGCAAGTGTCAAAATTCGCAGTAGCTAGGTGAAGCAGCTATGGATATTGGACAGCCAAGAGCTGCTACGGAGGTCAGCCTTTATGCCTGAATTATACTCGACGCAGCGAGGCGCAGCCATCAGTGACCAAGCGCAGCCAACGAAATCGCCTGGTTACACTGCAACGTGACTAAGTGTCAGTGATGTAGAAGAATTTTCAGTTGATGTTAGCGACATCTCTGTATCCGCCTGTAGCCTTCTCATGAATAATCGGACGCTCCTTCACTTGGGCTATCAGCATCTTTATTGTCACCTCGTTATCCAACACTGCATCTTTAATTGACTGCATTTTGAAATAATTCTTTACAATTTTTTCAATCAATGTGAATACGAGTGTGGAATTCGACGACTCACTTTACCCCTGATATTAACCACGTACCTAATTAGAGCTAGGTGAACTCAAAGCTTGGTTCGCGGGCCTTCGTCCGAACTTGGATTCGAATCAGGGATCCCACAAGCAAGAAGTCAGTAATCTACCAACTAGACTAATAAAGTATTTGAAATTACTATATTCAATTTGCTATTAATTATCTTTCTAATTTGCTATTAACTATCTTTTTATTTTACTTTTAACTATCTAAGCTATTACCAATAAAAATTGTTTTCGAATTCCTCAAAAATTTTGTAATATAAAATCAACTCTATTTACATTTTCGCATACATTTCAAATCCCGCGCGTTTCTCAAGTAATTACAGCTGATTGCAACTCTTCGCCACGACAAAAGTTGAATCTATTTCGACCTGAGATGCGCCTGGCTGCGCCTGGCTGCGCATAGCTGCGACTTGGTGTGCTCGCTGCTATGGAAAACCCATATAGTCAACTCAACTGACAGCTAGGTTGCGCCTGGCTGCGCCTGGCTGCGTCGCAGTGTGCTTCAGCGGTTACACAGGAAATTCAAAAATAATTTTGTTTCAATTTTTTTATTGTAATTTTTGCATTTTCGTGGATCAGTTCAATACTTCCATTACACTTTGGAAACTGTATGAAATCTAAGAGTTTTCAACATACAGCTGCACAATCCATTAAAATTTTCCTAACGTATTTAAAACGTATCACTTATTTCCGGCTTTTGACGCCATATATGAGAAAAAGAGCAAAAAATAATCGTTGAAAATTTGATAATACAGGAATCAGAGCACCCGGCCTTTTACGTTTCATGCTCGCCTTCTAAAAACTCAAGATGAGCTGCGCTGTGTACAAGCCAACTTAAGACTCGAGTTGAGTTTAAGTGTTTAAAAGCCCGTATCTAATTTATGCTGTCACTATTTTCAAATTTATTCCTCATCTCCTGTGTCACAAAAGCGCAAAAACTTCTTTTTATTTCAATTTCCAATTGAAAATGACGTTTAAACTGCATGTCAGCTGTGTACGCACGGCCATTTTGCTATCCTCCAGACTACGAGCAGCGAATAGCTGCTACCTTAAGCATAGTACTGAGTTCGATTTCACGTGAAATTTCCATACAAAATTTCACGTGAAATCTGTTTCGGCGAAAATTTAGCTTGAAAATAAGCAAGTTTGGTACTGTGTTCTTAGCATGAAAAGTTGCTTTGAAGTTGCTTTCGCTTCGAAAACATAGATGGCACTGAAACATGTTGTCAATCATTTCACGCCAATTTAGTTTGTGCAGTTCATTCTTTCGAGCGAAAAAGTGACATTTAGTGTTTCAATTTGAAAATTGAGCAGTGCAAATGACTTTCCAATAAGAAAATCGATCAAAAAGTGAAATTCTTGACATTTTATCCGTCAAGAATGAGCAGTGTCTCTGCTTTTCTCCGTTGTCAAAATTTTCGCTCGAAAGAATGAACAGATAATTGGGAAATGTCAAAGTTTCACGTGAACTCGAACTCAGTACCAGCCTTTAGCAGCTATTCCGGAATCTTGGACAGCCCGACTGTCAAATAGCAAGCATCAGAAAGTAGCTATTTCGTGACATTGGACAGCCAGAGCTGCTAATATAGCAGCTAATAGCTGCTATAGCATGCACATTGAACACACCCAAGATATACATCAAAGACATAGAAGAAATGGATGAGAAATGTGAATTTCCGTACGGTATCAGTTTATATTAATTGCGTTTTATTTTCATCCAGAGTGTAGTAGGTATCCTGGATGCATAATAAAACGATCCAGAGGGCCTTTCCGAATTGTCGTCTTCACCTTGGTCTTCAGCTTGTTATAACAGAATGTGACGTCACATCAAGTTCAGCTTGTCCGAATAGTTTATCTTCGGCTTGATATTTCTCCCCTGTATAACAGTTCATGATAGTCTCATCTCGTTGTTTAGACGTCATGATACCATGTTTGGTACTTTTCTGTTTTTCCCCCCCATTTTTTTTTCACTTTTTGTTGTTGCAATTTTTCTAAAATTGATTAGAAAGTAGTAATTAACCCAAATTATGATGGAGAAACACGTTTAAAAGAAAAAAAAAATTTTTTAATTTTTTTTTAATTAATTTTTTAATTTAAAAATTAATTAAATTAATTTAAATTTTAAATTAATGTCACTTAACAGTGAGAATAAATTTTTCTCCATTTTTGACGTCTTACCTTTCCGAAGCTTCAACGCAATTTACAATTAAGCTATTACATTAATAATGTTGAATACAATTTGTTTATATGATTAAAAACAGTATAATGAGCAGGCCTCCCCAACAACACATTAGCTTTTGAAAAACTCATTCTGCCACATAAAAATGAAAGAAAATTTAAAATTTTAAAAAAAAAAATTTTTTTTACTGAATTTTTCCATCTCAATTTTTGTGGAGTAACTTTTTAACCCATTTCGAGCAGTTTTCATTATAAAAATTAAAAAAAATGGAGGGGGAAAAACAGAAAAGTACCAAAATTTATTCTCACTGTTATGTGACATTAATTCCAAATTTAAATTAATTAAATTAATTTTTAAATTAAAAATTTAATTTAAAAAAAATTAAAATTTTTTTTTTATTTTAAACATGTTTCTCCATCATAATTTTGGTTAATTACTACTTTCTAATCAATTTTAGAAAACGATAATGCAATCGATTATTGCATTTGTCGTACAACGTTCCCATTGCCGACGAGCTTCGGAAATTTAATTCGTATGTGCTGTGAAGCAGATTCGTAGCTGACCGTTGGCATTCATTCTTTTCGTTATGCGAGCAATATGTCTCAAAGCTAATTTACATTGGGGTAGTCTTCCACCCTCAATCAGTTTCATGCTGCCAGGTACAAGAGCACAGTCTTTCATTCGCCATCTTTGCTTAAATGTCATAACAAGGCAAGACAAAGAACCCGGACAGTCTATGATATCGTATACAGCGAACGTTTAGTCCGCGGACTAAAGCTAGAGCACAGCGTAAAGAGTTAGTTCCTAACCAGCGTGCGGACTCCGTATATGTATACGGTCCAAAACTTCCAATGAACTGGCCTGAGATTGTATTGTTGATCAGCCTGGAAAATTGGAAGAAATCGCATGGAACAGAAAGAGGTGCAAGATAAGATTCGACAACTACATACTCAGGCTAGATTTTTCGTTGCTCACATACGACTCACTCTCGCAAAAAATACCAGAACACTCTCAGGTTGCTTTGACAGATAATGCATTGCGTAAATGGAGGCGCAATTTCAAGGTCGAATTGTTTTTTCTGGAAGATGGAAGGAGTTCACCCACTTATCATTCTATACACTTTGGCTAGAGTTACAATCAATGCAACCAACATTTGTTGCACTTCAAAATGAGTTCTAACACATGAGAACGTATCCGCTGAAGCACACTGCGACGCAGCCAGGCGCAACCAAGCCATAGCTTA
>OX376374.1:79106279-79148487 GCA_947369275.1 Nemotelus nigrinus
CTATTTATTAGTACTTATGCTATGACCAAGCTGTCAGTTGAGTTGACTATATGGGTTTTCCATAGCAGCGAGCACACCAAGTCGCAGCTATGCGCAGCCAGGCGTAGCCAGGCGCAGCTCAGGTCGAAATGGATTCAACTTTTGTCGCAGCGAAGAGCACTGTTGCCAGATTGGGCGATTTCTCGCCAATTGGGCTATCTTTCCGTCGCATTTGGCGACGAAATTTAGTTTTGGGCTACTGGCGACTTTTTGGGCTCCACTGACAAGCTCAAGTTTCAACTGCTAAAAAAATGGTAATTGAGCTCACAATTGATTTCCTCGACCTTGAATAAAAATTTGTTCACTTCATGTTTTAAATTGCATAGTCACAGGGGCACTGAAATATCTCGTTTTTTTTTTGTTAAATATTTAATGAATTTTCTTCGAATTTCCCGACTAAACGGAAACTTCATTTCTAGTCTATTATTTGACCGTGTGCATCGAAAGTGGTTAAAAATTAGTTTGAGATTTAAATCTGTTTAAAAAATTTAAAACTCATAACTATGAGCAAGTGGTCTAAATATAGCAAATATTATAATACAAGCTGGGAGAACGAGGAAGTGTTTAAAGGTAGCCTTATATATTGGATTAGTTTTAAATAAACGTATTCTGCATAGGTTGGCTGCAGCAAAGCAAAACTAATTCAGCATTTGCATATTGCTTGGCTTGTGACGTGGAAATGAGAGCTCAAAAAAATGATCTAAGAAAACATGCTGCTACAGCAAAACATCGGCTAAAAGCTACAAATATTCAGAAGAACCAAAAACGATTGAATGATTGTGGTAAGTGTATTCAGTTACAGTTAAAGTGAAATCATTTAAAAAAGTGTAAATGTATGTATAGGAGTGATAGTACGCAAAAATGAAAAAGCGGAAACAGAAATTCGGCTAGCATTACATGTGGCAATGCATTCTGCAATAAGAAGTATTGACTGTTTGTGCGATATTTTCAATGATGAACAAAATCAATCTACGTCATCCATCGAAAAGTCAATATTGCGAATACAGCGTTCCAAATGTACTGCTGTTATAAAACACGTTATAGCGCCTGTATTCTTGAAAGAATTACTGGGCGATATTGGAGAATCCAGTTTCTCAATAATTGTTGATGAATCAACAGATATTTCTACTGAGAAATATCTTTGCATTTGCGTCAAATATTTCTCGAGAATTAGAGGAATTATCTGTACAAATTTTTTAGGGATGGTAAAAGTGATTAGTGCCACAGCAGCAGATATTTATGAGGCTCTTACAATATTTTTGGGAACAATGAACTTAAAGTGTGAAAAACTAATAGGACTTGGTGTAGATGGTGCCAGCAATCTTTGCGGTAGCAGGAATTCTTTGTTCACAAAGCTTAAAACTGTATCTCCTAGGTTGGTTTTAGTCCGCTGTATTTGCCATAGCATACAATTGTGCGTGTCCAAAGCTTCAGAAGATATTCCTGATGAGATAGATTTCTTAATCAGAGAAACTTACTCTTGGTTTTCACATAGTAGTTTGAGGAAGGAAAAATATAAAGAAATATTCCAGCTTATTAACTCTGTCGATATTCAACCCACGAAGCTGGTACAAATTAGTGCCGACAGATGGCTTCCACGATATAACGCAGTCAGAAATATTGTCCAACAATATCTTGAATTGCATACTTTCTTCAAGATTGCTGCAGTCAACGAAAAATGCCATTCCGCTAAATTATTAGCTGAAATTTATGGTAAAAAGGGGAATCACATCTTCCTTCTATTTTTAAATCCTATTCTTAAGGAAATGAATTCGTTGAACATATATTTCCAATCCAATAACGTAGACTTTTACCAAGCTCATCGGGAAATAATTGTTGCTGTAAAATGTATTGCAAATAAGCTGTTCAAAGTGAAATATTTGCAAACGATTGAAAGCAATATTCTTGACCTTTACGATTTTTTACTAAACGATTCCTTTTATCGAGATTTAAATACAATTGACTTTGGGAACGATTGTCACCGAGAAATGATCATATCTGGTATGAGTGACACGGAGATAACCAAACTTCAAATTTGCTTCAAATCTTTTTTGTGTTCTCTGTTGCGGCAAATACTTAATCGGTTGCCTTCACACTTAGACGTTTTTGAAAAAGCTAATTTTTTATCTCCCAAAATTTGTTTAAACCATCTGCGCCCTTCATTCTCTGATATGCCTCTCATGTTTGTGGACAAAGAGCATCATCAAGATATTGAAATACAATACAAAAAATCACTATCAACCAATTGGAATGAAATCTTTGCCGGAAAGATTCCACAGAGCACTGAAGAATTTTGGGCAAAAGCCTACGAAGTAAAATCTGCTGCTGGAGTACACATTTTTAAAGAAATATGCGATCTAGCCTTTTCATTGCTATCTCTTCCTGCATCTAATGCAGTAGTCGAGAGATGTTTTAGCGTAATGAATATAATAAAAACTAAAATTCGGAATAAAATGCAGCTAGATGTTTTGACATCTTTGATGCGAATTCGAATTCACATGAATTCCAATAAAATGTGTTGCAAAGATTATAAAATACCATTAGATATGATCCAAAAAATGGATTCTTCAATTTACGCCTCTACTGCATCAGAAAATGAAAATGAAATTGTGAACATAATTTTCGACTATATGGGTGATTTGTAAATAAATGAATAAATAATAAATACTCATCTGAAAATGTATACGGGTGTTTTTTTTTGTATCTAATAAGAAAAACGTTTTGCATAATTTTGGTCATCGGCCTATTGCATTGCAGTGTTGGGCGATTTGGGGCTCCTTTTAAAGCCAAATTGGGCTACATGAACGAAAATTTTCTGGCAACACTGGCGAAGAGTTGCAATCAGCTGTAATTACTTGAGAAACGCGCGGGATTTGAAATGCATGCGAAAATGTAGAGTTGATTTTATATTACAAATTTTTTGAGGAATTCGAATTTAAAATACTTTATTAATCTAGTTGGTAGATTACTGACTTCTTGCTTGTGGGATCCCTGATTCGAATCCAAGTTCGGACGAAGGCCCGCGAACCAAGCTTTGAGTTCACCTAGCTCTAATTAGGTACGTGGTTAATATCAGGGGTAAAGTGAGTCGTCGAATTCCACACTCGTATTCACATTGATTGAAAAAATTGTAAAGAATTATTTCAAAATGCAGTCAATTAAAGATGCAGTGTTGGATAACGAGGTAACAATACAGATGCTGATAGCCCAAGTGAAGGAGCGTCCGATTATTCATGAGAAGGCTACAGGAGGATACAGAGATGTCGCTAACATCAACTGAAAATTCTTCTACATCACTGACACTTAGTCACGTTGCAGTGTAACCAGGCGATTTCGTTGGCTGCGCTTGGTCACTGATGGCTGCGCCTCGCTGCGTCGAGTGTAATTCAGGCATATGAGAGCAGTTACAATGATGCAACACAACTTTGCTTGGCAGCAGAGTTTGCTCATATCTCCAGTGAGATAGTAGAAATGGAGTGGACATGCCCATAAGATTTGCATTGAAGGGGATGGTAGTAATTTTTTAGCAACTCATTGTCAAATCGAGTCAAATCCAAGTAGTTCCCCTCCAATTTGACAATGAGGTCGAAATGGCGTAAAGGCAGCTTTAACATGCTTTGTACGTGAGAGGATTGAAGGGGCTAATGGTGGAAAGTTATACCGTCCGTGTCCAGGGGCTGCATATCTCAAACTTGGCATGGCAACAACATTTTTGAAAATATCCAATTCCACCTGTTCCTATGAGAGTCCGGGAAATCGGAACTGTCATATGTAAATGACAATCAGAAATTGTATTTTTTTGTCTCATTTTTGCTTTGCATTATACTCCGCAGCTTTTAGAGGATAAAATATTCACTGATATATCTTTCCGAGGCTTTAAAGGATCCAAATTATCGAACAGCAATTTCTTTAATATAGCCAGTGACAGATGACAGTAAATGTTGTGTTGCATTGATTGTAACTCGTTCCACCAACAAAACTTGGCAGCAAATGTTGGTTGCATTGATTGTAACTCAAGCATAAACACCAAATTCCACCTAAATTTTTTAGTCCACGTGGTGTATACACTCGCGGACCGACCTAAATTTAGGTCGGTCCACGATTTCAAGCGACCTGACCTAAATATAGGTCGTGGACTATATCGCTGTAAACACACGCGACCTAAACATTGATTTTTGCGCGACTATTAATAATGCATGTATGTTGAATATAAGCTCATAACATTCCCCTTTGACACAAAATCGTTGAAATAAACATGTTTGAGAGACAAATGAAACGATAAATACAGTGCATGAAGGAAAATTAAACTAAATGACAGCTGTCATATACGAACGAGGACTAAATTCCACCTAAACAAATTTTAGGTCAGATCGGTGTATACACTTGAGGACTAAGTTCATTTAGTCCGCGCTTTAGGTCAGGTCACTTTTGGTCCGACTGCTGTAAACCGCACTTATCTTGATCTCCTATAACTGTTATAATAGGTCAGCTAAAACGATGACGTCATAATCTGTTATACGGAGATCAAGACCAAGTCGGAGACACGAATTCGAAAAGGCCCAGAGTAGCACGCGAGTTTTTTTTCTGTCAGACAGTTGTCATTTCAAAATTTGAGCTGCATTCGCGTGTTGGCTCTTGTGGTGGAAGGTTGTAGCCGGAGAATTGCTGAGAAATTTGCTTTTCTTCGAAGGACAGTTTTTCTCTGGAATTGACAATACGTGTTTCAACGTGTCTTAAACTGCGGTTTCGTGTTCGTTGCGTTGTTTGAGTCACTTATGTGTTTGTGTTGTCAATGATTATTTAAGGTCAAACCCACCATAAACGGGTGCTGTCGAAACCGATGGCTGATGCGTTATCGTTATAAGCCAACCTAATCCTCGTAAAACAGGATATAGTACTCAAAAAAAAAAAAAATTTGAGCTGTCATAACCAACGCCGTTTTCGAATGTATAGTATCGTATACAGCAGACGTTTAGTCCGCGGACTAAACACCAAATTCCACCTAAATTTTTTAGTCCACGTGCTGTATACACTCGTGGACCGACCTAAATTTAGGTCGGTCCACGATTTCAAGCGACCTGACCTAAATATAGGTCGTGGACTATAATCGTTGTAAACACACGCGACCTAAACATTGATTTTTGTGCGACTATTAATAATGTATGTATGTTGAATATAAGCTCATAACATTCCCCTTTGACACAAAATCATTGAAATAAACATGTTTGAGAGACAAATGAAACGATAAATACAGTGTATGAAGGAAAATTAAACTAAATGACAGCTGTCATATACGGACGAGGACTAAATTCCACCTAAGCAAATTTTAGGTCGGGTTCGTTGTAAACACCTGAGGACTAAGTTCATTTAGTCCGCGCTTTAGGTCAGGTCACTTTTGGTCCGACCGGTGTAAACCGGTACTATGACTATTTATCCTGGTTGCCAGGGTGACATGGAAATTTTTGAAAATTCCAACTATTCCAGTTGATATGACTTTTCGAAATACGTTCCACAGAGAGCACGAGTACGAACTCCACTGAATTCACAAGTGTTTGTACTCTGGATGTTGTTGCTGTTTCGTGTGCAAATCGATATCCTGCACTACTCTGGATGTATAATAAAACGCGCCTATTAGTATGCGGCATTCTTTAACACAAACATATGTAGCAAAGAACGTTGGTGTTTTGAAATTTGTAATAAATTTGGGGGCAGACAATAATCGCGCGAATTTGAATTGTCATTTTTATGATGAATTCATTTGAAATATAATGCTGGTGGTAGCAATGCCTTCTAGAAGTACGGGCCGTAATGCAGAATGATGACGTCAAAGCATCGGGAAAAATGTCGCGAAAAACGCACGTAGTCTTATGGGACGTCCACGGGAAAATGTTAATTGTACGGGTTGTGTTAAAGTGAGTGAAATGAAAACACAGTGGTATATGCAGAACAGTGCTAGTGAGCAACTAAAACACAAATTAATGCGGTGCATGCGGTATAATTTGAAAAATTCGCTACGAAATGTTGATCAGTTGTTGTTAGGTTATGTGATGTTTCGTGTCGATTTGCTGTCGCGGTACAATTAATTGGTACAAAATGCAATTTATGACTAAATATTGTTATTAAAACGCGTTCACGCTCAAAAAACTAACGTTTTATTCATATTTTAGCCAAAAAACCGCAAGTGAAATCTCCGTGTACCCGCTGAAGCACACTGCGACGTCGTCTACCGCAGCCAGGCGCAGCCAAGCTGTCAGTTGAGTTGACTATATGGGTTTTCCATAGCAGCGAGCACAGCATAAGTCGACAGGTCGCAGCTATGCCCAGCCAGGCGCAGCTCAGGTGGATTCAACTTTCGTCGTAGCGAAGAGTTACAATCAGCTGTAATTGCTTGAGAAACGCGCGCGATTTGATGTGGAAAATACATATTGGCCGAGCCCAGGCGAGCCGAGTGTATGGGCGGTCCAGACGAGCGACTTTGACAGGTGTCACAGGCGCTCGTGCCACATCCGATCGGAATGGATGTTGAGCACGAGCCAAGGCGATTCGTGACGAGCTGTCAAATGCCGTCCACATGTTGGCGGCCTCGTCTGACTTCGGCTCGCCTGGCCTCGGCCAATATCTATTTGCTACATGAAATGTATGCGAAAATGTAAATAGAGTTGATTTAATATTAGGCGTGTTTTTTTGCTCCTCTATCCAGTAGAAAATAGGATATATGCATTGGAAACAACAACAATCCTGTCCCAGTGAATTCACTAGTACATAAATTCTATTCCTCATTTGTAGTTCACGTGTTGAAGTGTAGAATGTGCTGATGGTTTTTTCATGGTTATGTTGAATGTTTTGGTAGTTAGGAAATTAGATAAAGCACTCATAATGTATAGAAAGCTAAAAGAAATAATTTTCTGTTAGTTCTTTTTCTATTTTCTATCGATTGTGGTAGTGTATGTTAGTTATTTTCTTTCTTTATTTTCAGCTGTTTTGTGGTACCACAGCAAATGCAGCAACCTATGTCAGTCTTAGCGAAAGCACTGTTGTTTTGTACTAGATCGTTGTTTTTGTGGCATAGTTCTATTCTGCTCTGTACCGGAGCAAAAAAACGCACCTATTATTAATTTTTTTCTGGGATTGGAAAACAAATTTTATGGTTAATAGTTTAGATAGTTAATAGCAAAATAAAAAGATAGTTAATAGCAAATTTGAAAGATAGTTAATAGCAAATTGATCATGGTAATTTAAAATACTTGAGTAGCCTAGTGAGTAGATTACTGACTTTTTGCGTGTCGGATCCCTGATTCGAATCCAGGTTCGGACGAAGGCCCGCGCACCAAGCTTTGAGTTCACCTAGCTCTGATTAGGTGCGTGATTTAAAATCAGGGGTAAAGTGAGTCGTCGAATTAATGCATCCACACTCGTGTTCACATTGATTGAAAAAATTGCAACGAAGCTCTCTACCAGCTTCAACTCCTAGACCCGTACGAGGGTTGTCGTGGAATTACTTTTAATTTAAATATGGTTTAAGGACAAGAGGTCTGTTCGCGCACTTAAGCAAACTGCAGCAATAACAGAATTTGGCAGCTAGCTTCTTTTTGCAGCAAAAGCAAAATTTGGCTTGCAGCAAGAGTACAAAAACGACATGCTGAGAATCTATTTTAATATATTATAATAGATTCAGGTACGCGAACAGACCTACGTTTTTTTCTCCTACAAGCCAGATCTATCAAAATGTGTTCATATATTTATTACGAGGGCTGTTTGGCTTCCTCCTCAAAATTTTAATATTATGCTAATAGTATAAAAACTCTAGCGCACCTGAACCGCTAGAAACACTAATGTTCGAAGAACAGTAGAAGAATCGTGCAGGTTTTGAGTGCATATTCCACCACATGAGCTGCTTATTACGGCCAAACTGTTTCAAACGCCACGTTCTACTTTGGTCTCAAGAATGCATTATACCTCATATGGTGGAAGGTTTCAGATATTACCACTGGCATGAATTTCAACGTTTATGAGAGCAAGACACAGGTTAATTATATTCGTTATCAGTTGCTTATTTCAGAAAACTTTGAAAGCAGCATCTCATATAACATCAATGAAGAAAATGCTCAGTGCCTGCAGCACTGTAACTGAAGTTGGTGTTTGGGGCTGCGATCCGAAAAATTTGCAGAACTTTGGGAATTGAAACATCGGTTATTTCTTTTCATTGTAAATGTTTCCGGTATGAATACTAACTGTAAGCATTTATTGATACAAAAGTAGCACAACCGCCTCGTGCTGGCAACCTTTCGCCAGTATCAAAGCCAAAAATATATCACATCTGCTTCACGTTATTATATTACATTCGAAGTTATAGGAGTATAAAGAAATTTAGGATTTTTCAAATAATGGAAAGCTTAATATTTGCTGTTTATTGTCACTACAATATCATAACCAATTGAAAATTCTACGATAAAACCGCTTAATAAAGATATTGCAAACAAACACAAAACCAACAATAGCTGGCAACCCTATCGTGGCTTTTCAACCAAATTTGGCTTGAATAATATTTATAGTAGGTTCCATTAATTGTATGAAATTCATATTGATTTCATGACTGCACTGGAAGTTATAAGGCAAAAAGTTTTATTTTCCTGAGCGAATTTTCAAATCCAAAGACACAAAAATTACCATAGCTGGCAGCACCAATCGAATTTTTCAACCAAATTTCTACCAAACAGAGCTTAGAGTAAGGTTCAGCTACTGTGTCAATTTTATGAAAATCTGGTTACTTATTCAAATTTCATAGGGCAAAAAGCATTTTTTTTTCTTTGTAATGTTTCAAGATGGCACCACTGGCACAGAGTTGCCCACAATTCAAAATCGCTTCTATCAGAACTGGTCCTACTTAAGTCCAATGCATTCTGTAAATTTCAATGGTATCTGATTATTGATTCGTGAGTTCCCGTGAACAGAAGTTTTTGATGCTAAAAATATAGGTTGACTGGGAAAGAGTTACCGTTCTTGTCCGACATGAAATTTCCAAAATTTTTCTTTGAACGTGTAGATAAAGCATAAGATTTGTATACAGATTGGTTTTATTGTAAGAAACGGACAGCTTTTGGAAATTCGATGGTTTAATGTTTTCACTTCCAAATTTTTATTTTTTTCAAATTTAAGACACCAAAATTATCATAGCTGGCAGCTCCAACCGAATTTTTCGACCAAATTTTTACCAAGCGTAGTTTTAAATAAGGTTCAGCTACTGTGTGTTCGTCAAAATCGAACGATTCAATCAGAATTTATAGGGCTAAAAGCAGTTATCTTTTTTAGTGATTTTTCAAGATGGCACCACTGGCACAGAATCACTTGCATTTCAAAATCACTTCTATCAGACCTGGTCCTATATAGGACCAATACATTCTGCAAATTTCAATTAATTCTGCTCATTGGATCGTGAACAGAAGTTTTTGATGCTAAAAATATAGGTAAATTGGGCAAGGGTTACCAGGCGTGCTCGTTATACCATATCAAATTTTTTTTTTGTTTATGTAAACAAAGCACAAGATTTACATATGAGTGGCTTTTTTTTTAAGAAGCGGCAGTTTTTCAAGAGAGACGATAATTTGGAGGTTTTCACTTTCAGTGCCTGCTCTAGCTACAGGGTTGCCAGCACGCTCATCAAAAGCTACATAAATCTACAACTAAATAATAACAATATGTCCTAAAAATTTCGTAATGATTGAATAACTCTGTCAAAAGTTATCGCAATTTAAAAATTTTCAAGTTTTCCCGTTCTGTTTTGAGGCACCTAGCGCACACATAGGGTTAAAAAATTCCAAAACATTATCCGATTCACATGTAAAACACGTTCAAAATTTATTTCGTCAACTTTATTTTTGCAAAACTTATTTGTGTACGGAATAATAGGTATATTAAAAATATCACTAAAATGGCCGCCGGCGCCAAAGGGTTAAAGATTATTAACTTTTTGTGAGACCTGGCACTATTCTGCATATACACCAATATGTCCTGAAAATTTCAGCTCAATCGGATGGCGCGTTCCTGAGATTTTTTCACTGAAATTTTTTGATGATATATATATATATATATATATATATATATATATATATATATATATATATATATATATATATATATATATAATATATATATATATATATATATATATATATATATATATATATATATATATATATATATATATATATATATATATATATATATATATATATATATATATATATATATATATATATATATATATATATATATATATATATAGAAATATGAATTTTTGGCCAAAGTGATTTTAATACTAATGTTCTTCTTCGAACATTAGTAATAAACGGACGTTTAATTTAACTTAAATAACATTGGAACACTTCTAAGAGCCAATTCAGATTTCAAAGTTGGCTGGGCTAAAAGACAAGTAGTAAAAGAGACTTTTAAAGCATTCGGCATATATATAAGAGTAAGTTAACCTTAGGATTAAACTCATTTACAGTGCAGACAAAATAACACCTTGGAATAAATCAAATAATACCTAGCATTATTTCAAAATGCAGTCAATTAAAGATGCAGTGTTGGCTGCGAGGTGTCAATAGAGGTGCTGATGAGCCAAGTGAAGGAGTATCCGATTATTCATGAGAAGGCTACATGCAGATACAGAAATGTCGCTGTGGAATTCAAACATCAACTGAAAATTCTTCTTAGTCACTGACAATTAGCCGCGTCGCAGTGTAACTAGGCGATGTCGTTGGCTGCGCTTGGTCACTGATGGCTGCGCCTCGCTGCGTCGACTGTAATTCAGGCATACATCGGCACTGCCTCGTGGAAATGTCAAAATTTCCTAAACTTATTACGTCACAGCAACAACGATTACGTAGCCTGACGGCCCGTACTTCTAGAAGGCATTGGTGGTAGCAAGCAATGCAGTAAATTTATTTTGGTTGACTGGCTAGGGTAGGTTAACTTAATTAAAAATATGGAAGAAAATCATCGGAATTGTTTTAATCAGTTCATGATGAAAGTCGACAAAAGAAAAAGTAAAATTTATAATGCATATTATATTGAAATGCGTTTCGCAAACTGGCAGGCGTACGCCACCAAGGAATGGGAACAATGTGAATAAGATTTGTTGCTGTAAATCATTTGAATTTTATCTCATTCTATCATTAAAATTAATTCAAACGCTAATTACTTTAAGCAATGCGGTTCAATTTTTCCAGCTTATGTAATCAAATGCTTTAAATTTAAAGTCAATTCTGCCTTTAGAAGCTAAATATATTTCAATTTCTTAACAAATATCGATGTTTTGACAGTCATCTACCGTCTTCTTCAGTGTCAATAATGCTCTCAGTGTTTACTTTCTCTGATAATTTCTTCCCAATATACCTCCCTTTTCTTTTAGCACTGGGTTTGGAACATACTTTAGCGGAGTTGAGGGTCTAATTTGAAAGCCCATCGTCTTGCTCGAAATCATAGAGACGTTGTGATTGTTTTCAAAGCATAAGACATATTTTTAATGCACTTTTTTTCCACACGCTCCGTTGAAATTATATTTAATATTTATATTCTCGTAATATGTTTCCATTTGTAACCATAAACATGTATTCATTTTGATTTGAGAAAAAAATCATTCACATGTATTTGTGGCACCCAACTACCCGCCTAATTGATGCGCCTTTGACGCTTCCTACTCTTAACGTGCGTTCACACTGCTCGATACTGCTTCCCGCAACTGTTTCGGGAAGCTGTTTCGCGTCGTGTGAACGTAGTCCTAAAATTCAAGCTTGTTTCGAAAAAATAGTTTGCAGCGAGCCGCGTCGTTGTCGGTTTTTGTGCGCGCATCAAAGGGACTCGGTGCAATTATTTCGTGTAGAGTGAACGGACATATTTGTTGTATGCAAAGCAAATTAGGAAAATTGCATCTGGGTGAGCAATATATTCAAAAGAGATTCGTTTTTGGACTTATTTTATTTTTCTTTTTAAACTTAACCCTTATGTGTATACCCAACTTAAGTAACGTTGTTGTATACCCGGGTACCTGGGTGCCCACCTCCAGTTTGTCCTCAATCCTGAGTCCGTAATTCCATGAAATCGCTTACAATATTTTTTAACAATAATTCAACATCATCAGAAACTCCCAAAATTATTTTGTTGTCAATTAGCATTTTATAATTCCAGGAAAAATTTTACAGGGTCGCGATGTGCGGCTGGATTGAAGACACATTTCCATGAAATCGTTTAGAAATTTTTTTTACAACGGAATGTTTCATAAACATCATTAGAAACGTACGCAGACGCTGTTCAGGTAACGCGAAAAAAATGTCGATCTACTGCCGTATTCAAAATTACATAATTGTTAAGGGTTGCTTCAACCCGCTTACCCTCTAGCATAAAAACTGCCACATGCTGCGTTTTGTGTTATTCTGAATAGTGCTGCTGAGACGAACAAGTGATATTTTCATAATTGAATTAAGTGTTATTTTTATAATAAATCATGGAAGAACTATCGAGAGCTGAATTTGCAAGGTGAATATCATTTCCAAATATATAGATAACTATCTCATTTTTGTATAATAATAAACTCGTTTTTATCATTCTATTAGATTGAGTCGCTTGGAACGAGAAATTTATCTGAAAAATCTGCTTGGAGAAAGTGATGAAGAATCAGATTTCGAAGACGACAGCGATGATGAGAATTGTTTGCCTGAGAGTATAGTAAAAGAGCCACCGTCAGACACAGGAACTCCTGCCGAAACGACCGAAGGTGAAGAGGATTCTGAGTCGGCTGAGAGTGGCAACGAGTATCAAACGCCCAGTACATCAGCGGTTGAATCTGGTGAGGAAAGATCAAATGAATATATATCGAAAGATAAAACTGTGTGGAGCAAGACGCCGCCTCCAATACACAAAACACACGCGCAAAATATTTTACGTCAAAGATGTGGTCCACATAGGTCGACAGAAACCCTATCGATAAGAGACACCTTCAAGAAAATCTTTACAGTGGAGATGGTGGATCTAATTGTTCGACATACAAACAGGAAGGCTGAAGCAGAAATTTCTATATATAACGAAAGGAACCCGAATTCGATACGATCATGGAAACCAATTAGTGTGCAAGAATTTTATGCATACATTGGGGTTTTAATTTCTTCTGGCGCAAACAATTCGAATACTGACCACATAAACGAAATGTGGAAAGCTACTTCATACCCTCTCTATCGCGCATCAATGGGAAACAATAGATTTCGATCTATAATGCGATTTATTCGTTTCGACGATGCTCGTACGCGCCAGAGCAAACAGGATAAAGCAGCTCCTATTCGTGACATTTGGACAATGTTGAACTCTAATTTGGATAAAATGTACAAGCCGACAGCAAATTTAACTATTGATGAGCAGCTTTATGCTTTCCGCGGCCATACCAGGTTTACCCAATATATACCTTCCAAGCCAGCCAAATACGGCATCAAGATTTAGTGGATTTGCGATGCCGAAAATTCATACCCTATTCAGGGCATCATTTACACGGGCAAGCAGGGAAATGTTCGCGAAACAAACCAAGGGGAGAGGGTTGTGAAAGAACTTGCTGCGCCGTTCAAAGGAAGTGGGAGAAACATTACAATGGACAATTTTTTTACCACTTTGCGTCTTGCCAAGCACTTATTATCGTGGCAATTGACTATAGTTGGTACCCTGAAGAAGAATAAACCATATATTCCCGAGCAAATGTATTCTTCTAGATCGAGAGAGCTATACTCTTCTCTCTTTGGTTTCCACGAGCATGTAGCAATCTGCTCGTATGTGCCAAAGAAAAATAAAACTGTAATCCTACTCTCGACGATGCACTCAGATACTGCTGTAACTGATGATGAAAAAAAGAAGCCTCACATGATTACCTATTATAACAAATACAAATCAGGCGTGGATGTAATGGATCAGATGGTTAGCCGTTATACCGTGCAAAGGCGTACCCAACGATGGCCTCTGGCTTTATTTTTCAACGTCATAGACATAGCGGCTCTAGCATCATATATCATTTATTATGAAAATAATAAAATGATAAAGAAAAAAACTCATCAACGACGACTCTTCCTACGTCAACTGAGCGATGAGTTATCAAAACCTTTCATTGAAGATCGCGCTAAAAATGACCAAATACTCCGGAACTTTACTACAAAGACTGCGATCGAGAGTGTAATTGGACCAATCGGACCACAGCTGTCTGCTTCCGCCTTTCTTCCACAAACTCAATGTCGAGACAACACTGGTAGATTAAAAATAACTGGCTCTTGCCATATATGTTACAAAGACACAATAAAAAGACGCAGGAAAACGCGAAAGTCTTGTTGTGTTTGCAAAAATCCTGTGTGTGATGAACATTCAACATCCACTACAAAATGTAACCATTGTATTATGAACCAATAAAAATGTTTTATAATATGCTAAAATTATTCCTAATTGTTTATTTATTGACTTCAATCTTCATAATATATCAATATCATTGAATTTCTGGGCTGAAATACTAGTGGGCACCCAGGTACCCGGGTGTGAGCTAACGGTATGTTGACTTTGACCTCACTTTTCATAGGTTCAAAAAAATCGCAAAAATTTTTCGAGCTTCTAAAAGAGTTAAAAGGAGAATTCCTGAAGCCTCAGGTTGCTACCTCAATTATTTTAAAAGTTATAACTAAAACAATGACGAAGTGGGCACCCGGGTACCCGGGTATGCACATAAGGGTTAAATATATAAATGTCATTACAGCAAATGTGGGAGCGATATTCGGAGATACAACTAACGAACTTGATGGCGTATTTGTTTCACCCAAACTAATGGCTCGTCTGTTTCACATTTACTTTGCGCGCAGTGTAAACACCAAGGGTGAGCAAAAAGTTTCGCGAAACATCGTCTTAACGTTGTTTCGAGAAACAGTTTCGCACAGTTTGAACGCACGCTTAAAAATCTAAGAACACTCATGTTGTCAAATTAGCTTTTCATCGATGTGCAGCGATCGTGCGCGTAGAACAGTACCCGCAAAAGAATGCAAATTGCGGCGTTAATTTTTCATTTCTCAGCTTAGTGGTGCGTTAATTCTATTCTCAGTTCAATTATTAGTGCTGTGAGCTCATTTTTGAACTGAAAATCGCCAATCCAATGGTATGAGAGCCGATTGTAGCTGCACAACTCTACCGTGCAGTTCATTTCCCAGTTTTGGTTGGATTTTTTCGATGTCGCTTTCCTTCTTGCCAAATTAAGTTAGTAATCATGTTCAAACTTTATCATGAACTGCTTTTGCGGCATAAAGGTAGAACTATAAGGCAATTAAGTGAACTTTAACTAGCTTAAGGTCTGTTCCCGTACTTTCAGTAACTGAATTTTACTGAATTTTCCTCAATCATGTGGTGGGGAATTTCATGAAAAGTACGGGAACGCTCTCATTGTATTTCCTGAAAATTGACAACCGAAAGTGTCAGTTTTCGGTTTTTGGGAGAACAATAGTGATTTTAAAAATCTTCCTAAGCGGTAATAAATTATCGTCATAAAAATATTCGACCTTCATAGCAACATTACGCAAAAAATATGTTGCTTGCCGCGCACATTTGAAAATATTTACTCCGTTTGACACTTTTCAGTATTTTTCAGTAGCTAAAGGCTGGTACTGAGTTCGAGTTCACGTGAAACTTTGACATTTCCCAATTATCTGTTCATTCTTTCGAGCGAAAATTTTGACAACGGAGAAAAGCAGAGACACTGCTCATTCTTGACGGATAAAATGTCAAGAATTTCACTTTTCGATCGATTTTCTTATTGGAAAGTCATTTGCACTGCTCAATTTTCAAATTGAAACACTAAATGTCACTTTTTCGCTCGAAAGAATGAACTGCACAAACTAAATTGGCGTGAAATGATTGACAACATGTTTCAGTGCCATCTATGTTTTCGAAGCGAAAGCAACTTCAAAGCAACTTTTCATGCGAAGAACACAGTACCAAACTTGCTTATTTTCAAGCGAAATTTTCGCCGAAACAGATTTCGCGCGAAATTTTGTATGAAAATTTCACGTGAAATCGAACTCAGTACTATGCTTAAGACCCTACTGAAATTTACTGAAAGAGGGGAAATTTTCAGCTTTCAGTAAAACGGAGTACGGGAACAGCTGCATTGCAATTAATCGCGATTAATCGCAATTAATCGTAGTACGGGAACAGACCTTTAATCGACAGTACGGTTGCATAGAAATGTACTTATCTGCATAATGTACTTATCTGCCGTTTCGTTAAGTTTCGTTGAATTCAGGCCACTTAAAGCATAGTACTGAGTTCGATTTCACGTGAAATTTTCATACAAAATTTCACGTGAAATCCGTTTCGGCGAAAATTTAGCTTGAAAACAAGCAAGAGTTGTACTCTGTTCTTAAGGTAAGTACGCAGTCTTGCCTGAATTCCGTCACTAGGTTTTGCTATTTATTTCTACACGGAAAAATTTCCGTGTAAGAAGTGTAGAATATTACAAAGTGACAGTTAGTTGTGTAGATCATTTGTATTTTGAATTTTCAGCAAACATAATAATGGATAGTGCTTTCGCGAGTTTGATGTTGATGTACAGCGCATTTGTAGTGGCTGAGTCGTTAGAAAATGATAAAAAGAAGAAAGCATCAGTGAGGGTCAACCCTTATCTCATTGAAAGGAAAACAAAAGGAAGATTTAAGAAAGATGTAAGTTTTGCAAGTTAGTCCAAATGTGCAAGTAATTAGCTGCAACCAATTTGTTTTTTCCAGTTTGAATATTTGAAGAAGTATCCACATGCTTTTAAAGAAAATATGTACATTTGCATTTAATTTCCATATTTACCGAAATGTTAAATTCCATGACAACGCATTTTACGATGGACATTTTGGTTTTCCCACCATATGGAACAATGGAAAAAAGCATATTAAGAAATATTAAATTTACCCAAATTGGCGTAAAACAAACCGAAGACCGTCTGTTTGTGACGGCCCATTATGTTTGCTGCAGGAAAATTCCCTAAACCATACAAATATTAAATTTTATTGTACAATGTACCTATTCCTTCAATATTCAGTATTGTTATATTGAAGATGTCTGGTGCCATCTGAATATTTTTCGGACGGGAAGTATATATCGCATTCTGGTGCTGCAACTTTGAAAAATTTTAGGTGTAAATATTCTCCATAATATAGTTATTGAATATGTTAAATTGGTTGTGGTGCAGACTACACGAACATATTAAACATCGCTGATATATTATTTTCCATTAAAGGAACAAGCCTGCAGCCCGCTTCACCTATAAATTGTTTCATAACATCGTTAACATCGCATTCAGCTTCAGTACGGCGGCATGTGATTTATAAATTAACTTTCGTGAAAAATAACATTAAGAATCTACAAACTCCATGCTAAATACTATATGTTACTCCTTTATCAATGTTCATTTAAGTTTGCTCGCTCATCATTCTGCAATATTATGAAACAGATCGAATTTTACGGTAGAAATGAAGTTATAGTAGGAAATGTTAAAAACTACTTGCACGTTAAATTCCATTAGGCTGAAAGAAAATAGGCGTAATTTTTTTTAAGCAAAACTATTATGTAATGTATTTAATAATGCTTTATTTGATATAATTTTCTTTCACACGAATAAATAATTTTCATACATGCATTTCATATCGCGTACACATGCGGTGTTCAAAACTTTAGGTCTGTTCGCGTACCTGAATCTATTATAACATTCAAATGCTTCAAGTCAAATTTTGCAGCAAAAATAAGCCAGCTGGCAAATTATGTTACTGCTGCAGTTTGCTGAAGTACGCGAACATACCTTTTATAACGTCGCACTAATTCAATTAACCAACCAGGTAATTAAAGTGCTTCCTAGTAAACGTATCTGCCAAAAAAACCAAATGTGCTGGAAAATCATTGCTTCAAGTTCTGCACGAACTATCCTATGCATAAAATTAGTTAATTTGTCGACAGAAAGTTTCGACGTGCAACACATTTCAAATTTTCAAACAAAATTCAAATTTGACGCGCGTTCAAAATGGCCAAAATGATTGCTTTATAAGCCGTTCACACTACACTCTAAATCAAGTAGATTTAGAAGCTGTCAAAGTTAATCAGGTAATAGCCCGTTCACACTAGACTCTAAATCAGGCGATTTCGATCAGCTGATCGCTTTAGAGCTAAATCAACTTAAATCTACCTGATTACCCATACATTTTTTTCGGTTTCCGACCGAGTTAATCAAGTAGATTTATATGCCGTTCACACTACACTCTAAATCAGGCGATTTCGATCAGCTGATCGCTTTAGAGCTAAATCAACTTAAATCTTACCTGATTACCCATAAAATTTTTTAATAGCTAGCTTATTTAATCCTGGAGATATAACTGTATATTGCAATTTATTTTCTTTAATATGGAAAAACTGAAAACACCAAACGACCCAACTTGATATTTTTTAAAAAAAATTATATATATTTTGTTGAATATGGTTTGTTATTGCTACTTCAAATAGCAATTATTATTTAAATGCATGCAATTATTATTTTAAATGCAAAATATTGTATAGAAAAATCTACTGCAATTTAATACTCACATCATGTAATATATTAAATGAATTAAATTAAAATTAAATTGATTTTCAGTAAGCTTCTTCGATTCCTCCATTCTCGCCATTTTCGCACATTTCACGTGTTGGTTTTTGGCTACGAAAAATCTGAAAAATCCCCGTGTGTTTTAGTTCTAAAAGATTATAGTCTCTGATTAGATAGCTTCTGAAAATGTGTCTAAAAATGGTTGAGTAAACGACGCGAGCTACGAAAACGGAGATGAAGATTTGGCGATTAGCCAAATGTTCAGTTTTGAGTGGTTTTGGGAGTGCGCGATTTGGTACAAAGTGCAAAGTTCTTTTACGATTTTTGAAGCAACTGTTCAATGCTTTGAGCTGCGCTTGTTTTTGGGGGTGTCTTTTTGTAAGCTAATTAATTTAAAATTAAAAAAAAAAAATTTTCTTCGATTCCTCCATTCTCGCCATTTTCGCACATTATTGGCCAATCGGTCCCTCCGTCTTCGTAATTTCGCGTCGTTTACTCAACCATTTTTTTACTAAACCATTATTGTGAATATTCTACAAAAAAATGCTAATTCCCCTTCGCGCGTGCTGAATTCGTGTACTCTAATAAGCCGTTCACACTACACTCTAAATCAAGTAGATTTAGAAGCTGTCAAAGTTAATCAGGTAAGCGTTCACACTACCCGACGTGATTTAGAATGAGGAGATTTAGAGAAAGAAATGTCATTCGAATTTATGTGTACAATTTTTTTTGCGCGAAAGTTGTTGAAAATGGTGCAGGAACATGCAAGAACATTTTCTTTTCACTTTGTACAACTCACATTTTCCTTTTTTGTTCAATTTTTGCTATTTTAGAATGAAATTCGAATGACATTTCATTCAAATCTACTCTCGCTCTCACGGATGGAATCCACCACGCTCTGAGAAAAATTCACCAGGGGCAAAATTCACAATAGTACCTGATTTGTACTTCCGGGTTTTTTTCCCTATCCGGTCCAAAACTTCCGGTCAACCAGGCAGCGCTGCTTCGGGTGTGGATGGAAATCTCTCGTATCTCTCTCTCGCAGAGGTTGAGGACAGTCCGTGGGCCTTCGATGGCTAGGGGACCTGAACCTTCTTACCTCGGCATATAAATCTACTTGATTAACTCTGTCAGACGCCGAAAAAAATGTATGGGTAATCAGGTAGATTTAAGTTGATTTAGCTCTAAAGCGATCAGCTGATCGAAATTGCCTGATTTAGAGCCTAGTGTGAACGGGCTATAAGAGTAGTTTTGCAGAGAGTTTCGAATTTTGTTTTGATTCCTTCCTTCTTTTGCGACATGTGCGGTGGCCATTCAACAAAAAAACGGCACCTGGATTAATGGTTCTCGAGATTGGTTGTGAGATTTCGACGTGGTGTCGGTAAATTATCACATCGATAATAGGTCGTCTGTTCGCGTACATAATATATGCATAGGTCCCTCCGTTTTCGTAATAGACAGTCGTACTGGCCAAATTTTTTGCAAATTCGTGCTGCCAAATTCTGTTACTGCTAGTTTGGAAATAATGGAAAATCCGAAATCAGAAACTGTCAAAGACCCTCCACAGTTTCGGTATGTAATTTGTTTTCGGTATGTATATTTGACGGTTGCGGTATGAATCATTGAAACTCGAAGCGAAGAGTCAGCCTAATTTCGTTTGCTAGATAAAGTGACCCACCAAAATCGAATTGAATCTGATCAAGTTTATAATTTCTGTTTCAGCCACGACTGCTGCGTCCAGCGACATTGCCATCGGTAAGTGAATCTTGATCGTTGTGTAAAATAACAAAACAAACAGCAGATCAAAATCAAAAATACACCGATCAAAATCGAGGGAAACTATGAGGAAATAGCCCAGGTTTTAGAGTGAATTTGATTGCAGAAACAACTGATCGAGTTTTCTACAGTGTCGAAGGAATTTCTCACTCACTCATTTCTCACAAGAGGTTTGTTCGTTTCGTGTGCAGAATTAGCTTAATTAACCGGATTTCATTTCAGGGCAAGGACCCTACCGTTCCAGAAGAATTAGGCCAAGAAGCTAGCTGCCCATCGACTTTTAGATGAAATCTATCGCGGAGGTTGTGTGGATACATTCCAGTGGCTTGCAATCTTATTTATGGCGCTCGGACAAAAAGACGTCTCGAAATACCTGTCGGGCCCACTGTCTGATTACAGCGTGCATTTCTTACATCTGAGAGTTTTTTGCAATCGCATTTAAATTGGAAAATCCTGAACAAGATGACGAAGAAGATAGTATGCCGGGAGCGCAGAAGGTTCTATTGACATGCGTAGGAATGGGTTATACAAATATCAATAAAAGAGTGTATGAAAACTAATTCTGGTGTTTGTATTATAAAAAACCTGATAAGTTCTAGACTCAGAAATTGGGGCTAATATTTAGAGTGAAGAGAAACATGCTCAAACTTTTGAACAGCTCAAAACGAGCCATTAGGACTCGAGTATCCGAATCGATACTAGGGCCAAGAAAACATGGAAGCTGAGATGTTAAAAACAGCATGATAAATCAATAAATCTTCAGGGTTAGGAATTTATTTAATTAACTTCAAACCTTGGCAAACAAATCAATCACACACTCCATAATTCAAAGAAGGAAGACCTAGGCGAAATTAAATCACAAACAAGCAATTTTCGCTTTATCCCGATTAGCGCTTATCGTTCCTTCTTCATCCGCTTTCAATCGCATCCGATCGCAAATCGTCCGCTCATGGATGTTGGATTAATTTAAGAGAAAAAGCTTTAGCCTTTTCTCTTCATTAATTAAGAGAAAAAGCTTTAGCCTTTTCTCTTCATACATTAACATAAAATGGTTGTTGGATCGGATTTTCGGTTGTTGGGTTGGATTTTTTTTTTTAATTTTTATTGTAAATTTTAATATTATTGTGAATTTTGTCCCGGCTGAAATTTTCTCACGTCCGACCCGGATTTCCGTGGTGGAATATCCTCAGAAATTGGGGATTTATTTTTGACCACATATTTTTCACGGTAATTGATAGGAGGATCGTTGAAATTATTTACAAATAAACAGTTGTCAGATAAGAACCAATTATATTTTATACGTAAAAGTGTTGTTAAGTTCTTTAGCGTTTTAACGGAAATGTGCATTAGTCTCTAAACTAACATTGGATTAGTCTCTAAACTAACTAACGGACATTGGTTTAGGTCAGGGTTTTCGTTTCATTATTTAGTCCTAAATATTTCGTCGAGTATCATTTAGTAGATATATACATATATAGTATGAATGAACTGTGCAACCTTGTCTTATATTAATTTTAGAATCTGGTATAAACGAAATTGATTAGAAAAGTTCTGATGTATTAGGAAAGGTACAATTTTACTTTTTTTCGAAATTGAACTTCAAACTATGCATGTTAGACCAATGTATTGTTTCCTTAATTAAGAAATTAGCTTTTTCATAAGCATTTGGCCAATTATTCCCCGTTATTAGTATGGTTGTGTCGTCAGCAAGGGTATATAATATTTTAACATATAAATTTAATGACTTTTTCAGCTAATTCAAACACTGACGCTGCATATATGGGAGAAAGGAATTCCTACAATTTTTTTTTAGTATTCCTAATTCGTTCCATTGCAGTGCTGGTAAGTATTGCAAAAGCCTCGTCAATTCTTTTGCCTTTTCTGAAATCAAATTGGACTTCGATAATTCATTTATTGGCCTGTTAGTCTATTTTTTTTACATCTTTCTAGTGCCTTGGGCAAATACATTTACCACGGATATTGATAATATTAGGCGTGTTTTTTTGCTCCTCTATCCAGTAGAGGATAGGATATATGCATTGGAAACAACAACAATCCTGTCCCAGTGAATTCACTAGTACAGAAAATCTATTCCTCATTTGTAGTTCACGCGTTGAAGTGTAGAATGTGCTGATGGAAAAAAGAAAAGCTCATGAGAAGTTACTTTTTTTTCTGTGAGGTGGCTTTGGGGTTTCATGGTTATGTTGAATGTTTTGGTAGTTAGGAAATTATAAAAAGCACTCATAATGTATAGAAAGCTAAAACAAATAATTTTCTGCTAGTTCTTTTTCTATTTTCTATCGATTGTGGTAGTGTATATTCGTTATTTTCTTTCTTTATTTTCAGCTGTTGTGTGGTACCACAGCAAATGCAGCAACCTATGTCAGTCTTAGCAAAAGCACTGTTGTTTTATACTAGATCGTTGTTTTTGCGGCATAGTTTTATTCTGCTCTGTACCGGAGCAAAAAAACGCACCTATTATGTTCGAAACATTTTTCTCTAAAAGATGGTAACGACTATGGGTTTTTTCAATTTTTTAGGCAATATTAAATTAGGAATAGTTATTAAATAAATGATGTTGGAACAAAAGTAACCAAGATAAAAAGTCTACCTTAGTCATATAAAACATAAGGTTTAGGCCTTATCTCTAATAATGGTTGTAAATGGATAAGTGAACCGAGATAAGAAGGTTCAGGTCCCCTAGCCATCGAAGGCCCACGGACTGTCCTCAACCTCTGCGAGAGAGATACGAGAGATTTCCATCCACACCCGGAAGCAGTGCTGCCTGGGTGACCGGAAGTTTTGGGGTGACCGGATAGGGAAAAAAACCCGGAAGTACAAATCAGGTACTATTGTGAATTTTTCCCGGCTGAATTGTTCTCAGAGCGTGCTTAATTCCATCCGTGAGAGGGAGAGTAGATTTCAACGAAATGTCATTCGAATTTCGTTCAAATATAGCAAAAATTAGACAAAAAAGGAAAATGTGAGTTGTACAAAATGAAAAGAAAATGCTCTTGCATGTTTCTGCACCATTTTGAACAACTTTCATGCAAAAAAAATTGTACACACAAATTCGAATGACAGTTCGCTCTCTAAATCTCCTCATTCTAAATCACTTCGGGTAGTGTGAACGCTTACCTGATTAACTTTGACAGCTTCTAAATCTACTTGATTTAGAGTGTAGTGTGAACGGCTTATAAGCGTTCACACTACCCGAAGTGATTTAGAATGAGGAGATTTAGAGAGAGAGAAATGTCATTCGAGTTTAAGTGTAAATTTTTTTTTTCGGTGAAAGTTGTTGAAAATGGTGCAGGAACATGCAAGAACATTTTCTTTTCACTTTGTACAACTCACATTTTCCTATTTTGTTCAATTTTTGCTATTTTAGAACGAAATTCAAATGACATTTCATTCAAATCTACTGTGCCTCTCACGGATGGAATTCAGCACGCTCTGAGAACAATTCAGCTGGGAAAAATTCACAATAGTACCTGATTTGTACTTCCGGGTTTTTTTCCCTATCCGGTCCAAAACTTCCGGTCAACCAGGCAGCGCTGCTTCGGGTGTGGATGGAAATCTCTCGTATCTCTCTCGCAGAGGTTGAGGACAGTCCGTGGGCCTTCGATGGCTAGGGGACCTGAACCTTCTTACCTCGGCATATAAATCTACTTGATTAACTCTGTCAGGCGCCGAAAAAAATGTATGGGTAATCAGGTAGATTTAAGTTGATTTAGCTCTAAAGCGATCAGCTGATCGAAATCGCCTGATTTAGAGTGTAGTGTGAACGGGCTATTACGTGACCAAATAAATAGCAGACCATAGGTCTGTTTCCGTACTTCCAGCAAAATGCAGCAGTAACAGAATTTGGCAACTGGCTTCTTTTTGCTGCAAAATTTGGCTTGCATTTGGCTTGCAGCAAAAGTACGGAAACGACTTGCTGCGAATTTATTTTAATATATTATGTAGGAAATACATATTGGCCCAAGCCAAACCAACAAAGCCTATGGCCAATATGTGTACACCCTCTTGGTTTGAGATGGTTATGATTGGTCGATATTGGCCTGCATTCCGATCTGAGTGGGATTTGGGCACCAACATGCACCAACCAAACGGATTTGACAGGCTGATAATAGACAACTGAAACTCACCAGCTCCGGCCATGGTGTGGACAGTAGCATCTGTCCTCGAATTGGTCTGTGGTGGCCCAACCCGAGATGGTTTAGCTTGGGCCAATATGTATTTGAAGCATTATAATAGATTCAAGTACGGAAACAGACCTCATTTAATTCCGTCACCTCGTGCCTGAAAAAACTCTCCACTTGTGCTGCAGAGCCACCTACGAGCAAAGAGCAGCACTGAAATTCTGACACTTTTCAGGCAACGTTTCAGGTCGGACTGCGTACCGATTTTCTCAAGTGACCTGAAAAAACTTCAGGTGACGGAATTCCGTCACTCTTTTCCCATGCATTTTAAAGGGGAACCGAAATTCAGGCAAGACTGCGTACTTACCTTTAGCATGAAAAGTTGCTTTGAAGTTGCTTTCGCGTTGAAAATGTAGATGGCACTAAAACATGTCTCCAATACAGTTCATTCTTTCGAGCTAAAAAGTGACATTTGGTGTTTTAATTTGAAAACTGAGCAGTGCAAATGACTTTCCAATAAGAAAATCGATCGAAAATTTTGTCCGTCAAGAATGAGCAGTGTCTCTGCTTTTCTCCATTGCCAAAATTTTCGCTCGAAAGAATGGCCAGATAAAGCATAGTACTGAGTTCGATTTCACGTGAAATTTTCATACAAAATTTCACGTGAAATCTGTTTCGGCGAAAATTTAGCTTGAAAATAAGCAAGAGTGGTACTAAGTTCTTAGCATGAAAAGTTGCTTTGAAGTTGCTTTTGCGTTGAAAACGTAGATGGCACTGAAACATGTCTCCAATCATTTCACGCCAATTTAGTTTGTGCAGCTCATTCTTTCGAGCGAAAAAGTGACATTTGGTGTTTCAATTTGAAAATGGAGCAGTGGCATTGTCTTTCCAATAAGAAAATCGATCGAAAAGTGAAATTCTTGACATTTTATCCGTCAGAAATGAGCATTGTCTCTGCTTTTCTCCATTGCCAAAATTTTCGCTGGAAAGAATGACCAGATAATGGAGACATGTCAAAATTTCACGTGAACTCGAACTCAGTACCAGCTTTAATGGAGACATGTAAAAATGTAGCTTCACGGTTAAAGCATAGTACTGAGTTCGATTTCACGTGAAATTTTCATACAAAATTTCACGTGAAATCTGTTTCGGCGAAAATTTAGCTTGAAAATAAGCAAAAGTGGTACTCTGTTCTTAGCATGAAAAGTTGCTTCGATGTTCCTTTCGCTTTGAAAATATAGATGGCATTGAAACATGTCTCCAATCATTTCACGCCTATTTAGAATGTGCAGTTCATTCTTTTCGGGCTAAAAAGTGACATTTGGTGTTTCAATTTGAAAATGGAGCAGAGCAAATGTCTTTCCAATAAGAAAATCGATTGAAAAGTGAAATTCTTGACATTTTATCCGTCAGAAATGAGCAGTGTCTCTGCTTTTCTCCATTGCCAAAATTTTCGCTTGAAAGAATGACCAGATAATGGAGACATGTCAAAATTTAACTTCACGATTATCTCAGTACCAGCCTTAACTCAGTACCAGCCTTAAGTGTGTAACGACTAGACCAATAGAAGGCATGTAAATATTTGAATATGTTTTATTTATTTATTTATTCACCAAAACAAGGTACAAAATCACATATAAAATATCAAATTAAAAATAAAATGGAAAAGTAAAGTAAAGTAAAGGAAAAAGTAAAAACAAACAAGTTAAATAAGTAATAAACAAATTAAAAAAAGTAACAAATCAATTAATAAATAGCAATCAATAAATAAAACATTTACATATAAGTTATAGCTTACGGTTAAAGGTACGGATGGCATGGAAAAGAGAGGATTTGAAGGATGATTTGGAAATCGTAGGGGAACATAAACTGCTTAAGCATAGTACTGAGTTCGATTTCACGTGAAATTTTCATACAAAATTTCACGTGAAATCTGTTTCGGCGAAAATTTAGCTTGAAAATAAGCAAGTTTGGTACTGTGTTCTTAGCATGAAAAGTTGCTCTGAAGTTGCTTTCGCTTTGAAAACGTAGATGGCACTGAAACATGTCTCCAATCATTTCACGCCAATTAAGTTTGTGCAGTTCATTCTTTCGAGCGAAAAAAAGTGACATTTTGTGTTTCAATTTGAAAACGGAGCAGTGCAAATGTCTTTCCAATAAGAAAATCGATCGAAAAGTGAAATTCTTGACATTTCATCTATCAGAAATGAGCATTGTCTCTGCTTTTCTCCATTGCCAAAATTTTCGCTCGAAAGAATGACCAGATAATGGAGACATGTCAAAGTTTCACGTAAACTCGAACTCAGTACCAGCCTTTATGCTGTTGAATACTCTGCAGCATCTATTTACTGGCTCAGTAGCTCTGTATGTGGTCGAATGAGAATATTCTTTTAGGAAACGATTGGACCTCACAGGGATATTTATCAAAATTTTATTATTCAGATATTCTACATTAATAGCGCCTCTAATGACGTCGAATTTGAAGCAGGCCGATATCACCATTCTTTTGGAGGCTAGTGTCGATAAGTTTAAATGACTCAGTCGAAACTCAAAAGGGGGTAGGCTATTAAAATCATAAGGGTTGTATAGCTCTCGCAAGGCGAAAAGTAAAAATTGCTTCTGTATTGACTCGAGTCTGTCACTGTGGGTTTCAAAAGCAGGATTCCAGCTAATACAAGCGTATTTGAGAATAGGACGTACAAGTGAAGTGTATAAAGATCTTGTGACCCACAGGCTACGAAATTCTTTGGCACGTCTTTTGATGAAGCCTAGTTGTTTGTTTGCACGAGAAAGTATTTTATCGTAGTGTAAAGTGAAGCGGAGTTTTTCATCTAATTTAGTTTGTGCAGTTCATTCTTTCGAGCTAAAAAGTGACATTTGGTGTTTCAATTTGAAAATGGAGCAGTTCAAATGTCTTTCCAATAAGAAAATCGATTGAAAAGTGAAATTCTTGACATTTTATCCGTCAGAAATAAGCATTGTCTCTGCTTTTCTCCATTGCCAAAATTTTCGCTGGAAAGAATGACCAGATAATGGAGACATGTCAAAATTTCACGTGAACTCGAACTCAGTACCAGCCTTAAGAACACAGTAGCACTCTTGCTTATTTTCAAGCTAAATTTTCGCCGAAGCAGATTTCACGTGAAATTTTGTATGAAAATTTCACGTGAAATCGAACTCAGTACTATGCTTAAGATAACACCGAGGTCAACAATGTTATCAACTCGAGTTAGCATATTATTACCGAGGAAGTACGTATTGTGTGTGACCGTGCATTTTCTGGAAAAACTAACAACCTGGAATTTATTAATGTTGAGAGAGAGCTTGTTTACATTGCACCAATGATCAAGGGAATCAAGCTTGAATTGGAGAAAGAGGGCATCCGATTTCGATTCAATGGTCTGATAAAGAATGAGGTCGTCTGCATAGAGTAAATGAGGTATGCCTGCTAGGACGTCAGATAGGTCGGAAATAAATATATTGAAGAGAAGTGGACCAAGATGGCTACCTTGGGGTACACCAGAGGTAGCACTAACGTTTTTCGATAAAAATCCTTGAAATTTTACACATTGTGTTCGATCGCAAAGGTAGGAAGTCAGCCAGCTGAGTAATACCGAATACCGAATTTCTGTAGCTTATAATACCGGTAATACCGAATTTCTGTAGCTTAAGAATTAAGGTAGAATGGTCAACTCTGTCAAATGCCTTACTGAAGTCTATGTAGACTGCGTCAATTTGGTAACCTTTTTCCATTTTGCATAGAACGTCTGAGATTAGGATTGTCAAGTTCGTGGTAGTTGAGCGACCTTTTCTAAAGCCATGTTGCTGCTCGTTTAGTCAGGAATCAACTAGGGAAGAAAGTTTGTCGTATACTACCTTTTCGAAAAGTCTTGGAATCGAAGACAAAATGGCAATGCCCCTATAATTTTCAATACAGCGTTGATCACCATTCTTGAATATGGGTGTGACATATGAGAGCTTCCAACAGGATGGAAAAACTCCTGACGAAAGTGATCTATTAAAAAAATATGCAAGGGAGTTATAAGCTGCTCCACACACTTGCATAAAAAGATCGGAGGAAGAAGATCGGGCCCAGGAGTTTTGTTGCAGTCGAGATCCAAAATTGCTTAACGTATTTCATCGCGGGAGATTTCTAAATGGCTGACAAAAGCCGTTGGAGTTGAATCAGGGGAAGAAAGGTGTGAGTTTTTTGGGTCTGGTGCATTAAAAACTCTTTGGAAACTATCTGCGAATAGGTCACATATCTCTTTAGGAGAAGAAGACATTATATTATTCAGAAACATCGACGATGGATAACCAGTAGTTTTTCGCTTCACATTAACAAAATCGAAGAATTTTTTCGGGTCGCGGACTATATTTTCGCCGGTTGACCTAATGTATGTATCATAAGCCTCATGAGACTTTGCTAAAAATAGCTTAGCAACTTCATTATATCCTTCCTGAATAGCAAGACTAACATCAGTATTTTCTCTAATCAGCTCATAATGTTTGTTTCTACGATTTTGCAAATGCCTAAGGTCTCTATCAAGCCATGGCTCAGACAATTTTTTTTTTTAACTTTGGTACATATCTATCAACGGCGTCAAAAATGTTATTGTAACAAGAGGAAATGGCTGTCTCGAGATCTTGAGTTGAAAGAATATTCGTCCAAGAAGTAGTATCAAGAACATGTTTGATGCTTTCACAATCAGCATTAGGGAAGTCAAATACAATTGAATTATTGTAAGTTTTTAAGTAGGTGGAATCAGGAGTGGAAATTTCGACTGACAGTGCTGTATGGTGTAAACTGTTGCAAAAAAGATGCGCAACGTCATTAGTTGGACTAACCACTACTTCGTCATAAGCATTTGTGAAGACTAGATCTAACCAATTTCCATTTTGGTTAACAGTTTGGGAAACCTGCTGCAAATCATTACCATAAAAGGCACTCGCAAGATTGAAATCGTAGGTGTCTACAAGGTTTACGGAGAGAAGGTAAGAGTCATTTTCATCTGGAACAAAGCAAAGATTCGGACGATTGAAATCACCCAAAACTATTATTTTGTCTTTTTCGCTCAGTGATGTTGCTAATGAAGATATTGTGTCACAAAAATTGCTGTAGATGGATTCGTCAGATCTAGGGGGGATGAAGACAACCGCGATGTAAATTGAGTTGTTATTAAAGGAGGTCCGAACAATTAAATATTGGAAGAAAGCATTTGGGGTGGTATCTATGAGCTCACTTGAAAATGTGCTGCTAACAGCAAGTAAGACACCACCTCCTCACGACTGACCCGTAGAACAATAATCACGGTCGCTTCTGTAAATGGTCCAAGCACTATCAAGAATCTCCTCATTTTTTATGAGAGGCATTAAGCCAAGTTTCCGTGATGGCAAGTAAATTAAAGTGGATCGATTTGGCGTCAAGGTATAATTTACTTAGCTTGCCTCTCATACCACCACAGTTGTAATAAGAAAGTTTGAGACTTATCTGAGTTTGGTTAGGAAAAATGCCTAACAGGGTTGACTGATCTTCGAAGAGATTCAGATGTCATATTGCTATCTATGCCTATGATTTTATTAGCTACGTTAGTATACCTGCTTGAGGGAAAAGATGACGCGTCAAATGCTGGGGGTATAAATGCATTATTATTATTACGAGTAAATGCATTACGAGTAAAAGCATCAGTTAACGAAGAATTATCTGTTGTCACTAGAGACTGAGTAGCTGATGAGAGAGTCTTATGGGTGGAAGAAAGTGGGCAAAGGTGTGGCTAGGGATACATTTTTTTTTTACAATTTTTTGTTTCTTATTCCTAGTTTTGCCGGCAATGTTTCTCCAGGGGCTGAATGTCATTCCCTTCTAGTTGGTGTTGCCGTTGTTTCCACTCCAGCACGTAAAAAGCCACGCATATTTTGATGGAACAAAAACTTTACACCGTCTGGAGGATTTATGTTTGGACTGGGGTAATAATTTCACTTCGTCATCTTTTATGTGAAAATCAGCTTCGAGCATCATTCCCAACCATTTGTCGTCAGCAGAAGAAGGAATCCCTTTCACGAATAATGCACTTTTGATTGATGAAGTTGTTAATTTGGAGGATGTGTGTTTATTTGGAAGAATTTCGTTGGTTTTTTTTTTATTTTCTGTAAACGATGCTGCCAATCATTATGGGACCAAAAAGTACCGATTTTGTAAATTGGGGTTTCACAGTCGCGATTTGAAGGTTTTTCTTGAGTGGGTGGAATTGTGCTCTCAGCTAGAATCCTTACAGGTGATGTTGCTTTGTCCTTCGTCCTCATATTCCTGACCGTTGTTTTGCTATTAATCTCTAACGTTGCGTTGAGTAGCTCTTGATGGAGTGTTACATCGTTCATTAATAAGTTTTCGTCTGCATCATTTGCTTCGCAATGACGGTCTAAATCCTCCAATTTTCTGCTGATATCAGCTAACTTTAGTTGTTGCTCGGACAAAGCGTCTGTGAGCCTGTCAGTTTGCATTTTTAACGTTGGTGATAAAGTTTCAAACTTTTCAAGCGTATCTTTGGTGTTTGGTTGGCAAGCATAATTAGCATTATTACAAGTGGATAAATTCGAAGACAAGGAATCCACTTTATTAATAAGAGTATCCATTCTCTTCCCAAGCGTGTCAAAATATTTTTCGTGGCTCATGCTGTTCGATGCTTGTGCTTTGTTTACATAGACAAAAAAAAATTTGATATGGTATAACGGGCACGCCTGTTAACCCTTGCCCGATTTACCTATATTTTTAGCATCAAAAACTTCTGTTCACGGAAACTCACGATCCGATTGGCAGAATTAATTGAAATTTACAGAGTGTATTGGTCTTAAATAGGACCAGGTCTGATAGAAGTGATTTTGAAATGCGGGCGATTCTGTGCCAGTGGTGCCATCTTGAAAAATCACTACTAACTGCTTTTAGCCCTATAAATTCTGATTCAATCGTTCGATTTCGACAGTAGCTGAACCTTACTTCAAACCACGTTTGGTAGAAATTTGGTCGAAAAATTCGGTTGGAGCTGCCAGCTATGATAATTTTGGCGTCTTAAATTTGAAAATATAAAAATTTGGAAGTGAAAACATTCAAACCATCGAATATCCTAAAAAATGTCCGTTTCTTACAATAAAACCAATCTGTACACAAATCGTATGCTTGTATGTTCAAAGTAAAACTTTGGAAATTTCATGTCGGACAAGAACGGTAACCCTTTCCCAGTTAACCTATATTTTTAGCATCAAAAACTTCTGTTCATGGGAACTCACGAATCCATAATCAGATACAATTGAAATTTACAGAATGCATTGGACTTAAGTAGGTCTGATAGAAGCGATTTTGAATTGTAGGCACCTCTGTGCCAGTGGTGCCATCTTGAAAATTTACAAAGAAAAAAACTGCTTTTTGCCCTATGAAATGTGAATAAGTTACCAGATTTTCATGAAATTGACACAGTAGCTGAACCTTACTCTAAACTCTGTTTGATAGAAATTCAGTTTAAAAATTCGATTGGTGCTGCCAGCTATGGTAATTTTTGTGTGTTTGGTTTTGAAAATTCGCCCAGGAAAATAAAAATTTTTGCCCTATAACTTCCAGTGCAGTCATGAAATCAATACGAATTTCATACAATTAATGGAACTTATTATAAACATTATTCAGGCCAAATTTGGTTGAAAAGCCACGGCAGGGTTGCCAGCTATTGTTGGTTTTGTTTTTGTTTGCAATATCTTTATTAAGCGGTTTTATTGTAGAATTTTCAATTGGTAATGATATTGTAGTGACAATAAACAGCAATTATTAAGTTTTCGATTATTTGAAAAAACTCGGTGCAGGTAACCCTAAATTTCTTTATACTCCTATAACTTCGAATGTAATATAACACCGTGAAGCAGATGTGATATATTCTTGGCTTAGAAACTGGCGAAAGGTTGCCAGCACGAGTCGGTTGTGCTACTTTTGTATCAATAAATGCTCACAGTTAAATTCATACCGGAAACATTTACAATGAAAATAAATAACCGATGTTTCAATTCCCAAAGCTCTGCAAATTTTTCGGACCGCAGCCCCAAGCACCAACTTCAGTTACAGTGCTGCAGGCACTGAGCATTTTCTTCATTGATGTTATATGAGATGCTGCTTTCAAAATTTTGTGAAATAAGCAACTGATAACGAATATAATTAACCCGTGTTTTGCTCTCATAAACGTTAAAATTCATGCCAGTGGTAATATCTGAAACCTTCTACCATATGAGTTATAATGCATTCTTGAGATCAAAGTAAAACAAGGCATTTGAAACAGTTTGGCCGTAATAAACAGCTCATGTGGCGGAATATGCACTCAAAACCTGCACGATTCTTCTACTGTTCTTCGAACATTAGTGATTCTAGCGGTTCAGGTGCGCTAGAGTTCTTTTCCTTTTATACCTATGTTAGGTAGCACATGAAGCTTACTTAGCCGCGTGGGTAGATCATTAGCTTCTTGTGTGTTTAGCAGTGGCAGCTCGTCAGGGGCGGCAGGGTCGGCCCGGCCGTACCAAAAGAATTGACTAATGTCACCCAAAATAAGAAAGATAAATAATTAATGCTAAGCACTTTATTACTACAAATTGATTTCCTAATAATATCTGCCTTATTCAATCTTAGGCTATTTATAAGCCGCGTATACAATCTCAGATCAAAACAGCAGTTACATCGAAATAGTATAGTGTAAACAAATAAACGACCCGTTTGCATTCGACCGTTTTCATCTCAATCTTGCTTCAATCCTGGTTTGTGTAAGCGGCTATCTTGAGCAAAACATCAAGCAAGTGCATCGTTCGCACGACGGCCAGCCAACGGGCCTCCCAGCCTACATCATTCCGTTCAAACATTATGTACATACGAGTACGATGCATCATACACCCAAAGAAGCGGTGGCCGCATCATACCCAGCAAGTACAAGCAAAAATCAAGCAAAGACACGGTCGAAATTGCGGCCCGAACCAAACTGGCCGAGTCTAAATACAGTCTAAGCTATTCCAAACTCTGCAGATAGCCTCCATTCGAAACAACATTTTCATACTAGCTATTTAGTTAGGTGTTTTGCAACGAATTTTACACCCCGCATATAGATGAGGCAATGCAAAAATTTCTGCGGCCAGCCGCAATTTGCTGGTTAAAAACAGTAGGTAGCGTAGACGCTCTGTTATGTTACTCTTTAGTCGATCTTAGGATGCTTTCTGTTCGTGAAGAGATTAGTTTTCTGTTAAATAGCATTGCATAAATAGAAAAAGGTCAAGTACGAGTTTTCTTACTGTGTATGTAAGGCAGTAAGACAATATTGATGTATGCTGGTCAAATAAAAAAAATATTTTTTTATCGATTTTATGATGAAGAGGACCGGGAGTGCCTCTTCATCATAAATGAAGAGGCACTCCCGGTCTTAGATACCAGAAAAGGCATTATCAGGTATGGGTTCGAAAAACTAGCGCCACGGATCTACCGAAAGAACCTCACCCTAAAAAGGTGGCTCACATGACGGAGGACCCACCTAAAAAGGAGTTGGATACATGTTCGAGGGTGACATCTGAGGATGAATTGGATGTGGAATCATTCTACGCAGACGGGGTTAATGTCAGGACTACCTCCGAGTTGGGTGGCTGCCTGGACCTCATGACTCTGGAAGCAGAGGAAGAGACTGGGCAGACATCTGTGTCAAAGGGGAAGGACCTAGATCTAACCATCGTTGAAAATAAATGATGGCGAAGGTATTGCAGATCAACCTTCACCATTCCAAAGTAGCATCAGCTACCCTGCTCTTCCGACTGTCTAGGACAGAGAATGAGCTGATTCTAATCCAAGAACCATGGGTTGCCAAAAACCGGGTTTGCAGGTTACACACCGATAGATACAGACTAGTGGTACCCGATGGCTTATATGAGTCACGTGTCTGCATTCTTGTCAAGAAAACCATAAACGTCCTTGTACTACACAATTCTAGTGGCAGGGATAACATGGCTATTGCAGTGGAAATCGACCAGAGATCATACTGGTTTGTTTCTTGCTACATGGCACACGATCATGGCGATAGCCCAACTTGCGACATTGTCAAGGGTGTTGTGGCTGAAGCATCTTCTCCGTGACTGGAGGGTTCTACAAGAGTGCTCATTCTCTGATCATAGGTACATATCGTATATCAACACCGTATCGTATCGTATACCTTTATCAACAGAAAGAGGCCAGACTGGACGCTATTTAATTCTCTGGTACGATCCTCACTGGAAACTGCTCCTAGCAGCATTGACTGCTACCATGAATTGGATCGGGCGATTGACACCCTTACTAGTTCTCTGAACTCCGCGTCTAGGGAAGCATGTAAGCCACCCTCGGCTAGAGGCAATCCTAAGCCTCCCTGGTGGAGTATGGAAGTCAGCGTCCTGCGGAGAGAATGTAGGAGGGAGTTTAATACCTCAAAAAGATCTAATGACTGGTTGGTGTATAAAACGAAGCCGAAGGCTTTTCAGTATGCCATACGCAAGACTAAGAGGTTCTCATGGAGATCTTTCTGTGAAAATGTAGAGAGTCTCAGCGAGACAAATCGCCTTCGTAAGGTCTTACACACGACACCAAAGGCTATGCGGCGCATCATGAACCCTGAAGGCATATGAACTAGTTCGAGTGCAGATACTCTGAACGTTCTTATGGACGCACAATTCCCGGGCAATTATTGACCTATAGAGACAGTGCACCAAACGGAACTAAATAACGGTAGAACGCCGCCTCTCAGAATATCAAACTCTCAACCGAGGTAGGCTATTTAAATCCCCGGGCCTTGATGGCGTGTTTGCGGCTGACGCTCAGCAGTCCATGGAAATATCGCTACCATGGCTCAGGGAGATTAATAACGCTTGCCTACGCTTCTCGTATGTTCCCACCAGCTGGCGGTAATCTAGAGTTGTGTTTATTCCGAAAGCAGGAAAAGTCTCTCATGTTAAGCCAAAGGACTATCGTCCAATAAGTCTTAACTCAGTCCTGCTTAAGATTTTGGAAAGGATCATTGATTACCATATTAAAAGGTCAATCGATCCTATGTTGATCTCGCAGTCACAACACGCGTATACCAAAGGCAAGTCTGTGGGGACTGCTCTCCACGTCCTTATTGTGCAAGTTGAGAAATCTCTTGCTCTTAAGGAATATAAGCTTGCCGCCTTCTTGGACATCGAGGGGGCCTTCAACAACGTAAATTCTAACGCAATTGTTGAGGCTTTCTCGGTGCTGCATGTGGACGAGCGGCTGATTGCTTTTATTGTACAGCTTCTCAAAAGTAGAGTGGTTATCTCTTCCCTGGGGAGTGCCAGCGTAAGACGAGGAGTCAGTATGGGCACACCTCAGGGTGGAGTCCTCTCTCCCCTGCTGTGGAGCATCACGGTGAATACTCTTCTAATGAGGCTGGACCGTGCCGGCCGCAAAGTGATTGCTTATGCAGACGACATAGCTGTAGCAGTGTCGGGAAAGTATTTATCTACTTTATCGGAGAGGCTAAATCACTCTCTTGACATCCTTTCACGTTGGAGTCGTGAATGCGGCTTGAATGTGAATCATAATAAAACGGAACTAGTGCTGTTTACAAGGATGTACAAAGATCCTGGTTTTGAGCTATCCAAAGTGAGTGGGGTCTCCATTAACTTGAGCCAGAGGATCAGGTACCTAGGGCTGATACTTGACTTGAAGTTACTATGGACTTACAATGTAGCAGAAAGAGCTCGGAAGGCTTTCAATGCACTTTACAGCTGTAAAAGAGCCATAGGAGCGAATTGGGGACTACAACCTCGTACTATTGCTTCGCTTTACACTGCTGTGGTTGAGCTAATTCTACTGTTTGGGGTGGCGTTCTGGTGGTAGGTTGCTCTTAAGGCTAGCTGCAAATAGCAGCTTGAATAAGTGCGGACAATGGCTGCACTACTTGTAACTGGTGCGCTCTGCACCACCCCTACTAAGGCACTATTCTTGTTACTTCATTGGCTGCCAACCAATCTACTTATCTTACAGTAAGCTAATCTTGCTGCTGTTAGACTAAATTGTATCTCGGCATGGAATAGAACAGAATTCGGCCATGCGAGGATTTTGGTCGAGGGAGTTCCCGCTCCAGCGGGTGTTGACTACATCGCTCCGCAGTGCCTACTAGATTTAGAGTTCACAACTCGCATTCCTGGTAGGGATGAATGGCGTGATGGTGTCGCCCTCGAAAGTGGGCTTATCCATGTATACACTGACGGCTCAAAGCTAAACAATAGAGTCGAAGGTAGTGTATACTCAGATGAGCTGAATCTCAAGCTGTCCTTCCGTCTATCAGACCATTAAAGTGTCTTTCAGGCGGAGGTTGTGGCTATTTTACAGACAATCGACTGGCTTCTGTGTAATCGAATATTCGGGGTTAATATTGGCATTTTCATAGATAGCCAAGCGGCTATTAAATTCCTCCCTGGTCCTTGTATAGTGTCCATGATTGTTGCTGAATGCCGTGCATCTCTTAGGGAGATGCCGAGATATTCGGCTGTACCATTGATTTGGGTACCTGGACATAGGGGTTTTCAGGGCAACTGTGAGGCCGATGAGCTAGCAAGGCTTGGAACCTTGTTACCAGAGGTCTCCTGCTCCCTCTCAATAGGTATACCGATGACATCGGTCAAACTGGCCATCAGGCAAAAAGATCTCGAGGATGCTAGGAGGTCCTGGGCGGATGAATCATCCTGTGCAATAGCAAGGCAGTCCTGGGTATTCATGGATGCGCATCGCACCAGGCAGCTTTTAGGCTCAACTCGAAGTGCTCTACGCTGCACTGTGGGAGTTCTTACGGGCCACTGCCTCAAAGGACGACATGCACAACGATTGGGAGTGCAGTTTAACGATTTCTGTCGGAGTTGTGGCTCTGAGGATGAGGAGGAGTCCGTCCTCCACCTCTTGTGTCTGTGCCCGACGTTGGCAAGGAGAAGGTTAGTGGCAATTGGTGCTCCCTTTCTCTCAAACCTGACCGAGTTGTCCCTGGTTAATCTAAAGGGGATAACGCGATTTATCAAGGGAAGCAGATGATTTCCCGAATTCAGTGAGTAGGAGAGAGTCACAAATTATTGTGGCATCACAACGGGCCGCTCTTGTGCCTATGTGTGCTGGTCGGTGGACCTCTGTGGACCAGCAGCCACTTTAACCTAACCTAACCTATTATAGAAAAGATAGTATGATATTTAGTCAATTGAAATGTTATGTACGTGGTAAGATGCATACATGTTGGGATGCTTCGCCACTGATTCACATTGATTATAAATTTGAGAATGAAGCTTTCTACCAGCTTCAACCCCTAGACCTAACAAGAGGTTGTCGTGCGATTACTTTACTTTAGGTAACACATACAGCATATTAATCAGGCTAGCGAGTAACAGGTAAAAAGGATAAAGAACGAGTTAAAGGATAATCGATTATGAGCACAAGAGTGAGAAAGAAAGGCAATTACAAGTTAAACAAGAGAAGAAGTAATTAGTGGCAATCTAAAGTAATGAAAAACACAAATATTTTACAGTAGATTTCTTTAGTATATAATGCCAAATGTTCATTCGTTAATTGTTGCTTTGTTCTTACATTAAATCATTTAAAATAATGTCTAGAATTCACCATATTTATTTTGTTTTGTTTGTCGAAACTTTACACCATACTAAAAGATCGAAGAAGTTTTTGTCACGGTTATTGGAAGCATATCGTTTATACTTTGGATTCAGTGGTGAAGAAAATTTAAGAAAACTTTGGAGTCCAAATTTTCGATGTTGCAGATGTTTACGTTACCATGCAGTTTGACTTCAAGGTACTCACTCATGTATGCCTTTTGCTATCTCAGCTATATGGCAAAAACAGCAGAATCATGTGAATAGGTCTGTTTCCGTACTTCAGCTAACTGCAGCAGTAACAGAATTTGGCAGCTGGCTTCTTTTTGCTGCAAAATTTGGCTTGCAGCAGAAGTACGGAAACGACTTGCTGCGAATCTATTTTAATATATTATAATAGATTCAAGTACGGAAACAGACCTATCGATTGCTATTTCTGTACAGCCAACATCACTGGAATGAATTCGATGTCAAAAAATCTTATAAAATACCCAGATACGTCATCTATGTCAAAGCCAGTATTATGTGAGAATAATGTACTTCTCCGCAGCCCTTAATAGCCACCGTTTCTGAAGAACCGTAAACTTCTCGTGGTAGCGATTTCATCAAGATATAAGAACCATGGAAAAGCGGTATCAAGAAAAATTGACTCCTAACTTGTTGGCAGATTATTGTTGAACATGTTTACGTGATCATCCAAACTACTTTTATAATATAATAGAAAATTAATACTATCTTGTAAATAAAGGGGAAAAATTAAGTAATATTTAACAAATTTTTTAGAAGGTACTTTTTTGAAAGTATGTTGTTACTAATTTTCGAAGAAAATTAGTATTAAACTCGTTTCGTCAAAAATTCATCATATATATATATATATATATATATATATATATATATATATATATATATATATATATATATATATATATATATATATATATATATATATATATATATATATATATATATATACATATATATATATACATATATATATATATATATATATATATATATATATATATATATATATATATATATATATATATATATACATATATATATATACATATATATATATATATATATATATATATATATATATATATATATATATATACATATATATATATATATATATATATATATATATATATATATATATATATATATATATATATATATATATATATATATATATATATATATATATGTATATATATATATGTATATATATATGTATATATATATGTATATATATAGTAGAAACTCGTTATAGGCAACTAATTAATATCATCCTAGCAGCCGATTTCGAGTTTTTGCTTCCTTCATGTATAGAAAATTGTGGAAATGTGCTTGGTTTTTGTAGGAATTAGGAGACGCATATAACGCAGATATAAGTAAATAATTTAAAAAATATATAATTTGAGAAGAGTATAAAATATTGTTAAGAAATCTAGATATATATTACTGTATAAAGCAAATTTTTTGAAAAATATGAAGTTATTTTAGCTTGGCTCTATTTGTTTCTCTCATTTCCCTTAATTGCTTTATGCTTATTTGAATATAACATTAAAATTTCACTTAGTGAATAAGAATTTTCTTCAGACCAGCTAATCATAAGTTCAACGCTTTTTAAAAATTGATTGAAGGTTACAGTTGGCTCCGAATCTAGATTTTCAGATCCTTCGGTATTTTCGGAATCAGTGATTTCGACAGTTTCACGATTCTCGTAAGTTAAACGAATGGCGTTCTGGTCGATTGGGTGAAATAAAGGAGTACAATTTAGTGGAAAATACATTACTGATATGAAACCGTCGTCGCTGCTAATTGTTTTTGGATGGTAAGGAGCATTGTCGATTAATAATGCCGCATGTGTTGGAGGATTTTTGGATCGAAGATAAATTCGAACTTCCGGATCGAAGATAAATTCGAACTTCCGGATCGAAGATAAATTCGAACTTCCGGAACAAACATTTCATGAAACCATTGCACGAATATAGCATACGTCATCCACTCTGATTTATTGCTTTTGTAATCAACCGGCATCTCAGGCTGACTTTCCAATCACTAAAAGTTTAATTTTATGATTTTTTGAAGCATTTGCACAAGCCAAGAAAGTTATTCTTTCTCTCGCCATATTTCGTCCTGGTGCTGATTTTTCCTCTACTGCAACAAATGTTTTATCTGGTAGCATCTTCCAAAAAAGACTGCTTTCATCAGCATTATAGATTTGGTCATCTGTAAGTTGAGATTCGCGTATGAGGTTTTGAAATTTTTCTACGAATGGTTCCACGACATCAGTATTGGAAGACAACTTTTCTCCACACACTTTAAAGCTAGAGTTACAATCAATGCAACCAACATTTGTTACACTTCAAAATGAGTTCTAACACATGAGAACGTATGAGAACAGTTACAATGATGCAACACAACTTTGCTTGGCAGCAGAGTTTGCTCATATCTCAAACTTGGCATGGCAACAACATTTTTGAAAATATCCAATTCCACCTGTTCCTATGAGAGTCCGGGAAATCGGAACTGTCATATGTAAATGACAATCAGAAATTGTATTTTTTTGTCTCATTTTTGCTTTGCATTATACTCCGCAGCTTTTAGAGGATAAAATATTCACTGATATCTCTTTCCGAGACTGTAAAGGATCCAAATTATCGAACAGCAATTTCTTTAATATAGCCAGTGACAGATGACAGTAAATGTTGTGTTGCATTGATTGTAACTCGTTCCACCAACAAAACTTGGCAGCAAATGTTGGTTGCATTGATTGTAACTCAAGCATAAATGGTCTTATTTCCCGACGGTTTTTAAAATTCGCAAAACATCCATTGCTGGCGCTAAATCCTCCCTCTTTCTCAGGGTTCAAATTGTAGATCTGAGCATCTTTTTTCTTTAATATTTCACTGGTAACAGATAGATTCTTGTTGTGCTGTCTCATGAACCACTCAAATAGTTTTGCCTCCGTTTGGGGATTTTCAGGTTGACGTAACTTCCGTTAGCATCAAATTTTTGATTCAGTTGATCCATCGAAAACTCGAATCTTTTCTTCACTCTTTTTAATTTTAAATATTGTGGCTTTCTGAATATTGTATTTTTCGGCAATCGATTCGTATGATTCAAATCGATGAACGGAATCTAGGATTTCTATTTTGTTTTTTTCATAGATAACACGTTTCGCCTTTAAGGAGCCATAGTTACCTTAATCATACTATGATTTATTGTTAGTCTAACGATACATGTATACATACCTTTCTAAATGGTTTCAAATAATAATTTTATTTCCACTCTAGCAGAATCAAAAACATACACGAACCACAACGAAACTAACGAAAACTGCCTGTACTTGCAAACAGACGTGCTATCTTTTACGTGAAGAATAGAAAAATGCGCAATTCCAGGAAATAAATGGCACCAAACGGAACAGTGGACACTTTTTTTATTTTTTTAAATGCATATCTACTTATTTGGAATCACTTTTTGTAGTTTGCTTAGTGAATCTAATATCCAGTTGCTTATATCAAATCTGAAAATTATGCCCTGCTTATATCGAGTAGCTGCCATTAACGAGGGTGATCCGATTGAAATGAAACTTTTCGAGAACATAGATGTATATAAGAGGTAGGTCCATTACTTTTTGGAATTCAGATATCTTTCACTTTGGCGGTGCCGGGCATTTTAGTGAATTTTCAGGTAGACTTATATTTCTATACAGGGTACATTTTCGCTAAAACTAAAAATTGAAAATGAAAACTTATTACGTTTTAAGTTTGATCATGATCAAAACATGGAAATTTTGAACCTTGTGTGGGTGCTGAAAGCCTAAAAGTAGACAAGCATTTTTTTTCAAATTTCGATTTGTCATAACTTCTAACAAAAACAATCGATCATCGTGAAATTTGCAGAACATATTGATGTAGACTAAAACTTAACATACATGGACTTTCAAGATTGTGCGGGCAACCCT
>OX376374.1:79148687-79207328 GCA_947369275.1 Nemotelus nigrinus
TGCCACCGGATTCACATTCAGATATTTACGGATCTAAGTCTTATACCAGCAGCTGCGAAAAATCTTCGCAAGTAGTCTACAGCCCCTGGCCATCGAATTAGGACCACACATAAAAATTGGGTTTTTCTGTTATTCACTTTGTAATACGAACAGCAGACAATCCTTAAATACAGATAGCTTACGGCAGTAGAAGACCAATTCTGTATGCACAGTAATTAGTAAATGTGTTTCGGTTTTTCCTGTTTTTTGCCTGCATATAAAGACGAAACCAAATTTTCGTCATGTACCGGTATTATTATTAGGTCGGTACGTTGTATATAAATGGTTGTAATTTGAAAATGTACATCATTCGTTTATTGATTTTAGAGGAAACTAAAGGTAAGTGAACCAACTTGTGAGCCTTTAAAAGTTATGTCATGTTTCTTTTTTTGTTGGATTTTTTTTTTTGCAGACAAACGGAAAAATTGAAATGGATACGGAAACGGAAAAATTGAAAATGGGCAAGAAAAAATACATTTCGAGGGAGAAAAAAAGCTTATATTTCTGGGCTAATCAAAAGCGGCAAGTACTCTTTCCGAGAAATAGCGAGAAACGAAGGAATTTCACATGAAACAGTTTCAAGGATAGCCAAACATATTAAAGAGTATATTCCGTGGAATTTCAATAAACGGAAAAACACTCGGCGAACCGCAAAACAACTCCACGAACTGATCGTCGATCCGTCAATGTGCTTTGGAGAACCGCCATGCAACTTTGAAAACAATCCACGAAAAGTTAAAGGAGTGCAACATTGAAATATCGATGAGAACGTTGCGGAGGACGGTTGTACTAACAGAGCATCAAATGTTATCGCCCAGCTAAAAAAAACCAAAATTGACACTCAAAATGAAAAAGGCTCGAGTGAATGGGCTAAAGCGCATAGAAGCTTTACAAAAGCGGACTGGGAAAAGGTAAAATGTAAAAAATCGAAGAAACACATATTTTGTAACTTATTTTTGCATATCCAATTTGTGAAATGTTTTTATATATATATATTGTTTTCCTTTAGGTACTCTTTAGGACTACAGGCCAATTAGCCTGACTTCCTTCCTTCTTAAAGTCCTCGAAAGATTACTAGATCTCCACATCAAACAAAGACTTGGATCTCAAACTCTATCGAGAGCCCAAAACGCGTACATGAAAGGGAAATCCGTTGAAAACGGCTCTCCATAGAGTAGTGCTCGAAATAGAAAAGGCACTCAACTATAAAGAATACGCTCTGGCAAGCCTTTCTAGACATTGAGGGCGCTTTCAATAATGTGCACACAACAGCCATTATGGAGAGCCTCCACGCAACCAACACCCACCCCGCTGTTCGCAGCTGGATAAGCAATATGCTTAAACAAAGGCACATAACGGCTGAGTGGGCGGGGGTCACAAATCACCAGGCAGGTCCATAGAGGCACACCGCAGGGAGGAGTTCCATCCCCCCTCTTGTGGAACCTGGTTATAAATACAATTTTGGACAAGTTGGAACGCAAAAGGACTTACGGTTGTGGCCTATGCCGATGACATTGCTATATTAGTCTCGGGCAAGTTTACGCACTCCCTCTGCCAGCTCATCCAGTATGCTCTGGGGCTGGTTGAGGAATGGGCAAACACCGTGGCCTCGGCATCAATTCCAATAAAACTGATCTCGTGCTTTTCACTAGGATGTACAAAATCACTGAATTGGCCCCAATCAGGTTGAGCGGCGCCAGGTTAGGGCTCAAGTCACAAACTAAGTACTTGGGTCTTATTCTGGACAGCAAGCTCACCTGGAAGGCGAATTTAGAGGAGAGAGTTAAGCGGGCAAGCAATGCGATTTACGCCAGCAAGAGAGTACTGGGTAAAACGTGGGGTCTAAGCCCTGCTTTAACGCATTGGATCTATATGGCGATAGCCAGACCTATACTGGCCTACGGATGCTTGGTCTGGTGGCCAGCTGTAAATAAGATTACCTTTGCCAGCATGACGAATAGAGTCCAGCGGTTGGCGGCTCTCTGTACCACAGGTGCCTTAGCCTCGACTCCTTCGTCTGCACTGAACGTCCTGCTTCATCTGCCTCCGCTTTACCTCTTCGTTAAGGGCGCAGCTGCAAAAGCTGCTGTCAGGCTTAGCGAGTCGGGACACTTCGAGTCACGATCCTTCTTTCACAGCAGTATCGAGTGGGGGTACGCAGGTAGCACCGACTACTTGGTCCCCACTCTGTGCTTCGAGCGGGGATATCAAGCGATTGTGGGGGATGGGCTGGAGTGGAATCAGCAAAGGGGCGCAGCAGCTCTTAGCATCTACACTGACGGCTCTAAAACGGTTGCCGGAGTGGGTGCTGCAACATGTTCTGCAGATGCAACTATTAAAGCAGTCTTCAGGCTTTCTAACCACTGTAGTATTTTTCAGGCGGAGGTTTTTGCAATACGTAAAGCCGCAGACCTAGCACACGCCAGCGATACCACAAGTGAGGAAATCAACATCTTTACAGACAGTCAAGCAGCGGTCAAAGCTCTGATGTCTTACACATACAAATCGAAGTGTGTACTGACTGTATTCAAGCCCTGAACAGACTGGGCAACCACAGTAGAGTCCGAATTTTTCTGGGTTCCTGGTCACAAGGGCATTGAAGGAAACGAGAGGGTGGATGCGCTAGCCAAGCACGGAGCTAGCCTTCCCTGGCAGGATCGGTTGACATTTTAACTCCAATCCAGACGATCAAATACTCTATCGACTCCAATATGATGCAAGGTGCGATGTGCAGATGGCGTGCAACTCAGACCTGCAAGCAAACCAAAATCATGTGGATGTCATACAATCACGCAGCGACTAAGTTCCTGCTCGATTTAACGCGGACTGACTGCAGGCGGCTGGTCGGTGTCATAACTGGCCACTGTCTTGTAGCAGCTCATGCCATGAAAATGGGGCTCCTAACCAGCGACACCTGTAGGAAGTGTCAAGAGCCGGGAGTCTCTGAAACAATCCAACACCTTCTGTGCCACTGCCCGGCACTGGGGAAAACCAGGCAACGCTGCTTCGGTGAGCCCTGGCTGGTGGATCTATCACATGTGGCGGAGCAGACGCTGAAGGAAATACTTCAGTTCGCGAAAAAAGTCCGGGGCCTTCGATGGCCGTTTGGACCTGAATTTTCTCCGGGTCAATTTATCTGTTATCGCTACGGACCAAATGGGTTTATGTGTGGCCATATGCCAGCCAGTTGAACCTAACCTAACCTAGGTACTCTTTAGTGACGAGTCTCGGTTTGAAACTGTAACAGAAAGAGCTCAGTTTGTGAGAAGAAGGCCGCAAGAGCAATTTAGCGAAGATTGCGTCCAAAAAACTGTAAAACATCCAGCAGCAGTGATGATTTGGTCGTGCTATTCGAGTGAAGAGCCGGTCTCCTATACTTTGTTAATGGGCCTATGGATGCAAAACAGTATCAGGATGTTCAGAAAACTATTTTGGTGCCATATTACAGATCGCTGAATTCCTCAAAATGCAAATTTACTTACATGCAAGATGGAGTCCCACAGGGCAAAATCGTCTTGAGTTTGTTATCTTCAGCAAGGTCAAAGTACTGCCATGGTGAGGTGACTCCCCGGATCTGAAACCAATTGAAAATGTGTGGAGCATGCTTAAATCAATTGTTTATTCATCGGAAAATAATACCGTGGGTGATCTGAAATCAAAGATCGAAGATATTTGGCTGAACGATGAGAGCATCAAAACTATGATACGCTCATGTATTTGGAGTATGCCTGAAAGAGTTCGCGCTGTCATTGCAGCAAAGAGTGGAAATACCACCTATTAGCTAATAATGAAATATAACATTATGCATAATACATTATGCATAATGCATAATACAAGTTTGTCGGTTTTTGTTGTTGGCTGCAACAATTAAGAAAATGACGAATAATTGAAGTGGTCCTAATTTGTTGGCCAGGGGTTGTAACACTTTTCATTTCTTAACTTTTATCAGCACAAATCAATTTTTAATACTTTTAACAAACGTCTCTACTTAATATGCTCCTCTTGTGATCGTCTGCTAGATACAACATGTGGCAATCCGCTGCTTCTGCTACATAATTTTCATCCTGCTCTCGATGTTAAAGTTGAAATTCCACACTTTGATGGGGGTTAACAGCAAACAGAGCGTTGCTGTGTTTATACTTTCAAAAAGCTAATTACGAGCTTATAGGTGCTTATTTATGGCTCGATAATAACTCACTTGAGGATATAGTTAACAAATTTTATATCATGAATCAATATATAGGAAATCTCGTCCCCGTGATTCGCATAAACGATCATTGTAGCTTCCGTAACTGGTTTTCAATTGGTTTACGGAAAATTATTTTTAGATTATTTTGAGATATTTTTAGAAATCCGCATTTGAACTACAAAATATCACTAAATCTTCAAGATTATAAACAACTTTTCTTATTTAAGAAATTAAAATATTACTGAAAATAAAAGTAAGGTATTAATAAAAAATATGATTAGGATTTTTTTTTGTAAGATTAAGTCTCAGATTCCTAATAATCTCAAGTATTTTTTCAATTATATAAATTCACTTAGGAAAGTTTTCTCACTTCCATCAAGTGAGTATCTTAATGACATACGCAGTTCTAACAATTCAGCCATTGCTGATGTATTTGCCTCTAGTGTCTCGAAAGTTTATGTCAACCGTGCAACTCAATATGAACCCCTTAAAATAAACTCATCTGTTAATTTCGCACAATATCAATTAGAGCCAGAAACACTTTAAAAAAATGTATTGCCATTCAAACAAGTAAGAGCCTGACGGAATCCCCCCAATTCGCATCAAGAACTGTGCAAACAGATTATATTGACCTCCATGCTTAAAATTTTTTATCAATTGGCTGCTTTAAAAGCACCATCCGGTCTTCTTTACACTCCAATCCATAAATCGGGAGATAAATGCAATATTGAAAACTAACGCCCAATATATATATATATATATATATATATATATATATATATATATATATATATATATATATATATATATATATATATATATATATATATATATATATATATATATATATATATATATATATATATATATATATATACACATATATATATATATACATATATACATATGTATATGTATGTATATATATAAATATATATATATATATATATATATATATATATATATATATACACATATGTATATGTATGTATATATATAATATATATATATATATATATATATATATATATATATATATATATATATATATATACATATACATATATATATATATATATATATATATATATATATATATATATATATATATATATATATATATATATATATATATATATATATATATATATATATATATATTGGGCGTTAGTTTTCAATATTGCATTTATCTCCCGATTTATGGATTGGAGTGTAAAGAAGACCGGATGGTGCTTTTAAAGCAGCCAATTGATAAAAAATTTTAAGCATGGAGGTCAATATAATCTGTTTGCACAGTTCTTGATGCGAATTGGGGGGATTCCGTCAGGCTCTTACTTGTTTGAATGGCAATACATTTTTTTAAAGTGTTTCTGGCTCTAATTGATATTGTGCGAAATTAACAGATGAGTTTATTTTAAGGGGTTCATATTGAGTTGCACGGTTGACATAAACTTTCGAGACACTAGAGGCAAATACATCAGCAATGGCTGAATTGTTAGAACTGCGTATGTCATTAAGATACTCACTTGATGGAAGTGAGAAAACTTTCCTAAGTGAATTTATATAATTGAAAAAATACTTGAGATTATTAGGAATCTGAGACTTAATCTTACAAAAAAAAATTCTAATCATATTTTTTATTAATACCTTACTTTTATTTTCAGTAATATTTTAATTACTTAAATAAGAAAAGTTGTTTATAATCTTGAAGATTTAGTGATATTTTGTAGTTCAAATGCGGATTTCTAAAAATATCTCAAAATAATCTAAAAATAATTTTCCGTAAACCAATTGAAAACCAGTTACGGAAGCTACAATGATCGTTTATGCGAATCACGGGGACGAGATTTCCTATATATTGATTCATGATATAAAATTTGTTAACTATATCCTCAAGTGAGTTATTATCGAGCTATAAATAAGCACCTATAAGCTCGTAATTAGCTTTTTGAAAGTATAAACACAGCAACGCTCTGTTTGCTGTTAACCCCCATCAAAGTGTGGAATTTCAACTTTAACATCGAGAGCAGGATGAAAATTATGTAGCAGAAGCAGCGGATTGCCACATGTTGTATCTAGCAGACGATCACAAGAGGAACATATTAAGTAGAGACGTTTGTTAAAAGTATTAAAAATTGATTTGTGCTGATAAAAGTTAAGAAATGAAAAGTGTTACAACCCCTGGCCAACAAATTAGGACCACTTCAATTATTCGTCATTTTCTTAATTGTTGCAGCCAACAACAAAAACCGACAAACTTCAATACAAAAATGTATTATGCATAATGTTATATTTCATTATTAGCTAATAGGTGGTATTTCCACTCTTTGCTGCAATGACAGCGCGAACTCTTTCAGGCATACTCCAAATACATGAGCGTATCATAGTTTTGATGCTCTCATCGTTCAGCCAAATATCTTCGATCTTTGATTTCAGATCACCCACGGTATTATTTTCCGATGAATAAACAATTGATTTAAGCATGCTCCACACATTTTCAATTGGTTTCAGATCCGGGGAGTCACCTCACCATGGCAGTACTTTGATCTTTGCTGAAGATAACAAACTCAAGACGATTTTGCCCTGTGGGACTCCATCTTGCATGTAAGTAAATTTGCATTTTGAGGAATTCAGCGATCTGTAATATGGCACCAAAATAGTTTTCTGAACATCCTGATACTGTTTTGCATCCATAGGCCCATTAACAAAGTATAGGAGACCCGGCTCTTCACTCGAATAGCACGACCAAATCATCACTGCTGCTGGATGTTTTACAGTTTTTTGGACGCAATCTTCGCTAAATTGCTCTTGCGGCCTTCTTCTCACAAACTGAGCTCTTTCTGTTACAGTTTCAAACCGAGACTCGTCACTAAAGAGTACCTAGGTTAGGTTAGGTTCAACTGGCTGGCATATGGCCACACATAAACCCATTTGGTCCGTAGCGATAACAGATAAATTGACCCGGAGAAAATTCAGTCCAAACGGCCATCGAAGGCCCCGGACTTTTTGCGAACTGAAGTATTTCCTTTAGCGTCTGCTCCGCCACATGTGATAGATCCACCAGCCAGGGCTCACCGAAGCAGCGTTGCCTGGTTTTCCCCAGTGCCGGGCAGTGGCACAGAAGGTGTTGGATTGTTTCAGAGACTCCCGGCTCTTGACACTTCCTACAGGTGTCGCTGGTTAGGAGCCCCATTTTCATGGCATGAGCTGCTACAAGACAGTGGCCAGTTATGACACCGACCAGCCGCCTGCAGTCAGTCCGCGTTAAATCGAGCAGGAACTTAGTCGCTGCGTGATTGTATGACCTCCACATGATTTTGGTTTGCTTGCAGGTCTGAGTTGCACGCCATCTGCACATCGCACCTTGCATCATATTGGAGTCGATAGAGTATTTGATCGTCTGGATTGGAGTTAAAATGTCAACCGATCCTGCCAGGGGAAGGCTAGCTCCGTGCTTGGCTAGCGCATCCACCCTCTCGTTTCCTTCAATGCCCTTGTGACCAGGAACCCAGAAAATTCGGACTCTACTGTGGTTGCCCAGTCTGTTCAGGGCCTGAATACAGTCCAGTACACACTTCGATTTGTATGTGTAAGACATCAGAGCTTTGACCGCTGCTTGACTGTCTGTAAAGATGTTGATTTCCTCACTTGTGGTATCGCTGGCGTGTGCTAGGTCTGCGGCTTTACGTATTGCAAAAACCTCCGCCTGAAAAATACTACAGTGGTTAGAAAGCCTGAAGACTGCTTTAATAGTTGCATCTGCAGAACATGTTGCAGCACCCACTCCGGCAACCGTTTTAGAGCCGTCAGTGTAGATGCTAAGAGCTGCTGCGCCCCTTTGCTGATTCCACTCCAGCCCATCCCCCACAATCGCTTGATATCCCCGCTCGAAGCACAGAGTGGGGACCAAGTAGTCGGTGCTACCTGCGTACCCCCACTCGATACTGCTGTGACCGAAGGATCGTGACTCGAAGTGTCCCGACTCGCTAAGCCTGACAGCAGCTTTTGCAGCTGCGCCCTTAACGAAGAGGTAAAGCGGAGGCAGATGAAGCAGGACGTTCAATGCAGACGAAGGAAGTGAGGCTAAGGCACCTGTGGTACAGAGAGCCGCCAACCGCTGGACTCTATTCGTCATGCTGGCAAAGGTAATCTTATTTACAGCTGGCCACCAGACCAAGCATCCGTAGGCCAGTATAGGTCTGGCTATCGCCATATAGATCCAATGCGTTAAAGCAGGGCTTAGACCCCACGTTTTACCCAGTACTCTCTTGCTGGCGTAAATCGCATTGCTTGCCCGCTTAACTCTCTCCTCTAAATTCGCCTTCCAGGTGAGCTTGCTGTCCAGAATAAGACCCAAGTACTTAGTTTGTGACTTGAGCCCTAACCTGGCGCCGCTCAACCTGATTGGGGCCAATTCAGTGATTTTGTACATCCTAGTGAAAAGCACGAGATCAGTTTTATTGGAATTGATGCCGAGGCCCACGGTGTTTGCCCATTCCTCAACCAGCCCCAGAGCATACTGGATGAGCTGGCAGAGGGAGTGCGTAAACTTGCCCGAGACTAATATAGCAATGTCATCGGCATAGGCCACAACCGTAAGTCCTTTGCGTTCCAACTTGTCCAAAATTGTATTTATAACCAGGTTCCACAAGAGGGGGGATGGAACTCCTCCCTGCGGTGTGCCTCTATGGACCTGCCTGGTGATTTGTGACCCCGCCCACTCAGCCGTTATGTGCCTTTGTTTAAGCATATTGCTTATCCAGCTGCGAACAGCGGGGTGGGTGTTGGTTGCGTGGAGGCTCTCCATAATGGCTGTTGTGTGCACATTATTGAAAGCGCCCTCAATGTCTAGAAAGGCTGCCAGAGCGTATTCTTTATAGTTGAGTGCCTTTTCTATTTCGAGCACTACTCTATGGAGAGCCGTTTCAACGGATTTCCCTTTCATGTACGCGTTTTGGGCTCTCGATAGAGTTTGAGATCCAAGTCTTTGTTTGATGTGGAGATCTAGTAATCTTTCGAGGACTTTAAGAAGGAAGGAAGTCAGGCTAATTGGCCTGTAGTCCTAAAGAGTACCTAAAGGAAAACAATATATATATATAAAAACATTTCACAAATTGGATATGCAAAAATAAGTTACAAAATATGTGTTTCTTCGATTTTTTTACATTTTACCTTTTCCCAGTCCGCTTTTGTAAAGCTTCTATGCGCTTTAGCCCATTCCACTCGAGCCTTTTTCATTTTGAGTGTCAATTTTGGTTTTTTTAGCTGGGCGATAACATTTGATGCTCTGTTAGTACAACCGTCTCCGCAACGTTCTCATCGATATTTCAATGTTGCACTCCTTTAACTTTTCGTGGATTGTTTTCAAAGTTGCATGGCGGTTCTCCAAAGCACATTGACGGATCAGACGATCAGTTCGTGGAGTTGTTTTGCAGTTCGCGAGTGTTTTTCCGTTTATTGAAATTCCACGGAATATACTCTTTAATATGTTTGGCTATCCTTGAAACTGTTTCATGTGAAATTCCTTCGTTTCTCGCTATTTCTCGGAAAGAGTACTTGCCGCTTTTGATTAGCCCAGAAATATAAGCTTTTTTCTCCCTCGAAATGTATTTTTTCTTGCCCATTTTCAATTTTTCCGTTTCCGTATCCATTTTCAATTTTTCCGTTTGTCTGTAAAAAAAAAATCCAACAAAAAAAGAAACATGGCATAACCTTTAAAGGCTCACAAGTTGGTTCACTTACCTTTAGTTTCCTCTAAAATCAATAAACGAATGATGTAGCATTTCAAATTACAACCATTTATATACAACGTACCGACCTAATAATAATACCGGTACATGACGAAAATTTGGTTTCGTCTTTATATGCAGGCAAAAAACAGGAAAAACCGAAACACATTTACTAATTACTGTGCATACAGAATTGTTCTTCTACTGCCGTAAGCTATCTGTATTTAAGGATTGTCTGCTGTTCGTATTACAATGTGAATAACGGAAAAACCCAATTTTTATGTGTGGTCCTAATTCGATGGCCAGTGGCTGTAGACTACTTGCGAAGATTTTTCGCAGCTGCTGGTATAAGACTTAGATCCGTAAAATATCTGAATGTGAATCCGGTGGCAAATATACGGCGAAGACCATAACTTTCGTTGAGTTTAAGTGAATGATGACAAATAGTTGGTCAAAATCCTGTTTATGGCATGGAATAAGTTCTTATGTAAAATTTGTGTGAACAGTAGTTAAAACGACCGCTCTTTTCCCATTAGCTGAAGTTAGGTTGTCGTGATCTTGTCTTTACAAGGCCTCTGACATTTTGATGGTAAATGTCTAATGATAAGTTTTTCATATCATTCTTACATTATATTTATGCGAAATTTCTGCTTAAGGCTGGTACTGAGTTCGAGTTCACGTGAAATTTTGACATGTTTCCATTATCTGGTCATTCGTTCGAGCGAAAATTTTGGCAACGGAGAAAAGCAGAGACACTGCTCATTCTTGACGGATAAAATGTCAAGAATTTCACTTTTCGATCGATTTTCTTATTGGAAAGTCATTTGCACTGCTCAATTTTCAAATTGAAACGCTAAATGTCACTTTTTCGCTCGAAAGAATGAACTGCACAAACGAAATTGGCGTGAAATGATTGACAACATGTTTCAGTGCCATCTATGTTTTCAAAGCGAAAGCAACTTCAAAGCAACTTTTCATGCTAAGAACACAGTACCAAACTTGCTTATTTTCAAGCGAAATTTTCGCCGAAACAGATTTCGCGTGAAATTTTGTATGAAAATTTCACGTGAAATCGAACTCAGTACTATGCTTTACGCTATTCTTACCCATCGACAATGCATAACCATTACTCAATTAGTTCCCATGCATAAACTCATGACTTAATTCATGTGAGTTGCTTACTATGTTTTTCCCACATAAAGTTTTCTAGTCCATAATTGACTTCACGTGACAGGCATCTACATAGTCTCATCATATACATCATCCAAGTTCTAGGTCAAGACAACACACATCAAACCAAGACATACATCATATACATAAACCACATAGAATATGTCCAAACCAGGACAAATGTCTTATACACATCAATGCTATAGTGGAATATGGATGTAGTCTGTGCTTATCAAGATTAGGTGTCTTGAAAGTTAATTAATTTTTGTCTTGTCTTACGTGTATGTATATTTGAGTAATTGACTCATTACACATCTTCCATATTGTATATCAGATTCCTTCAATACATCGACTTCTTCTCTGAGTTTATTCACCAACTTGAAGAGATTTTCACACTCTGTCTCTTTTTTAGTGCAATGTGTACATAAGAATATCATCTTATTATTCGAGATTTGCATATATAAAATAGGTATTGTTGCATGCACGCCAAACGAGCCGTCTTTCGTTGTATCGGCGCCAGAAACGGCTAGAAACGGCGAGGAAATACTCGACATACATCCCAAACATGTATTTCATACATGTATTCAAACAACGAAAACAATCGTAAATAAAACGTAGAATAACTCTCTAGAAGGCAGTTTGAGAAACTTCGAGAACCTAATACACGGACCCATTTCCCATTTCACATGGCAACGGAATTTCCCATTAGTCATTTCGAAGACGGATCCAGAACCCAAGACACATTTCTAGAAAGGCCCAGATGTAGAATAATGATTAATCTCATCAGACATGAGTATAAATACCGCCGCGAGAGGAGCTGGCAATCACTTAGTAGAAAGCGAAAACAGCGGAAAGGCTGTTACGGTGAAAAGCGAATTTAGTGTATCCGGGCGCGATAAATTGAAAGCGAAAAAGTGTTAAATTGTAACGCGAGATTAGAATAGTGCGAATATAAAGTGTAAATAATTAATAGTGTTTATAATAAAAGTGTAATTAGTGTTTTAAAAGAAACTGTTTTATTTCACGAATGTGAAGAATATCGAACCCACGGAAGGTGTTTAACGGTAAAACACAATAGTATTTTAGATAATTGCGTTTAGGCAACAACGTGCTGCGGTCGATTACGTTCATTGCATATTAGATGGTAATCGGAGGCTGTCAGATCTTTCGTCCATGGAGAGTACTTTTGGTGCACCTGGTGAATGTGCTTAGATTACATCTACTGTATTTATTTTGATTAAGATCAAATGCAATCCCAAAGACAAAACCAGTTTTTTAAGTATTCAGAAAATTTAATTATACTGAATCTTACGGAAATGTACCGACCCAGTGTTGTGGGCAGCTGAATCCAATTCAGTAGATTTTAATTTTCAAACAGCGAGCTCAGTCGTTTTTCTCCTATCATTTCTCCTATCTCCTCAATATTTCTCCTATCGATGCGTGCCAATTGGGCAATTCTCCATCACGATAGAAAGACTCTCGCCACTAAACATGAATTATATAAATCCAGTAGTAGCCGCGGTTGACTCTACACTACAACTTCAAGTGGTGCGATCGGCACTATATCAGCACCCGGAGTTTTCTTTTCATTTTAGATACCGCGGCAATCAGGTCCTTCTTTTTAAAGAGAGGAACGACTCCTCAGTGGATAATGATGGTGCCATCCGTCCTTCGTGGATGCGCCAGGAACAGCGAGCCGACGATGCGCTCCAGGATTGCCACAACCCTGGACTTCTTCAAGGGTCTTCGATTGCTTCACTGAGTTTCTTCCTCGAGGCTCAGGTTTATTTATTTCAACCAAACAAGGCGTACAAAAAAAACACTTACAATTAATATTTAATAATTTATATAAATTTGTACAATAAACAATAATGAACGAATTTTAAAAATATAACCATCTTTGGTAGGGAATTGGATAGGCTATTCATGACGTGAGCACCTTAATCAGAGCAGTTTTAAACCTAGGTCGGGAAATGGTTGGGGAATAGTGTTTTGAGAAGCTATTTTGCAACATCTATTGATTGGCTCATTGTTGGCGTAAACTGTGTGGTGTCGGTATTCATTCAGTAAACGTGTGTGCCTCGTCTGCCTTACTGATTCGTTGAAGGTGATCTTATTGGACAGGGACACAACATTGATCAAGCCCCTAATAACATCAAAAGTAAAACAGGAGTATATAACTATTCTCCGCGAAGATAGACTTGATAGATTTAAGAGATTTAGCCTGTATCTGTATGAAGGTAGATTATCAAATTCGGAAGGATTATACAGATCTCTCAACGCAAATAGCAAGATCTGCTTCTGCACCGATTCGAGCCTATCGCTATGGATATCAAAGGTAGGGTGCCAGACAATACATGCATATTCGAGCAATGGCGGAACTAGATCTATGTATTAAGACTTTGTGACCCATAGGTTTTTGAATTTTTTCGCACGTCTTTTGATGAATACAAGCTGCTTATTAGCCTTGCTTAAGACTTTGTCATAGTGTAAATTAAAACGCAGCTTTTTATTCAAAGTAACCCCGAGGTCGATGACATTGTCAACATTATTGATTGCAACATTATTGAGGCGGTAATCAAAATTTATATTATTGGTTTTGCGGGAAAAACTAATGACTTGACATTTACTGACATTAATGTCGAGATTATTTTGTTTGCACCACTGCTCAAGAGAAAGCAGTTTCGATTGAAGGAAAACTGAGTCAAATTTCGATTTAATTGTGTGGTACATTTTCAGATCATCTGCATCAAAAAGGTGAGGGATATCTGCTAAAGCTTCAGAAAGATCCGATACGAAAATATTGAATAAAAGAGGCCCCAAGTGACTACCTTGTGGTACACCTGATAAAACTTCAATTTTTTTGGATAGGATACCCTGAAACTTAACGTACTGCGTCCTATTTCGAAGATAACAGTCTAACCAGTTTGATAAGAGACCCGAGATACCAAATTTCTGTAGTTTGATTCAAAGAATATCATGATCAACACGATCAAAGGCTTTGCTGAAGTCTGTGTAGATGGTATCAATTTGATGCCCTTTTTCCATGCCACAGAGAACATCTGAGATGAGAATCACGAGGTTGGTAGAAGTTGACCTGCCTTTTCTAAAACCATGTTATTGTTCATTTAGAAGAGGTTCTATTAGAGCAGTGAGCTTATCACAGACAATTTTTTCAAATAGTTTAGGCAATGCTGATAGTATTGCAATACCTCTGTAACTATCAAATGACCCCCCCATCACCACATTTAAAAATCGGGGTCAGATGGGATGATTTCCAGAAGGAGGGGGAAAGCCCGCGAGAAAGTGATTTGTTGAAAATTAAATTCACGGGTAAGATAAGTGACTCCATGCATTCGAGTATGAAACTAGGAGGTAGCAAGTCAGGACCAGGACCCTTGTTGACATTAAGATCTTTGATGGCCTTTGCCATCTCGTCTCTAGTTAAATACATTTCACAGATGATATTTGGTGGGTTTGTTTGAGGGAGAAGAATGTTAGACATGCTTGTACATGAACAAAATACTTCCTGGAAATGCTCAGCGAACAGGTCACAAACTTCGTGAGGGCATGACGAACAAAAGTTGTTGTTGTACATCGAAGTAGGGTAGCCCCAAGTTTTCCGTTTGTTCACGAAATCAAAAAACTTTTTAGGATCATGAATTATATTTTCGTCCATGATATTAACATAGCGCTCATACGCTTTACGGGATTTCGTCAGGAATTCTTGAGCTAATTCATTATGTTTATCCTTGATATCATCTCTGACATCAGTGCTGGCTGTAATTACTTTGTAAAGTTTATTTCTTTGATTCCGCAAATACCTTAGATTGCTATCAAGCCATATTTGAGATACTTTGCTTTTCTCTTGATCTTTGGGGTGAATTTTTCAACGGCGTCAAAAACCAACTCAGAATAATGATACAGCGTCATCTAATTCTAGCGATGAAAAATTACTAGCCCAGTCGACTCTGAGAAGACAATCTGTAATGCTCTTATAATCAGCATTGCGAAAGTCATATACAATAGAGTTATTGTAAGATAGGGAAATGAACATATCAGATGTAGATAACAACTCAACTGTGGACGCAGAGTGGTGAAGGGTGTTGCCAAAAAAGTTTTCTGTATCAACAGTTGAGTTAGCCACTACATCGTCGTAGCTATTAGTAAATATGGGATCTAACCAATTTCCATTTTGGTTAGGTGTCGGAGCTATTTGCTGCAAATTATTGCCATAAAATGTACTAACTAGATTGAAATCGCTGGAGTCCAGAAGATTAAAAGGAATGAGATTATTGTCAGTTTCATCAGCCGTAAATTTTAAATTTGGGCGATTGAAATCACCGAGTATTATAATTTTATCTTCCTCATTAAGAGATGAAACTAGGGTAGAAATCACTACGCATACATCATTATAAACGGCTTCGTCTGAACCGGGTGGGATGTAGAATATTCCGATGTAAATGAAACCTTTGGACCAGGAAATGCGAATAATCTTATGATCGAAGAGATTATGTGAGCTGCTTTCGACTAGTTCGCTTGATAGCGAGTTACGAACTGCTACTAAAACACCACCACCTCGAGTTTGGCCAGTAGAAAGATAGTTTCGGTCCTTCCTGTAAATAGTCCAGTTACCATCTAATATTTCTGCGTTTGTGTGCGAACTGTTTAACCAGGTTTCCGTGAACGTCAGTACATTAAATTGGCAAGATTTTGAGTCAAGAAAGAGTATATTCAGTTTGCCTCTCATACCACCACAGTTGTGGTAAAAAAGTTTGAGGCTGTTTAACAAAAACTTCTTGTTAGGAATGATAGTTTTTAAAATCATTCCTTGATTTTTGAAGGGAGGAAATATACTTAGCTGAGACATGTGAGGCAAATGTGCTTAGCTCTTTTTTCATTTGGTCAGCTGTTATGCCAAGTTGCTCATGAACAAAAACAGTATGAAGAGCCTGAAAATCTATGGGAAGACCTTCCTGTTGAATCATGACTTTCAGATGAGTCTTCGTTTTACCCTCGAAACAAGCAGAGTCAGTATCTTTGTGCATGTATGCAAGGTAGAGGCGAACGTTTTCATAGATTTTCTTATCCCTTAGCCGAGAAAGCAGATACCTACTTTCGAGATCAGCACTGGAGTTGATTGTGGCTTTATCTATAGGAGGCACTAGTGGGTCAAGGAACTTAGGCGCAGTTGTCACTAATTCACACGAAGGATTGGCAATAACTATTATACCAGGGGTAATGGAGGAGGTTTGAACTTCGCCACGAACAAAATTAGGGTATTGCACGGGTTTAGGGACGGTGTTAACGAGATCAGATGATTTTTTGGCAACAGTATTCGGAAAGCAATCGAGATTTCTAGTGTTTGGTAGTTTCAGAGGGACTTTTTGCTTTGGGGAAATTTTTCTTTTAATTCTCTGAATAAAATTCTTGTACGGGGATGAGACTGGTTTGGAACTGATGCTAGGGGCTGAGATTAACATCATCAACATTGCAGTCAATGTGAATAGGATTAATTACTCGAGATTTGTTCGGTTTGGGATTCAGATTTATGGAATCAATATTCTCACCGTTGTCAGGATTGGAAAGGGAACTGATGGGAGTTGTGGTTAAATTACAATTTTTATTTTTGATAATTTTATGACTGTTACTAGCTTTACCTGAATTTTGAAGGTAACTATCTCACGTCTGTTTAGCAAGGGTGCATTCCAACGAAGTGTCCTTCAGAATGAGCGGTGTTGCCTGTGTCTGCCCTCAACGATGTGTGTAGTCCTTTATCACCCTCTAATCAATCACGAGGACCGCCAGTCTTTTTGATGTCATAGTGACAACGGGAATGAATTTGCCGGGCCTTCGGTATGTTAGCGTGGAGCCCGTGTTTAGCGCTAAACTCTTCAACTTTGACACTATCTCTCCTACTCGCGTCCTCGAGTGATTTTTTGGTGAGCATGACCTAGCATTGAAGTATAAGCTAGGGCTTGTCCTTGCTGTCACGAACACTGGAACATAAAATACACTCTCATGACCTTATGTACATAATATAATAAGTTCAATACTTATTCTATTGTATACACCTGCAAGTAACTTGAAATAATCCAGTCTGTCTCTAATCGCTCTAAAGTCAACTGCGTTTTAATCAACAGGTTATGGGTCCAGTCACCCATTGTCGCGAAGATAACGCATTTTAAAAATGTTTATCTGGATTAGCAATGGCTAATTTTTTGACGAGTATTCCGAAGTTGGAAGGTCGTGCAAATTATTCAGATTGGTCGTTCGCGGTCGAAAATTATTTAGTATTGGATAGTCTGGAAAATACCATCATCGGGACCGAAACGGCGAATAGTAAGAATACGGAGGCGAAATCGAAGCTCTGTCTATCGACCCGTCGTTATACGTTCACATTAGGATGGCGGAGTCCGCGTAGGACATTTGGAGCACACTGAAAAAAATGTTCGATGACACAGGCTTTACACGTCGCATCGGATTGCTTCGAACATTAATATCTTCGCGATTGGAGGGTTTCGATTCAATGGAATCATATGTCACTCACATCATGGAAACTGCTCAGAAATTGCAGGGTACCGGATTCAAAATTGATGACGAGTGAATAGGATGGTTGTTGCTGTTGCTGGCTGGATTGCCAACACCGAAATTCACGCCCATGATAATGGCAATTGAACACTCAGGTGTCACAATTTCGGCAGACTTGATCAGGACAAAATTACTTGATTCCGAAACTGAGCAAAATGAGCATGGATCATTTAACAGTAAACCAAAACTGGCTAACAAATATAAGCAATACACACACTGGTGAAATTAAAGTTGCAAATGATATGCATGTACCAATTAATTGTAGTGGTGATGTAAAATTGCAAGCATGTGTACAAGGGAAAATTTATGATGTACTGGTGAAAGATGTGTTATATGTTATATGCTGATAAACGCAAGGATGCGACCATTGATGTATGATTTGCAGATGCCACCGCTATACGACGCATTTCCGTTGTCGTATCGAGGCGGAGAGTCAATAATGCCCGCTGCACAGCTGTCCGCTGCGCTGATGTCCGCTGCTATGAAGTCCGCTGCCATGAGGTCCGCTGCTAAGATGTCCGCTGTTTAGATGCCGGTCAATGCAAAGATTCCGCTGATGTCCGCTTTTTAAACGTCCGCTGCCATGATGTCCGCTGCCCAGATGCCCGCCGACCAGACGTCCGTCACCTATATGCCCGCAGTGCAGAAGTCATATAATGTGGGTGGAGATGCCGCTGATGTCCGCTGGCCAGATGCCCGCCGGCCAGACGTCCGTCACCTATATGCCCGCAGTGCAGACGTCATATAATGTGGAGATGCCACTGATATCCGCCGCCCCGACGACGAAGCCATATTGCGATAGTAGAACGTCTGCTACTCTATCGCTGTTGCCAGATTTAGAGGCAATTGATTTGGTTACATGTCCGATCTGATGCTGGTCGCGGTCGACCAGTTGTCAGGTTGGACGAACTGTAAGATCATAAATTGTATATAAATTCAAATGTATTTAGATAGCTTGCCACTAGATGGCGTTAGGATAAGAAAGTAGTTAGGAACAGTTGTTAGAATAGAGAGAAAGAGGATTAATAAAGAAGCAGTCAAGGCGATCGGACGTGTTATTATTTGTCCATGAAGCGAATTTGTTAAGTTTTACAGATGAAACATTAGATTATTTCAAAGAATTCGAAACAAAAGTGGAAAATCAACTAGAACGAAAGATTGAGATTCTACGTACGGATAACGGTGGAAAATTCTGTGATGATGAATTTAATAGTTTTCTGAAACAAAGTGGAATTATAAATCAAACGTCGAATCTTTACACACCCAAGCAAAATGGATTATTAGAACGGCTGAATCGGACCGTGGTAGAGAAAGCCAAGTGCATGCTCTTCGATGCAAAATTAGACGTGAACTTTGTTACCGTTATCAAACCTTTTTGTGTTCAAAACGAAAAGACCTTTGTTCCCAACCGGAACGTAAGGGCGGCAGTTTTCGGGCTGACTATGCTCACGTGAAGAAAAGGGGTGGGTGGGCGCCACTCGTTTCTGATCCGAAAACTCGCCGTCTGCCCGCCACTCAGAAACGAGAAGAGGGTGACGGGTTCCACCAAATAGCACCGCGTAACGTATCGCGAAAAAAAACTGTATCAACAATATCGCGGAAACACAAACACTCGTTTAACCAATCTATAATCAAGCTCTATTCTTTCTTTTTTTACTTTGGCTTATAACTAACACGATATATTCCTTAAAAAGCTACTGGCGCCAAAACTGATTCGTACACGAATTATATACTATTTGTTAAACACTTATTTCGTTCAAAAGTTCAAAGAAAATATAGAAAATATAATAACTAAAGATAAAAACCTGGTAGATCCCTCGTTGGGGCCCTGATATATTCGACGCTCGCTATACTTTTCGTTCGTACGACCGCTACTCCTCTTCATCGATGAATTTCCACTTCGCACTCGTTTCGACTAAGTATCTGCTACACTGGATCCAATCGTAGAATAAACTTCTCTCCGCAGCAGGCGCTTAGAAGATTAAATTATAAAACACTCCTCCAACGATGATCCCAAATCGATAAGTTCACTCCAATTACAATTCTCGTTCGAATTCCGGAAAAAAGAAATCAGTTTAGTCCTGGCGACCCTCGATCTAATGCACCTCCGAACGCTTACCAATTCCAAATCGAAAAAGAAAGTCCCGCCATCAGTTTCAGCGCTCGTGCCCCAAAATTTTCACACTTATCGGGACTTCTCTGACCCGTTGGGTGCACTAACCAGCGTTTCGTTTCGCTCGAGTGGAACATCGCATCCACTTGCCGTCTGCATGTCCCAACTTGGAACAGCCAGATGATCACTCATTTGTCATTTACACCTTGTCAGATGATTGTTGTGACGTTTCGAGATATCGAGTCAGAGACGGGTGTCAGGCGTGAATGCATAAAACATGCCAATCAGCAACCCATTCCGGAATAGCAGCACACAATCGCCAGGTACGTAAGTAATCTATTTCTATGGTGTATATTCATCTGCCGGCATCAGCCATTTTCCCAAATTCGCGTGATTCTCTGATGCCATCGATCGCGTTCTCGTATACATTGGTGAGCAGCCGCGAATTCCATCCAATTGGATAAATCGGTAGCGCATAATAGTGTCGCGGTTAATATTTGGCCAGATCATAATATCGCCTTCATTCGCATCGCGTGTCAGTTGCTGGTTAATTACGAATTCGCTAGACCAGAGCTAATTTGTGGGTTCGTTCGGGTGTATATTCGATCCCATCTCGATGTAGGTCAAATGTTGACCGTGGTCAGGCATTACTGGGTGAGAGCGCGTCGATCCATGCGCTGCTCTGCGTATTCGCACGTCTGCCATCGGTGGATTCCAGGCTATTTGTTTCGCGCGTCTGATTCGTATCGTATCTTTGATGCGAATATTTTAAAGTTTTTCTTCCTGTGTTGTCGATTTCTGTAGTGAGGTATTCAGTAGATCCCATATTCTGTATCCGTCGTCCCGTGTGGTCGCTGTTTCGTGTCGTAGAAATTCGTGACTTAAAAACTAATAGGATACTTATCGTTACACCAAACTACATTCAATTATGCGATCTTACTAACAATTAGTGTTTGAGTTTCACCTCCATCGGCCTCACTTCCGGAGGGCGGTGGAGGTTTTTTTTTTTGTTTTCTTTTTTTTTATACGAACTTACGATTGCAATTCGCGCGTACTGTATTCGACCGTGACACCCCCCTCTCCTCAGAGAATTCCCTAGGAATTCTCGACGCTATTTCTCAAAGACGCCACGCGAAATTATATTCTGATTCCGAGTTTTATATTTCGGTACGCTTTAGTTTCTCGTAAAATAATTTCCGGTCGTTGATATTCCCTATTTGAATTCTGAATTACACACTCACGTCACAAATCCCAGACATACCTTATCATGCATGCTTATGTGTCTCGACTAATAGCTCTAACTGGTGTTGGTATCTGTGCCCTTAATATTTCAATATTCTAATACGACCTGAACTCGATTTTAGGATAAAAACCAAGAGAAATCAAGGAAGGAAAAAAAACAAAGATAAAAATCGAGACGCGCAAAAACAAGACGAAAAAGGAGAAAAAGGAAAAGAAAAGATAAATATCAAATCTACTCAACAGAAGCACGGAAGTCACGCCCCAAACTATGGTATATTATTTCATTTTTATCCCTATAATAACTCATACGACTAACTCCTCAAAATTTAACTATTAACTAATACTAGGCTTACTTCTACTAACCCTTCACTAAATATTTTTTTTTGTTTTTTTTTTGTTTTACAACACTTAATCGACCCGCCACGGAAGTTACTTAATAATATTAATTCTGCACGCTATAGCCTACCATTATTGTAAAACTAACTCACACCACCTCTCTTTTTCATTGTTTATCGCGCCAACATCCCACCACCACAGAGACTTATGACTAATCTTACAAAAAAACTTGTCTCTAAATACCAAACCCGCCACCAAAATTCACGTTAATCACGTTCGCCTTCCACATACATTTTGAGGTCTTTCGCATGCCAAGTGCCTGCATTTTTACCATTTCCGTCGACCAATTCGTATGTCCACGCTGAGGTCTTCCTTCTCAGTGTGAAAGGTCCGATGTACGCCGGGGCTAATTTAGCTGAAAAATTTTTACTAGCGTCCGACAATACGTAATTCTTCCGCCAAACTCTTTGTCCCACCTGAAAGTTCTTTGTGCGTCGGCGAAGGTCATACCGCTTCTGACTGGAAACCGCTGCCCGTTTCATCCTCTGGACCACCTCCTCCCGTATCTTTTCCAAATTAATTGCGTTTTTGACAGGTGAAAACGCCTCTTGCACTCCTGCTGGCCGCTCCACTTCCTCCCTAAACGTGACCATTTCTCTCCCAAAGTTTAGAAAGTAAGGAGTGAAGCCCGTGACTTCATGCTTATACGTTCTCAGCGCACACGCGATTTTACTCAGGTATTGGACCCACGAGCGATGGTTCTCTGACGCGTAACATCTCAACATGCATTTTATGTCCTGATTACGGCGCTCCACCGGGTTAGCCTGGGGATGGTACAGCGCGGTGAAATATATCTTAACGCCATACTCTTCCACCGCCCGCTTGAACTGCTTTCCCCGGAACTGCATCCCATTATCGCATATCAGAGCTCTGGGTACTCCATACACCAAGAAGACGTTCTCTTCCAACAACCGGAAAACAGCCGATGCCGTCACCGTCCGTACTGGTAGTATTATTGAGTACTTGGTGACATAGTCCACAATTGTGAGAATGTATGTGTACCCTCTCGTTGACCTAGGTAATGGTCCCACTAGATCCACGCTGACCAGTTCCCATGGTAATTTGGCCTCGCCAGCCCTCGTAGACATCAAGTCAATCGGTGATTTTCTCTCTACCTTGCAGGCTTGGCACACGTTACAGGAACGTACATATTTCTGTATGTCTCTCCGCATCCGGGGCCAGTAGAAATTTTGGGCAACGCGAGCCAACGTTCGAGTAGCACCAAGATGTCCCGCCTTCGGGTCATCGTGACACCGGTACAGTATGGAACCCCTTTCCGTTTTCGGAACTACCCTTTTCCAAACCGGGTTGCCGTCCCTCTCGCTCCCACAGCCCGGTAGTTGCTTCCACAGAGTATTCTCGACCACTTTCAAATTAGCAAACTTACGCGGATCGCTCCGAATCTTCTCCACCATTTCCACAAACCATCGCTCTGGCGCCGGGGAAGTCGCTATGTCTCCCACCTCCGCAACCGCTCGAGACAGTGCGTCTGGCACCAAATGCTCCTTCCCTTTCCGATGAACGATCTCAAAGTCAAATTGCAGGAGGCGTACTGCCCATCTCGCCAACCTGCCAGACGGGTCCTTCAGCTTGTTTAACCAGACAAGGGAATGATGGTCGGTAATCACGATGAAATGCGTACCCTCAATGTATGGCCGTAACTTCTCTATGGCCCACACAACCCCTAAGCACTCCCTTTCGGTGACAGAATAATTCCTCTCCCGCCTCGACAAAGCCCGACTCAAATAGCAGACCACTTTTTCTCCTGATGGGTGAGCCTGACTCAAAACAGCCCCTATTCCGACATCCGATGCATCCGTCTGCAGTTTAAAGGGGAGGTCGAAATCAGGGCAGGCTAATATCGGCGCGGCCATAAGTTTCTGTTTGCACGCGACAAAAGCCTGCTCACATATATCTGAACACATAAACTTACGTCCTTTTTTCAAAAGATCATTTAATGGCGCGACAAGAGTGGCGTGATCCGGGATGAAACGCCTGTACCACGACACCATACCGAGTAGTTGTCGGACTTGTTTGACTGATGTCGGTTTAGGAAATCCCTTAATCGCCTCAACCTTCTCGGGATCTACATGCAGGCCTCTTTCATCCACTAGGTAACCTAAATACCGCAATTGAGCCCTACAGAATTGGCATTTCTCTTTCGATACTCGCAGACCTTCTTCCCTCAACCTAGAAAAGACCTCTCGCAGTACTTCCATGTGTCGCTCGAAAGTTTCCGTGACAATAATGATGTCGTCTAGGTAAGTGAAAACGAAAGGTTCGAGAGTAGGCCCCAATACCGTATCAATTAACCTTTGCCAGGTGGCTCCTGAGTTGTGGAGACCGAAAGGCATGCGCCGAAAATGAAATAAACCCCTACCCGGCACGGTAAAGGCAGTGTATTGTTGAGATTCCTCCGCCATGGGCACTTGCCAATACGCCGATTTCACGTCAAGCGTCGACAGATATTTTGCATTTCCAAGTTTGTCGAGAGTTGCCGAGATAGCGGATACGCATCTTTTTCCGACACCGCGTTTACTTTGCGAAAATCGACGCAAAATCTGTAGGAACCGTCCTTTTTACGAACCAACAAGATCGGGGAGGACCAAGCACTTTTCGATGGCTCAACCACTCCCATTCGCAACATGTCGTCCAATTCCAGGTTTATTTGCTTTTGAACCGCGGGGGAAACGGGATAATACCGCTGCTTGATTGGTTCCGATTTTGTCTTTATGACGTGACTGACAGACTTTGCGCAACCCAAGCCATCCCCCATCAATTCAAACTGTTGCTCTAATAGCTCCGACAGAATCTTCACCTCACCCTGCGTCAAGTGTGACCAACCTCGTAGCGCTTTCCCGGTTCCTGACTCTACAGTGGCCACGGAGGTCCATTGTTTCCCCCTTCATATCAAGCACGACTCCAAAAAGCTGCCAAAAATCTACTCCTAGGATTACCTCTTGTGGAATTGCCGCGATCACCAGCACTTCTATCACATATTTACGACCCTTTAAACTGAACTCCAACCTTGTCATACCATCCACAGCGCAAGTCTCACCATTTGCCAGCCGCACCTCCTCTACTCTGTCTCGGTCCAAAATCAACCCTTTGGCTTCCAACCGTGACCATCCCTTCTCTCCCAAGATCGTACGACTCGCGCCCGAATCCAGGAGCCCCTCCACCTCCACACCTTCTACCTCAACTTGTAAGTGCGGCCGACTATCCTCGCCGCTTCTTACTAAGGCGTAATCCACGTCCACTGAAGGAATCAGTTGCGGCGGCTTCATCCTCGTGCTCCCTCTGCCGCTTAGTGAGCACGCCGCACAGTGGTCTATTTCGCGAAAAAGGTGAACTTTATTCATGAGAACCACTAGAAGTATGAAATTGAGTGTTTCTTGGGTTTTCAAACATGGGAAATCCATTTCTGGGGCTGTATTGGCTCTAACTTTTAACAAAAAGTTTCCAAAAAGGGTCAAAATTTGGAAAATTTCACTTTGAGGAAAAACATTTTTCTTGTTAATAAACAAGTGTAACTTATCATTTTCATAGTATTTTTGCTGGCTGAACACGAAACTGCTGTCCAAATCTGCCTATCGTGCCTCAATGTTGAAGAAAATATCATATTTAGAATTGTTTCCTGCTGACGCCATTTTTATCAATATTGTGACGTGATAGCCAAATTTCGGATCACATTCGTGGCAGCAGGCAAAAATGCTGTGGAAATGATTATTCAAATTCGTTTGACACAAATGATGTCGGACAGTATTATTAATTTGATTTGCACCCCTACCCACATAGTTTAATCGAAACAATTGTAATTATTTTGAATAAATTTTTTTATAATAATAAATCAACTAAACAAATATGACATGCGGAATTCTATATACATATTTGAAGTAGTGAAAAAAGCCTATCAACAGCATATAGCAAAACACATATCGAATTTACAAATATTATCATTCACCCATGCATGGATATTTACAATTTTGGCAATTAATACCTGGCACAAAATTGTTTTGTACAGGTAAAAATATATTTTCGATAATGTTACTTTGCATATAATTTCAATACTAAGCATATACAAGAATTATCATATGAACATATTTCATTGAACTGAATTCAGAAGCAAGTTGAGAAATTTGATGATACTAAAGTACAGGTGAATGGGTAAATAAATGTATGAACAGCCAAATACTTGAAACTTTGCCAATAACATAAGAAGTAAGTGTAGGTTTTAGAAACTATTATTTTATTTATGAAATTCAACGTCGTGTTTATCTCAATCTCACAAGCTTCAACCTGGTACAAATGCTTGCTATTGTGTGCTAGTGCAAATGATAAGAAAATACTGCAGAGCACGTGGACTGGCGCAATAAGCGCGCAAAATGTTGTCTTTTATGCAAGGTCGCTGAACTTTGAAAGGAGCTTACGAGCGTAGCCGCAGCTAGCCGCAGGCAAACTAAGTTTGGATAGTTACTTTGGACTTTAATGAATACAACTAGACCTATTTCGTAACAACTTCTTGTGACCCTCTAAACTTTAAAGGGACTAGAAGTTTTAAACACCGAATTCCTATACTATCTGCAGTATGAACACGATGAAAGGGGGGAGGCTAAATCATCAATGTCTTTCATAGCTTAATAACGCTGTATTACTCAAAGGTATTTTTATCTTTATATTCTTAATTTAAAAAATAGGTTAAAAGACAGATACAATTTTTGGCTGTTTTCAGCACCTGTGCTCTTACCCTTAAACTTATGAAACCCAATTACTACCTCAAATGATGGAGGCTATATAGGACAATATTACCCCCAAGTTTCAACTTCATACTTAAAAGTCCATAATTTGAATAAAGTTCACCTTTTTCGCGAAATAGACCACTGTGCGCCGGTCGTTTCCCGAGTCCTGATGGTCCGCACGTGCTCGCGCCACTGGCTCCCTCGCTCTAGATCGGCACGTGGGACATGCTGCTCGCATCACTCCTTGTCTGCCACACCCGAAACATCGTCTAGGCTCTGTGCACTCTCTAGATAGATGACCATCCTTCCGACAATTCCAACATTGCACCCGCCCGTGCCCGGTCAGTACGGCTATCTGTCCTGAAGTCTCTGCTCCCACGTATGCCAAGTCTGGCTCCAAGCAGCGTCGGGATTGCGTATGGGGTGGCACAAACGCTGCTACTGACGCTCTGGTGGCATCCAATATCCGTCCCATCCTCACTAACTCAGCTACTGACGTGATAGGCGTTAGACTCAACTGCTGCTGGTAGAAAGGGGCAATGTTTCTACGCAGCGTTCTTAACTTTTCCTCTTCCGAGCAGTTGGTCCTCAACCGGCTGAACAGACGCTCCATTACCGCCACGTATACTCCCATTGACTCGTGCTCTCCCTGGGTGCGCCTTCGGATCTCATCACGCAGGCGATCCTCATAATTTGCAGGCAAAAACTCTGCCTTCAGTTCCTGCACAAGCTCATCCCAGCAACTGACCAAGTAACGATTCGCCCGGAACCAAATGAGAGCCTGCGATTCAAAGAGATCCACTGCTGCTCTAAAAAGTTGCGGCTTTGTAAGTCCCCTGGCCTGCCGTAACTCCTCCACGCGCTCCAAAAAAGCACTCACTGACCCTGTCGAATCCCCACTGAATTTAATTCCCCACTTTGCCACTTCCGCCAGGCTCGAAACTCTCGCCGCCTGCGGTGGAGACATCACCGGGACATTATTCGCTGTCTCATCTTCGCCATCGCTGGATTCTTCTGTGTTCCCGACCACCGTTCCCATCGAGATTATCAACCGGTTCCGCAACATCTTCGCGCCCTCCTTCTGTTCCTGAGTAATTGCCTGTACGTTACCTAGCCGGCGGAAACCAAACTCAATTTTCACTCTCGCTTTAATGTAGTCTGAAGAGGTCTGATCCCCCGCAACTCTTGCTACCAAGTCTTCGATTTCCGACACTTTCGCGGACAGCTCCAAAAAATCCGTATCATACTCATATGGATACGCTGCCTCCACGTAGGACGTGTCTGACGCCGCCTCTGCCTTTAACGTAGCCCTCAACGTCTTCCGCATATTGTCGACGGTATCCTGTGGAAAGCCCCGAATAGCGAGCTCATATGTGAGCTCGTCCTTGCTCAAGCGATCAACTAAAATCTTCATCGCACTGAACTCAAAAAGAACAAATTCCTCTCAGACTGGTCAGTAGTCAACGAAATCACCAAAACCGCACTCTCTATATGGTTTATCCCTCAATTCCAATGTAACTAGTTCCTAGACCCAGAAAATCTAAAATCAAACCCCCCCCCCCCAGAGACTAAAATACCAAAACGTGATAGATCAGTGCTCGCCTTTTCGCTCGATCCTCTATTCACGCTCTCTACTCCCGCACAGTTCTGTCCTGAAAATCCGGCCTCTTATTGCTAGTAACACACCTATACAATTTCACACACCCAAGCTTCAATATAATTCACTATATCTAAACTCATACACACTCTGCTCCAGAATTCAAATGAAATGCTTTTAGTTCTTCGATTACTCACTTTGGCACATACACTCTAATTCACACAACAATGCTCGGGATCCAGAATTCAAATAAACATATATAGATATAAGGTGATCAATAATATACACCACATCAATAATTGTTATGCAATATAATAAATAGAAAAGTATAAGATCCTAAAACAAACAACCCCTATTTAACCGCAACACGAATGGGGTGAATTCTAAACCAAATACCCGTACCGCGATTTCTCTTCAAAGATATTTCGAATTATGCCTTAATGGTTTCTTTCTTTCTAAATTTACACGCCTACCGAGCCTCCCACAATTTGGGACTTGGCTAGACAAAATTTTCACACGTACCGTTGCGTATCGTTACTACCGTTAGGCCCCACGTTGGGCGCCAAATTGTTACCGTTATCAAACCTTTTTGTGTTCAAAACGAAAAGACCTTTGTTCCCAACCGGAACGTAAGGGCGGCGGTTTTCGGGCTGACTATGCTCACGTGAAGAAAAGGGGTGGGTGGGCGCCACTCGTTTCTGATCCGAAAACTCGCCGTCTGCCCGCCACTCAGAAACGAGAAGAGGGTGACGGGTTCCACCAAATAGCACCGCGTAACGTATCGCGAAAGAAAACTGTATCAACAATATCGCGGAAACACAAACACTCGTTTAACCAATCTATAATCAAGCTCTATTCTTTCTTTTTTTACTTTGGCTTATAACTAACACGATATATTCCTTAAAAAGCTACTGGCGCCAAAACTGATTCGTACACGAATTATATACTATTTGTTAAACACTTATTTCGTTCAAAAGTTCAAAGAAAATATAGAAAATATAATAACTAAAGATAAAAACCTGGTAGATCCCTCGTTGGGGCCCTGATATATTCGACGCTCGCTATACTTTTCGTTCGTACGACCGCTACTCCTCTTCATCGATGAATTTCCACTTCGCACTCGTTTCGACTAAGTATCTGCTACACTGGATCCAATCGTAGAATAAACTTCTCTCCGCAGCAGGCGCTTAGAAGATTAAATTATAAAACACTCCTCCAACGATGATCCCAAATCGATAAGTTCACTCCAATTACAATTCTCGTTCGAATTCCGGAAAAAAGAAATCAGTTTAGTCCTGGCGACCCTCGATCTAATGCACCTCCGAACGCTTACCAATTCCAAATCGAAAAAGAAAGTCCCGCCATCAGTTTCAGCGCTCGTGCCCCAAAATTTTCACACTTATCGGGACTTCTCTGACCCGTTGGGTGTACTAACCAGCGTTTCGTTTCGCTCGAGTGGAACATCGCATCCACTTGCCGTCTGCATGTCCCAACTTGGAACAGCCAGATGATCACTCATTTGTCATTTACACCTTGTCAGATGATTGTTGTGACGTTTCGAGATATCGAGTCAGAGACGGGTGTCAGGCGTGAATGCAAAAAACATGCCAATCAGCAACCCATTCCGGAATAGCAGCACACAATCGCCAGGTACGTAAGTAATCTATTTCTATGGTGTATATTCATCTGCCGGCATCAACCATTTTCCCAAATTCGCGTGATTCTCTGATGCCATCGATCGCGTTCTCGTATACATTGGTGAGCAGCCGCGAATTCCATCCAATTGGATAAATCGGTAGCGCATAATAGTGTCGCGGTTAATATTTGGCCAGATCATAATATCGCCTTCATTCGCATCGCGTGTCAGTTGCTGGTTAATTACGAATTCGCTAGACCAGAGCTAATTTGTGGGTTCGTTCGGGTGTATATTCGATCCCATCTCGATGTAGGTCAAATGTTGACCGTGGTCAGGCATTACTGGGTGAGAGCGCGTCGATCCATGCGCTGCTCTGCGTATTCGCACGTCTGCCATCGGTGGATTCCAGGCTATTTGTTTCGCGCGTCTGATTCGTATCGTATCTTTGATGCGAATATTTTGTTTTCTTTTTTTTTATACGAACTTACGATTGCAATTCGCGCGTACTGTATTCGACCGTGACAAGTTCTGGGCGGAAGCTGTAAACAATGCAGTATATTTAAATAATCGGTCATCATGTTCAAACATGAAAAATAAAACACCATATGAAGTGTGGAAAGGAAAGAAGCCAAACGTTGGACATCTTCGTGTTTTTGGATCTCAAGCCATGGTGCATGTTCCAAAGCAGAACAGGACGAAGTGAGATAAAAAATAAAAAAAAATAATTTTGGTGGGTTTGGATGAATACAAGAAGAGTTATCGGCTGATAGATCCAAATACCCTAAAACTAACTTTTAGTCGAGATTTAGTCTTTATGGAACAAAACATGGCGGAAGCGTCGCAATTAGGGATTGAATTACAGAAACCATCACAATCACAGACAAAAGATACGAATGATGATATGAAAATGAAAATTGATCCTGATTCAGTGGGGCAATTGACAACACCCAAATCAATGATAGTGTAACTACATTCAATATTTGCGAGGATGATCTTAACTCCACTCTAACTAAAGTTAATAATAATAATAACGTATATAATGATGAAACTTTGATTCAGTTACGTCGATCAGAACGACTGCCAAAACAAACTATTATTGAGGGGGCTGTTACACACATGGCTACAAATGTTGAAAGTAAGTGTGATCCAATTACAGTTAAGGAAGCGTTAGAAGGTGTAGATGGAAATGAATGGAAAAAAACTATGCAACGTGAAATGAGTTCTTTGTTAGAGAACCGAACCTGGGAGTTGTGTAATTTGCCGGAAGATTAACAAGCGATTCAAAATAAATGGATTTTTAAAGCAAGAACGAGCAACGAAGGATATATTCAAAGAGTTTAAGGTAAGACTTGTTGCAAAGGGCTGTGCACAGAGAAAAGGTATTGGCTATAATGAAACTTATTCTCCAGTTGTAAGATACACATCCATACGATATTTAATGTCAATCGCAGTCCAGTACAATTTGGAAATAACACAAATGGAAGCGATTACAGCGTTTCTACAGGGTGATTTGGAGGAAGAAATTTATATGTATCAGCCAGAAGCATTTGATGATAATTCCGGACGAGTTTGAAAATTATCAAAATCAATATATGGGTTGAAACAGGCGAGTCGACAGTGGAATGAGAAGCTTAGCAAATCGTTTTTTTTTCCTAGTGTAGATGGCAAAAAAAATCTGCATACCAGATCCCCGGGTGACCTATCACCACGGGGTATGTGAGGTTTGACTCACTAAAAAAAAGGACCATCTACAAGCCCACGAAGTTCCGAGTCGGGACCCGCCTAAGCACTGCTTCGACCCGGTCGTGCTGACTCACCCATCGGTAACCACGGACTTCAGAAACTACCACAGCTCATGGGTCGGTAAGACAACCCTCCTCCCGCTTTATGCGCAGCACTTTTTCAACATATGTTGAGACCACGCGCCAGTTCTCTTCGTTTCGCAGCATTGCATCCACGATCGTTTCAGGCGTTGCCAGGCCAATCGTGGACTCAATGGTGCGCCTCAAACTTACGAAGCGACTGCACATAAAGAATGTGTGCTGAGCATCATCGAGCTCAGTCACACAATGCCGGCAGTACGGTGTGACCACCTTACCCATTCTGTTTAGGTATTTCCTGAAGTAACCGTGCCCTGTCAAGAATTGACAAAGGTAAAAGTTTACCCTCTCCGTGGCTCTGGTTAAGCCAAGGCTCAATGAGACCAATCAGCTTAGCCGTCCAGCGTCCTTTAGACTTTCGCTCCAACGTTGTTGCCAAAGTTGGAGGGTAAGCATATGCGCGTGCGTCAGAGCCTCAGTTCTGCCCAGCTCTGATCGAAAGAGGTACCCTTCTTTGCGTTCTTGCGCTAGTAGGTCGATCGGGATTACTCCCGATACCACCATCACAGCCTCTTCTGAGACTGTGCGGTAGCTACAAGCAATACGCAGGGCACCCCTGCGCTGGACACCGGCAATGCGCTTCCGGAACTTCTCAGTTCGTAGCGCATCTCCCCAGATTTCGGCTCCATATAGCAAGATGGAATCGGTCGTTACCATCAGTAGCCTCCGTCGCGTCTCACTGGGTCCTCCGACTTTGGCCATTAGCCTACTCAGCGAAGTGACGGCTACAAGAGCCCTGTCACATGCCCTGCGGATATGATCCCAATACGTCAGCTTGGTGTCCAGGGTCACTCCCAGATACTTGACCGACTTGCTGGTCTGGACCTCAACGGGGCCAACTGTCATGGGTATGACAGTTGGTATCCTCCGCTTCGTCAGCATGACAATCTCTGTTTTAGAGACTGCCAGCTGAAGGCCGTGTTCGGTCATCCACCGATCCACCCTCCTCATGACTTGGTTAAGTCTGAGTTGAGCGAATTCCGCAGATCTGGAAGTGATTACCGCCGCGACGTCATCAGCATAACCTACCAAAAACACATCCGCAGGCATTTCCAGGCGCAGCAGATCATCGTACATGATGTTCCAGAGGTCTGGTCCTAAGATCGACCCCTGTGCCGCACCTGAAGTGACAGGCCTCCTTTTGACTCCTTCGTCAGTGTCGTAAAGCAACCAGCGGTCCCTGAGGTAGTCCCGCATCATGGCTAGCAAGAAGCTTGGGATACGGAACGTCTGCTCAACGGCCCGCAGGATGTCCGTCCACCTCGCCGAGTTGAAAGCGTTTTGTACGTCCAATGTTACCAGCATGACGACCGGTCTGGCTTGATGGCATGCCTCTTCCGCTCTTGCTACAGCCCCAACAACCTCTGAGATGGTATCGATTGTTGAATGCCCTTTTCGGAAGCCGTGCTGCCTGCAAGAAAGATCACCAGCAGATCTCACTGCTGACAGCATTCATGGCTTGAGCAACCCTTCGAGAAGTTTCCCCGCAGGGTCCAGCATGCACAGTGGGCGGTATGCTGATGGACCACCCAGGTTACCCTTCCCCTTGTCCACAAGTACCAGCCGAGCTACTTTCCACCGCGACGGGAAGACCCCCGCGACTAAACATGAATCATACAGATCCAATAATAGTCGCGGTTGGACCTCCGCCACGACTTTAAGCGCCTCGACCGGCACCCCATCAGGCCCCGGAGCCTTCCGCTTCTTCATCCTGGACACTGCACTGTTCAGCTCCTCGTTGGTGAAGGGAGGCACATCCGCCTGGTTCACGATCATGGGATCATCAGTCCTTGGCGGATGCACTGGGAACAGCGAACCAACGATGCGCTCCATGGATATCGCATCCATGAGAGTGCCAGGCCGCATGCGGCCATGTCTGCGAGTGACCAGTTTGTAGCCATCTCCCCACGGGTCTGAGTTGATCTCCTCACAAAGAGCCAGCCATTTGGCACGTTTGCTCCTTGTGATGGTCTTGGTCAGCTCCCTCTTTGCCGCAATGTGGGCAGCAAATAGCTCAGCCAGAGCCGGCCTATTCCTGGCTCGCTGTGCCCTGCGCCTGCACGCCAAAGCGATGCGTCGCAGTTCGGCGATTTCATCGTTCCACCAGTACACATGTTGCCTATCACGAAAGGGTTTCCGTTTGGGCATTGAAGCCTCACACGCCCTGCGAATCCACCCCATGGTTCTGTCAGCAGCGGCCTCTGCTGCTGCACGAGTCACTGGGGACCCAGATGTTAGAAGCTCCCCTTCCCCACTCGAAACGAGCGATGCGGTCATCGCGTCTCTGCGAAGTTTAGCGGCGTTCCAGCCTAGCCACTTGCAGGGAGAGCGGTGGTGTCTTTGTCTGCTCTCAGCGATTTGGAAAGTTATGTAATTATGATCACTCGCAGTGTAATCCTCCATCACCCTCCAATCGCTGACGAGTGCCGCAAGTCTCTCCGATGCCGTGGTGACATTGGGAATGGATTCGCCAAATCCGGGCCTTCGGAATGTTGGTGTTGAACCCGTATTCAACACCAACAAACCCAATCTCGATGCCATCTCGACTATGCTCCGCCCGCGAGTATTTTCGGTAGGCATGCCCCACTCCAACGCACTTGCGTTGAAGTCACCCCCTACGATGACATTGCCGGTGATGCCACGGAGAGAGTCCTCCAGTGAGCTAAGTTTGTCTCCGAATTCCTGCATTGAGTCATTCGGGGACAAGTAGCAGCTCACAAAGGTGATCTCTCCATATGTCACCCACACGTGACTGTTGCCTGAGCCGCGACCGCCGATGCGGGCCCTCTGCCCGTCAGCGATCCAAATCGCCGCGTACCCCGTGGCATCTGCCAGCCAGCATCTGCCAGCCTCCCCCTATAAGGCTCGCTGATCAGTATGATCTGAGCCCTATGCTCGCAGACTAGCTGCGTGAGGAGGTCGTCTGCAGCTCTACAGCCCTGCAGGTTGCCTTGAAGGACTCTCATATCCTTCCCTGCTTTTTCTTGGCATCAAGTGCGTCCTTGAAAACCCGACAAGCACTCGATCCCATTATATGCTTGGCGCCATTTGCGCCATGTTTCTCAGTGCATAATATACACTGAGCCTGAGCAGAGCAGTCTGCTGCCCGGTGGCCAACCTGTCCACATTTCCAGCAGCTGGCGCTCCGGTCCGGACCCTTACAGCTACGTCTTGTGTGGTCGTAGCCTAAGCACCGGTAGCAGCGTGTCACCTCAGCCCACCTTCGTACTCGGGCGCTAATCATTCCCACGCGACTCGACCAGACTTGAGGATTTTGGATGCTGGTGCCTCATCCAGCTCCACCACAGCTCTCCTTTGTTCCCTTGTGGGGGGGGGGGCTCCTTCCTCTCCAGCCTCGCGTTTGATGGCGGATGTCACCTCCTCGCTGACTGTGAGGCAATCGAGGTCAAGAAGCTCGATCTTGACTCTGGGAGTTACAAGCTTCACGTCCCCTTGGCCATCTACGGCAGCCCGGATTGAGTTCTGCAATTTTGTGCGGTCATCGCAGCGCGCGATTTCCAAAAGAACCCCCCCTTCTACTGTCTTTCTGATACGTCTTACTAGCGCACCAGTTTCATCTGGGGAAACACTTTGACGGATGGCCCCCAAAACCTCCGCGTAAGTTTTTCCCGGAGCCGGTTTTACGACGACAGCTTCTATTTTTTTCCTCGCTGTCTTCGTCTACTCTTATTTTTCTTTTTTTTCTTCACTTCTTTCTTTTCGCCCTTATCCTCTTTCTGAGCCTTTTCCGGCCCAGCAGATGCCGCAGGTGTTTTAACGACACTTCCCTTCCTCTTATTGTGGGTAATCGTCCCCCACTTCCTGAGGTCAGAAACTGGCACCTCCTTCCTCACCCGGACTTCCTGAGTATCCTCAGGGCTGGATTCAGCCATGCGCTTATTCTGCCGTGGCTGATCTACTCCCGGGACCCCTGCAGCAGTGGCCGGCTCCGCGGTCTGTGCTTTCAAGGCCCGGTGGTAGTCCATCTCTGCCTTCTGCCAGTTGGTCCGGCAGGTAAGTATGACCTCAAAGGCCTCCTCCAGTTCCAGCATTCCGTCCTTGACGTGCTTCGAAATATTTCGCTGAGCGTTGGCTGCTTGAAACATTTTACGAACAACATATCCTCCTCGGCCACTCGTTCGTGCTTGATATATTCTTTTCTAGGGGAAACTGCTGGCGTTGTGTATTGGTCCGATGTTCTCGTGTCGGTGTTCTCCTGTGGATGACTCTTCGGAGTCTCTAGAGCACTACTGCTGTTGGATTCAGCAGTTTTGACTTCTTGTGCCCCCACTGCGCCCCCGGAACCGATTTCTCCCTCAGCTCGCGTTTCATTGTTCGATGGTGGAGGTGTCCTCTGGACCATCGGCCTTCTCGCAAACGCGAAACGGTCAATGGCAGTGCCTGTTCCGCCCTGCGTCACCGTTGTCGTCCTCACGTCTTGTTGTCCATCTGTCTTGTCTGTTAGTTTTGTTGTTGTTTGTGTCATTTGTTTTATTGTTACTCAAATTGTTACTCAAATCGTTACTCAAAGCTAAATTCAAGCAATCAAAAGTGGGTTCTTGTGTTTACTTTCACATTGATGGTAAATCAATGATATTCATTGCGATATATGTGGATGATCTGCTGATTTTTTGGAATGATATTAAACTAAAAAATGAATTGGAATCGACGCTGGTGAGCGAATTTAAAATGAAAAATATTGGTTAAGCTGAAAGCTGTATTAGAATTCATTTCACAATCGACAAGGCAAATAATAAAATACAGTTGGACCAGAAGAAATATATTATGGAGATTTTATCGAAATTTGGAATGGCTGATATTAAACCAATAGCAACACCTGTAGATCCAAAACAAAAATTAACCAAGGAAATGTCACCCAAAAGTGCTGACGATATTGCAAAAATGAAAGGTGTGTCATTTCAGGAAGCGGTAGGCAGTATTTTGTATTTGGCTCAAGCAACTAGACCAGATATCGCATTTGCCATTAATAATGTAAGTCGTTTTAACAAAAACCCTGAGATGTCACATTAGCTGGCAGTGAAGCCAGCCCGTGGACACGGACGGTATAACTTTCCACCATTAGCCCTTTCAATCCTCTCGCGTACAACGCATGTTAAAGTTGCCTTTCCGCCATTATGATCTAATTGTCAAATTGGAGGGGAACTACTTGGATTTGACCCGATTTGACAATGAGCAGCCAAAAAATTACTACCATCCCCTTCAATGTAAATCTTATGGGCATGTCCACTCCATTTCTACTACCTCACTGAGTGAAGCAAATATTACGCTATTAACAAGGTACGAAGGATATGAAGCTAACGTATAGCAAGGGTTTTTCACAGTTATTTGGTTTCTCGTATGCTGACTGGGGAAGTCAAACTGATGACAGGCGCTCATGTACCGGCTATGTTTTTATTTGTAATGGTGGTGCTAACTCTTGATGTAGTCGACGACAGCTAACTATTGTATTATCATCAACCGGGGCTGAGTATATGAGTCTATCAGCTGCAATCAGGAATCTATATGGCTTCGACAGTTTGAAAATGAGCTTTGGTCGCAAGAGGAGCCAACCATTATCCATTGCGATCATTCTAGCGCTATTCGATTGACAGGAAGCGATGCATATCACCCAAGAAGCAAGCATATTAACGTGAGGCATCATTTTGTTCGTCAAAAATGCGTCGAAGGTGCAATTCAAATCCATCATGTGGGCACTGACGAAATGGTAGCTAATGCATTAACAAAAGGACTCGTCAAATATAAACATAATTACTGTCAATAAAAAATAGGGTTAAAGCTTTAATGTATTTGATCTATTGAAGTTTAAAAATTTGTATAGTTCTATAAAATTGGATTGATCTTCAAGTAACTTTCAATATGATGAAATAATGTTTTCAAGTGCTACATACATATTTGTTTTTGAAGTCATTTGATTACATTCAACATTCATTTAAACATTATTTAGTGGGGGTGTTAGAACATAAAATACATTCTCATGACTTTATGCACATAATATGATAAGTTTAATACTTGTTCTATTGTATATACCTGCAAGTAACTTGAAATAAACCAGTCTGTCTCTAATCGCTATAAAGTTAACTGCGTTCTAATCGTAACAAAAAAGGCAAAGAGAAACATGAGGGTCCCCAGGATCGTTTGTTCCCTCGAAAAGGCAAATTTTTCGATGGAATCGTTTGCCTCCTTTAGTTCCGCCGTCCTCGTTCCTATATTCGTTTGTCCACCTATCGGTTTCTTCGTCGATAGTGACTCGAAGTAATTTGTGATAGAAGCGATTTCTAATTAGTTGAGTGCCGCCTCAGTGTCGCTATCTCAATTCGTATGCGTAGTCCACTTATCAATCTTATGGCTGGCTAATGCCAAGCTGCGAGGGTTGGCACCAGTCTCCATGGGGTCTGGTACTCAGAGACAGACCAGCGGTAGTCGGTGACGATGAGTGAACTTCCCGGATTTATGTGTGGCCAGGACAGATTGTAACTTTGTTCGAATGCATCGGAAATATTTCCGAATAGTTCTGGAAATATTTATGTCAAATGTTTCCAGTGATATGTGGTGCCGCGATAAGAATAACCTACCTATTGATAATGTTTTTAGCTTAGTTATGATAATATTTTGAAAATTTTAATTTAACCGTCTCAAAGTTGGAAAAAAGTTTGTAAAATAATCATCAGATCATTACGAAATTTACAGGACGCATTGATGGACATAAGAAATATCCTTGTTTGGTTAGTATACGGACAACTCAGTAGCTACCGCAGGTACATAAGCATATAACCTTCAAATCAAAACCCCACATAAAAAGTGTTAGAGTTGTTCACCGCACAGTTATAGTCAGCCCCTGGACACGGACGGTATAACTTTCCATCATTAGCTCCTTCAATCCTCTCGCGCACAAAGCATGTTAAAGCTGCCTTTACGCCATTTCGACCTCATTGTCAAATTGGAGGGGAACTACTTGGATTTGACTCGATTTGACAATTAGTAGCTAAAAAATTACTACCATCCCCTTCAATGTGAATCTTATGGGCATGTCCACTCCATTTCTACTACCTCACTAGTTATAGTAACCCTTCATCGAATAACCTATTTTTTTAACGCAAAATTCGTGTTCGCGAGAACTTACGACTTGATAATCAGATCCATTTGAAATTAACAGAATGTATTGGTCTTAAGTAGAACCAAGTCTGATAGATGTTACATGAATATGCTGGCAGTGGTGGATACTCACAATGTGGGCTGGCATCAGCGCGAAGCAGATTTGGTATAATTTTTGGTGTCGGGTTAGCAAAGGGTTGCCAGCACTAGAATTTTTTTTATTTGCATGCCATTAGATGCTACCATCAAAATTTCATATGAAAAACATCTACAATGAAAATAAGTCAAAAATGTTAAAATTTAAGTGTTGAAACATTTTCGGATGACGACCCCAAATATCTGTCCACCCCTTTAACTTCCAATGCAGGCTTCGAATCAAAACAAAATTTACCGAGGCCGTTATTCTTGACTTGAAGCAATATTGATACACCTAATAGCCCGTTCACACTAGGCTCTAAATCAGGCGATTTCGATCAGCTGATCGCTTTAGAGCTAAATCAACTTAAATCTACCTGATTACCCATACATTTTTTTCCCCTTCTGACAGAGTTAATCAAGTAGATTTGATCAAGTACAAATCAGGTACTATTGTGAATTTTTCCGGGCTGAATTGTTCTCAGAGCGTGCTTAATTCCATCCGTGAGAGGGAGAGTAGATTTCAACGAAATGTCATTCGAATTTCGTTCAAATATAGCAAAAATTGGACAAAAAAGGAAAATGTGAGTTGTACAAAATGAAAAGAAAATGCTCTTGCATGTTTCTGCACCATTTTGAACAACTTTCATGCAAAAAAAATTGTACACACAAATTCGAATGACAGTTCGCTCTCTAAATCTCCTCATTCTAAATCACTTCGGGTAGTGTGAACGCTTACCTGATTAACTTTGACAGCTTCTAAATCTACTTGATTTAGAGTGTAGTGTGAACGGCTTATAAGGTTGCAGTTCTGGAAAAGTGCTGCCAGTACTCATCATTTTTGTACTAAGAGTTGCTGCCATCAAATTTTTATATACTAAGTATCTTACATCTTACCTAAATTTTGAAAGTCAGGCGAGTAATAACCCTGGAATTCTTTCGACTCTATGGCTTTCGAGGCAGTCATAGGATCAAAGTTATAATTGACCTTCGATACAGGTTGGTTGCAATAAGGGGCACGTTAGGTTGAACTTGTATTCAAAATTTACAAAATTACTTTACTTTTCTTGGAAACTCAGTCTTGCTAGAAAGTTTCTATGCGCTAGAGTGTTTTGTTTTAAGTTTAGACGCTTAAACTTTTTGAATGTAGTGCATACGATATCGTTTTTGTTTCAATCTTTTCCTCCGATACCTTGGGAATGCAGATGTACGGGGGGCGGCTGATAAATTCGCGGCCTAAGGTAATTAGCGATGACTCATAATCTCGTTACTGATAACACTAATTGTGTGACTCGTTGTTAGTATAAATCTCACGTATTTTTGTATTTTGTTCATTAACACTTCATTCCTGGAACAAGAAACAACATCATGTCAACGGAAACTAGAAATTCTCGCAATTTGGAGCATCGCGCTGTGATTAAACTCCTTATTAAAAAAGGAAATAAGCCGAACTTAATTTTTGAAGCAATGTCATGGGTTCTTCAGGATCCTGCATCTTCATATATGATGGTAAAAAATGGGCTCAGCTATTTCAACAAGGAAGAAAGACCTTTGAAGACAACTCTCGCCCGGGCCGCCCAGTGACGGTCGTGACCGAAGAAAATGTTCAAATAGTCGAAAGAGCAAAAGAGCAAAAATAAAAAAGAGCAAAATGTCACCAAAGATTTCAAAGTGGAAAAGTCGACGTCGAAGATTATGGCTACCATTTTCTGGCATACCAAGGGAATTTAATTAATTGATTACTTGCCTAAAAGAACTACAATGAACGGCCAGTAGTACACTAATTTACCAGGTCAGGCACGTGAGGCAGTCGTACAGAAGAGACGGGGTCAATTGGCACGCGGAGTGCTGTTTCTGTCAAAGCGCCCATTCACACCGCTCAGGTTGTGAGAGGTGCCTTGAAAGCTACGGAATTCACAGAAATTGGCCACCCAACCTACAGTCCGAACGTGGCTTCTAGTGAGATGAAGGCGGTCGTACAAAACGATTGAAGAGAAATCGAAAGAAGAAAGAATATTTTTTCAGTGGTAAAAAATTGTATTTCACTTGGGGGAGATTACATTGAAAAATAAAAAAATATGAAACTATTTTTTCATTAAAGCTAGAGTTACAATCAATGCAACCAACATTTGTTGCACAACAAAATGAGTTTGAACACAAGAGAACGTATGAGAGCAGTTACAATGATGCAACACAACTTTGCTTGGCAGCAGAGTTTGCTCATACCTCAAACTTGGCATGGCAACAAAATACCCAATTCCACCTGTTCCTATGAGCGTTCGGGAAATCGGAACTGTCATATGTAAATGACAATCAGAATTTGTATTTTTAAGTTTTTGTTTTCATAAGTTTTTGCTTTGCATTATACTCCGCAGCTTTTAGAGGATAAAATATTCACTGATATCTCTTTCCGAGACTTTAAAGGATCCAAATTATCGAACAGCAATTTCTTTAATATAGCCAGTGACAGATGACAGTAAATGTTGTGTTGCATTGATTGTAACTCGTTCCACCAACAAAACTTGGCAGCGAATGTTGGTTGCATTGATTGTAACTCAAGCATAAATACCTTATGCTTGAGTTACAATCAATGCAACCAACATTTGCTGCCAAGTTTTGTTGGTGGAACGGGTTACAATCAATGCAACACAACATTTACTGTCATCTGTCACTGGCTATATTAAAGAAGTTGCTGTTCGATAATTTGGATCCTTTAAAGCCTCGGAAAGATATATCAGTGAATATTTTATCCTCTAAACGCTGCGGAGTATAATGCAAAGCAAAAATGAGACAAAAAACTCTAGCGCACCTGAACCGCTAGAAACACTAGTGTTCGAAGAACAGTAGAAGAATCGTGCAGGTTTTGAGTGCATATTCCACCACATGTGCTGTTTATTACGGCCAAACTGTTTCAAATGCCACGTTTTACTTTCGTCTTAAGAATGCATTATAACTCATATGGTGGAAGGTTTCAGATATTACCACTGGCATGAATTTCAACGTTTATGAGAGCAAAACACGGGTTAATTATATTCGTTATCAGTTGCTTATTTCACATAATTTTGAAAGCAGCATATCATATAACATCAATGAAGAAAATGCTCAGTGCCTGCAGCACTGTAACTGAAGTTGGTGTTTGGGGCTGCGATCCGAAAAATTTGCAGAACTTTGGGAATTGTAACATCGGTTATTTATTTTCATTGTAAATGTTTCCGGTATGTATACTAACTGTAAGCATTTATTGATTCAAAAGTAGCACAACCGACTCGTGCTGGCAACCTTTCGCCAGTATCAAAGCCAAGAATATATCAAATCTGCTTCACGTTGTTTAATTATATTCGAAGTTATAGGAGTATAAAGAAATTTAGGGTTACCTGCAGCGTGTTTTTTCAAATGATCGAAAGCTTAATATTTGCTGTTTATTGTCACTACAATATCATTACCATTTGAAAATTCTACGATAAAACCGCTTAATAAAGATATTGCAATTAAACACAAAACCAACAATAGCTGGCAACCCTATCGTGGCTTTTCAACCAAATTTGGCCTGAATAATGTTTATGATAGGTTTCATTAATTGTATGAAATTCGTATTGATTTCATGACTGCACTGGAAGTTATAGGGCAAAAAGTTTTATTTTCCTGAGCGAATTTTCAAAACCAAAGACACAAAAATTACCATAGCTGCCAGCGCCAATCGAATTTTTAAACCAAATTTTCATCAAACAGAGTTTAGAGTAAGGTTCAGCTACTGTGTCAATTTCATGAAAATCTGGTAACTTATTCACATTTCATAGGGCAAAAAGCAGTTTTTTTTCTTTGTAATTTTTCAAGATGGCACCACTGGCACAGACTTGGCCACAATTCAAAATCGCTTCTATCAAATCTGGTCTTACTTAAGTCCAATGCATTCCGTTAATTTTAGCTGTATCTGATTATTGGTTCGTGAGTTTCCGTGAACATAAGTTTTTGATGCTAATAATATAGGTTAACTGGGAGAGGGTTACCGTTCTTGTCCGACATGAAAATTTCCAAAGTTTTATTTTGAACGTGTAGATAAAACATAAGATTTATATACAGATTGGTTTTATTGTAAGAAACGGACATTTTTTTGAATATTCGATGGTTTGAATGTTTTCACTTCCAAATTTTTTTTTTCAAAATGAAGACACCAAAATTATTATAGCTGGCAGCTCCAACCGAATTTTTCGACCAAATTTCTACCAAACGTGGCTTAAAATAAGATCCAGCAATTGTGTGAGTTTCGCACAAAATCGAACGATTCAATCAGAGTTTATAGGTCTAAAAACAGTTATCTTTTTTAGTGGTTTTTCAAGATGGCACCACTGGCACAGAATCGCCCGCATTTCAAAATCACTTCTATCAGACCTGGTCCTATTTAAGGCCAATACATTCTGTGAATTTCAAATAATTCTGCTCATCGGATCGTGAGTTTCCGTGAACAGAAGTTTTTGATGCTAAAAATATAGGTAAATTGGGCAAAGGTTACCAGGCGTGCCCGTTATACCATATCTTTTTTTTTTTTTGGTTATGTAAAAAAAGCACAAGATTTACATATGAGTGGCTTTTTTTTTAAGAAACGGCATTTTTTCAAGAGAGACGATGATTTGGAGGTTTTCACTTTCAGTGCCTGCCCTAGCTACAGGGTTGCCAGCACGCTCATTAAAAGCTACACAAAACTACAACTAAATAATATCAATATGTTTTGAAAATTTGGTAATGATTGAATAGCTCTGTCAAAGTTATCGAAATTTAAAAATTTTCAAATTTTCCCGTCCTCTTTTGAGGCACCCAGCGCACACATAGGGTTAAAAAATTCCAAAGTATTATCCGATTCATATGTAAAACACGTTAGAAATTTATTTCGTTAACTTTATTTTGCGAAAATCATTTGTGCTCGAAATAATAGGTATATTAAAAATATCACTTAAATGGCCGCCGGTGCCAAAGGGTTTACAATAACTGACATTTAGTGAGACCTGGACCTATTCTGCATATACACCAATGTATCCTGAAAGTTTCAGCTCAATCGAATGGCGCGTTCCCGAGATTATCTCACTGAAATTTTTTGATGATATGTATAGATATATATATGAAAATATGAATTTTTGGCCGAATCGATTTTAATACTAATGTTCTTCGAACATTAGTAATTACGACGATGTTTTTCTTCAAAAGTCATTTTGGTCGCCGACCGATCTGGCTTACCGGAAAAGACTGATTTATTCGTATCAATTTCTTCTATATATATTGTACATTCGAATTGGACAGTGTGTGGATCGGTTTTTCAAAAAATGAAAATTAATTTAAAATAACTTGCGTTCCGCCCGCTCGGAGGGGGATGTCGCTGTTGTCGGTGTTGTAATCAATTGTTGACATTTGTCAGTTGTCAACAGTATCAACTATCGTGCACAACACCCTCTCCCTTTGGGAAGAAAAATTTTTTTTTTGTGTGTGGGAAACAAAAAAATTTTTTTTTTTTTTATATTCAAATCCATGCACTTTTACAATTTTCGTACAATTTTGATTAAATAATTTCCATTGCGTTCTTTATATTAAAAACTTATGACTCAATTAGGATAGCTTACTATAGATATTATATATATATATTTTTACTAATGTTCGAAGAACAATAGTATTAAACTCGTTTCGCCGAAAATTCATATATCTTTATATATATATATATATATATATATATATATATATATATATATATATATATATATATATATATATATATATATATATATATATATATATATATATATATATATATATATCAGCAAAATGATTAAGGGAGATAATCTCTGGAGTGGCCGATTCGATTGAGCTGAAATTTTCGGAGAACGTAGATGTATATAGTTGGTAGGTCCACGATTTTCTCAAATTCAGATATTCTAAACCTTTTGGCGGCGGCGAGCGTTTTAGTGAATTTTGATGTACTCCTATATTTCCAAGCAGTGAAAAGTTTTGCTAAAGAAAAGTATTGGGAATGAAAAGTAATTATGTTCTAAGCTCGTTTATGATAAAAAATTGGAAATTGTGAGTCGTGTGTGGGTGCAGGGTGCCTAAAAGTAGGCAAAGATTTTTTTTGCAAATTTTGATTTGTCATTACTTGTAAGAAAAACAATGGATCATCGTGAAATTTCCAGAGCGTATTAATGTTGACTAAAATTTAGCACATGTGGATTTTTAGGACAGTGCGGGTAACCCTGTAGCTACGGCAGGCTCCTGAATAAAAAACCTTCAAATCATTGACCTTCCTGAAAATTTTTTGATTTTTGACAAAAAAATCAGATCACTGATAAATTTCAACCTTTATCCATCATATCACATTAAAATGTTCAAAATTCCGATTTGCACAAGAACGGCAACCCATCACCAAATTACCTCTATTTTCAGCACTCGAAAGTTCTGTTCACGAGAACTGACGACCGGATTATCCGATCATAATGAAATTTACAGGACATGTTGGTATTAGCTAGGACCAGGTCTGATAGAAGTGATTTTGAAATGCGGGCAACCCTGTGCCAGTGGTACCATCTTGAAAAATCACCCAGAAAAAAAACCGGTTTTTGGCCTATTACTTCCGATTCAGCCATCAGATTTTGACAAGATTCATCCAATACTTGGATCTTATTTAATGTAACGTTTGATGAAAATTTGGCTGAAAAATTAGAATAGAGTTGCCAGCTATGGTGATTTTTGTCTCCTAAAACTTGCAAATTTGCTCAGCAAAATAAAGCTTATTTCCCTATAACTTCCGGTCCAGTGTAAAAATCAAAACGAAGTTCACGCAGCAGATGGACTTTAATGTAAACCAAATGTCATAGAAATTTCGTACCAAAATCATGAAAGAGCTGCCAGCTATGACCATTTTTGTAATTTTGTTTAATTTCTTTACTGAGCGATTATGTCATTAGATTTCCAAATGGAAATGATCCTGCAATGAAAATTAACAACAAATATTAACGCTTTGAAAATTTGATAAATTTCGAGGGTGGTAACCCTAAAATTTTTTTCACCCGTATAACTTCCAGCGCAGTGATTCAATCGAAACGAAATTTACTGGTTGGGTTTAACTTAGCGTGAAGCAGAATTGGTATGTATTATGCTTTGCTGTTGATACAGGCTAACCAGCATTAGCCATTTCCGTAAATATTGCACCAACAGATGCTTCAAACAACGTTCTCATATGCAAAGCATTTGCAATAAAAAATAAGGAATTCTTTTTAAATTTTTCGAGTTTTGAACATTTTTCGGATGGCAGCCTCAAACAACGTTTAACCGCTGAAACCTTCGAACGAAATTCAAAGCATACGTTGATTTGAGTATGAGCTTGTTATGGTAAACTTATTGCTGCTTCGTTCGGAAAGTGTTGCCCGCACTGAATTATTTGTGTTATAGTTGAGTTTTGTTGCTTTGGATAAGGAATGGTTGATATGATTCCTGCGAAGAGAACGAAATTCAAAGGCTACGTTGATTTGAGTATGAGCTTGTTATGGTAAACTTATTGCTGCTTCATTCGGAAAGTGTTGCCAGCACTGAATTATATGTGTTATAGTTGAGTTTTGTTGCTTTGGATAAGGAATGATTGATATGATTCTAAAAAACAGTGTATTACGTCTTTCCACACTTTTTTGTCACTCAAAGACAATTTCTTCGAAAATTAGTTTTCTAGCGGTTCAGGTGCGCTAGAGTTTTTTTTTATGTTTTTTTTTTTTGTTATTTAATTCATCATAATTCTTACTTAAATATAATTTTGAGTACATGTTGTTTTTTGTTTTTGATGATTTGAACACATTTCATTTGTTAATATAACTATATGTATTTTTTCTCGCATATTTTTTGACATGTATACTTATTTTGTTACTTATTTGGTATTGTTTTACAATAATATTGCTGTACATATTCAAATACGTTTATCTAGTGAATTTAAATTAATGGTGTATATAATTTTAGCAGATTGTTGTTGTACTTCTTACATTTTCCATTTATTAATATATTGGTATTAACACCATTTCTTTCTATTATTTCATATGGTCCGTGATATGTACTCTGTAATTTTTTTCTGTTAATATTTCTGACTAAAACTAGATCTCCTACTTTGAAATTTGCTGGATTAATAATACAATGAGTATCTAATCTATTTTTTCTTTTCATTTATATTTTCTGGACCAATTTTCGAGCCAAACTAATGCTATTTTTGAGTCTAATTTTCAGTTCATTAACAAAATTGTCTAAATTGTTTATTGGTTCGTTTTCTTCTTCAATATCGTCGGGTAATTGGGGTAATCTTCCATAGATAAGTTCATATGGAGAATATTGCGTGTCTATATGTGGGGTAGTATTATACGCGAAAGTATAGTACGGTATCCATTTGTCCCATTCATAATCATTAGCAAAATTAAGCAAATATTCGTTTAGTACTCTGTGGTTACGCTCCACAGTGCCGAGTGTTTCGTGATGATATGGTGGTGAGAAAATTTGTTGAATTCTTAATAAATTACAAATGTTTTCCATAAGCTCATTGACGAATTCAGTTCCATTGTCTGATTTCAATATTTTAAAAATACCGTGTTTTAATATTAATTGCTCTACTAATGTTTTGGCGATGGTTCTAGCGTCTTTTGTTTCTATTGGGTAGGCAATGACGTATTTAGATATTTCGCATTGCATTGTAAGGATATATCTATAACCGTTGGATATTCTAAGTGGTCCTACTGTATCTATAGCAATTGTTTCAAATGTATTTTTCGGTGTGTCAGTTATTGTTTGCTTTTCTTTTATATGTTTTGTTTGTTTATTTTTCGTACAGATTTCACAGCTTTCAATAAATGTTTTTATCATTTTGTTCATATCTTTCCATATGCATTTTTGTTTTAGTTTAAGAAATGTCTTTCTTACACCCAAGTGTCCTCCTATCGGTGTTGTGTGGTAATTATTTATTAGTTTGAATTGTATTATTATTTTATCAGTTATTCATTTTGGTGGTTTGTATAATATTATTTTTAGGGGCTCTTTATTATTTGTTAGGATACTATTCTGTAGCCGATTGAATTTGTTTTTAAATTCTTCTTTATTTACCATGTTATATATCTCATCTCCTTCTTCTATGTATATTTTCGTAAGATGTCTTCTAGTTGCTTGTGATGTCAGTTTCTCCAATGTTGGAACTAATTCCGATGGATTATCGCTGCATCGAACTAAGATCTGATTGTCTTCAAACGTAATTTTTGGAATGCTCCCTATTTCGAATTTTAATTTTATTAGATTTTTTATATCAGCTGGGGAATCGCTGTCCCATGTGTAAATTTCGTTAGCCATTTTTAGTTTGCTTACTTTTCTTGTTTGCACTTTTTTAGTGTTTTCTAAGTTTTTTTTTTCTTGTAAGGGGTAATACTTTCATTTCTTTGGTAATATTTCTCTGCTTTGGTATCATATCTTTTAACGTTTCTGAATTTAATTTGATGCGTGATAATGCATCTGCATTAACATTCATTTTGCCCTTTCGATATATTATATCGAAGTCGTAATCGCATAAATCTAGTCTTTTGTGCGTCATCTTTGATGATGGGATTTTATGTGTAAACAATGATATAAGAGGTCTGTGGTCTGTAATGATCGTAAATTTGTTTCCAAATAGATAAGGTCTAAAAAAATTTATCGCCCAATGGATTGCTAATAATTCTTTTTCGATGATCGGTTTGTTTATTTCATGTTTCACTAGGGTTCTACTTGCGTAGGAAATGGGTAAGTCATGTCCTATTTTGCCTAGTGAGAGTACCGCACCTAATGCATAGTCTGATGCATCGGTTGTGACAATAAATGGTTTATTGAAGTCCGGGTACTGTAATATCGGTGCATTCATCAGTTTATTCTTCAATTTTTCAAATGTTGATTGACATTTTTCTGTCCATAATAATTTCATATTCTTTTTTAATAAATCGTTCAGGCATTTTGTGGTTTTGGCGAAGTCTGGGATAAATCGGCGGTAGTAATTCGCAAATGCAACGAATCTTCGGACTTCGTCTGCATTTAAAGGTACTGGATAGTTTATAATTGTATTGAATTTTGCAGGGTCTGTACGGGCTCCGTCCTTTGTGATTAAGTGTCCCAAATACACTACTTCACTTCTTAAAAAATTGCATTTTTCAGGGTTGAGTTTGAGGTTGTATTTTTCTAGCCTATAAAATATTTTTATTAGATTGCTATTATGGTGTGCGAGGCTGCAACCAAAGACAATTACGTCATCAACATATAAAAAGGCTGCTGAGTCTAGACCACTCAGAGCTATTGTTAGCATGCGTTGGAAGCTATTGGATGAAATAGTTAGACCGAAAGGTAATCGTCTGAATTGATAATGTCCTTTGTTTGTCGAAAAGGCTGTTAATGGTCTTGATTCTGTTGTCAGGAACAAAGGAACTTGTCATATCAAGAGTGAAGAAGTATTTCGCTCTCCCTAGCCTGTCTAAGACATCTTCTAATCTTGTTAATGGAAACTTATCATTAACAATTTTTTTGTTGATTGCTCTGAAATCCACTACAAGTCTCCATTTTGTTAGGCCTGACTCACTTTTCTTTGGTGTCAAAAGTAATGGTGAGTTGTATGGGCTCGTGGAGTTTTCGATAATGTTATCATTTAGTAATTGATTTACTTGTTTATTTATTTCATCAATGTGTGTATGGGGCAATCTATAGTTTTTGATATACGTTGGAGTGTTATCTATGACGTGTATTTCTTGTTTATAAAAATTATTTGCTGTAAGAGGGTCGTGTTCTAGTTGAAAGATATGCTGATAATGTTGAATTATTTGTAGTATCGATTTTTTGTCTTCTGAGTTCAAGTGGTTTATGTTGCTATGTTTTAGTAAATCTTTAAATCTCTGCTTATCTCTGATGTCTTTATTCACTGAAGAAGTGTTTTTGTGTGATTTGTATCTAGCTAATGGTTCTGTTTCTATTTTAAAGTTTTTAATTACAATATCCTCTTCGTTAGTGTTAAGTAGTTTTATATGTTTAATGCCTTCTGCTGGTATTATTGTACTACCTAGGTAGACTCTTATTGTACTACGTATATATATATATATACATATATATATATATATATATAGATATATATATATATATATATATATATATATATATATATATATATATATATATATATATATATATATATACTCCGCCGATCGCAAGTCTAACTTGTGATATGCCGGTCCCAAGCCCGGAAAAAGGAGGAGGGTTTGAGGCAACGAGGTAACTCTATCCTCAGTAAAACTTGCATAGTTGCAGCCTGATGGCTGAATTACATCTAAGCGTCTCAGGTCATTAGGGAGGTTTAGCCACGTTGTCAGACCTGCAACATAGTTGTGTGAACTCTGGCACGAGGCAAGTCTCCTGAAGCAACTATCGCCGAGGCCCCCCATGGAAATGGTTGAGCGATGTGCCGACAACTCATCCTTGTAAAAACTTCCTCTGTCAAGAAACCTGGAACAAAAGCCTCGGATTGGACGGATCAACGACGACGACCACGCAAACGCACAACGGATTATTCTCTCGGAACCTGGAATGTACGCTCCCTGAACAAACCGGGGGCCGAAAAGGCCCTCCTTCATCAGGTCGAACAGTACAAACTGAGCATTACTGCAGTCCAGGAAACAAATTGGTTAGGCTGCGAGATCAATGACAAGAAATCGCATACCATTTTTACAAGCGGTAAACCATCGGGCCGCAAGGAGTTTGGAGTAGCATTCATAGTGAACAAGCAGCTTAAGTCGCGCGTTACCGACTTCAAACCCGTAAACGAAAGGCTGTGTGCGATTCGCATCAGGGCGCGATTTTTCAACCTCTGGCTCATCAATGTGCACGCTCCCACCGAAGTACAAGAAGACTCTGTAAAAGACGAGTTCTATGCCTGCCTTGAAACTCTCTTCGACTCACTTCCATCGAATGATGTCAAAATGCTACTGGGAGATTTCAATGCAAAAGTCGGGAATGAAAGTTGGCATCGGGGGACCACTGGAGGACACAGCCTCCACGAAGAATGCAATGATAACGGCCATCGTCTAATTGACTTCGCTTGCAGCAGGAACATTGTTGTAAGCTCAACTTGCTTTCCACATCGTCGCATTCACAAGCAGACCTGGAATTCTCCAGACGCACATACCGTAAACCAAATCGACCACGTCCTTATTAGCAAGAGATGGGCGTCAAGTGTTATGGATGTTCGGTCGTACCGCGGAGCTAACTGTGACTCCGATCATTTCCTGGTGAAAACAACATACCGGTGCAGAATTTCCTCAGCGCACCAATCTAGATTCAGCCCTCCCAAAATCTTCGCGGTTGAGAATTTGCTGAACGATTATACGGCTCAGGTATATACGACCGCGCTTGAGGAAAGAATTTCACCAATGCTGCGCGACTCCAGCAACGTAGGTGTCCACGAGTTCTGGGAAGAGCTCAAAAATGCAATCAAGAATGTGGCAGAAAACGTTGTGGGATACAAAGCCCGACGTGCCCGAAACGAATGGTTTGACGAAGAATGCAGAAACTCACTTGACGCAAAGAACGAGGCCTACAGACAATGGGTCCAACGTGCAACCAGAGCCAAAAAGGAAAAATATGACGAGCTACGGCGAATATCCAATAGAATAATTAGGCGTAAGAAAAGAAAATACTTTGACGAGCAGTTGCTGAACATTAATGTAAACCTAGTTAGTAAGAACAACAGACAAGCGTACAGATTAGTAAATACGATCAAAAATGGCTACCAACCCAAGACTAGCCTCTGTAAGGACAAAGATGGCAATATTATCAGCGACACCGAAAGTATTAACAAACGATGGGCGTCCTACTTCGAAGAGCTTCTGAATCCGCCATCAAACATCCTGGCAGCAGAAGCTGAGCTCCATGATGATACCGTTGGTCAAACCCCATCCACACAATCCCCTACAGTAGAAGAAGTTGATCTCGCCTTGCGCTCACTGAAAAGGAACAAAGCGCCGGGCGCTGACGAGATACCAGCTGAGCTACTCAAGTCTGGTGGGGCGGGTTTATTAAGTGCGCTACATCAACTACTGCTGCGAATATGGGAGACTGAGGTGATCCCAGACGATTGGCGCAGAAGCATCATCTGTCCCATACATAAAAAGGGAGACAAACTGCGGTGTGAGAATTACAGAGGCATCTCCTTAGTCTGTACGGCCTACAAAATCCTGTCAAAAATCCTGGAGTATAGGATTAAACCGTTCGCGGAAGAAATCATTGGCGAGTATCAAGGCGGTTTCAGATCTGGTCGCTCCACAATCGACCAGCTTTTCACGGTCAAGCTAATTTTGCAAAAGTGCTGGGAATACGACGTCGATGTATACCAAATCTTTGTCGACTTTAAACAAGCATATGACAGCATCAATCGAGGCGCTCTATATAGTATCATGCTGCAATTTGGTATACCGGCCAAATTAGTGAGACTTGTAAAGATGACCATGACCAACTCCGTCTCGCAAGTCCGGATCCAGAACAGATTGACGGATCCTTTCGAAACTCTGGGTGGCCTGAAACAGGGTGATGGAATAGCGCCCACGCTCTTCAACCTGGCACTTGAGTTCGCTATTCGGGCAATGAATCTGAACACCAGCGGCACGCTACTTTTTAAGTCGACACAATTGGCAGCGTACGCGGATGACATTAACATCATGACTCGAAAACTGACCGATGCAGAAGAACTTCTGCTTAGACTTGACACCGCAGCAAAGGAAGTTGGACTACGAATCAACGAGGACAAAACGAAAGTGATGATGCAATCTAGGACAAGGACGCCAGCGCACACGACCATCAACGTAGGGGACCTTTGCATCAAATTCGTGGACAACTTCATTTACCTTGGTAGCAATCTATCGAGTGACGCCAACGAAACTGACGAAATCAAGCGACGGATACAACTAGCAAATAAGACATTCTTCTCGGTCCTCCCCATTATGAAATCGAAATATGTGCACAGGAAAACTAAGCTCCGCGTTTACAAAACTATCATACGACCTGTGCTGTGCTATGGTTGCGAAACATGGACCTTGACACAAGCCTCCGAAAATAGGATCGACACCTTCGAACGGAAAGTTCTACGGCGGATTTTCGGGGCTGTTCGCGACCGAGATGGATGGCGCATCCGGTACAACAATGAGTTGTACCAACTGTACGATGAGCTGGAAGTCTCCAAGATCGTCAAATTGCAACGACTACAGTGGGCTGGGCACGTGCAACGCATGAATGACGATCGCATGCCAAAACGTGTCATGAACGCAAGACGTGTCGACGGAGCGAGGCCTAGAGGAAGACCAAGAGCTCGTTGGGAGAGCTCAGTGTATGCGGACGCCGGGCAACTACTGGGGCTCCAAGACTGGAGGACGCGGTCACGTGACCGAGACCATTGGAGGAATACTATCCAGGCGGCCAAGGCCCGACGTCGGGCTGTTGTGCCACGATGATGATGATATATATATATATATATATATATATATATATATATATATATATATATATATATATATATATATATATATATATATTTTATTTTATTCATTAACCAAGCAAGGTACAAGTTACATAAACAATACAAAGCAAAATAGAAAATCGAAAACTTAATATGAGTATATAAAAGTAATACGAGAAAAAACAAAAAAAATTAAATAAATCAAATAATTAACAAATAAATCAATAATAATAAATAAATAACGAATATATAAAACATTGACAAATAGCTTAACATAAGGAGTTGCGGATGGCTTGGAAAAGGGAAGATTTGAAGGATAATTTTGAGACCGTTGGGGAATATAGATTACTTACGCTATTGAATATCCTGCAGCATCTATTAATCGGCTCATTAGCTGCGTAAGTAGTGGAATGTGGATATTCCTTAAGAAAACTAGAGGACCTGGTGTTCCTTACAGGGTTATTTAACACCATTTTATTATTGAGAAACTCAACTCTGATAACGTCTCTAATGACGTCAAATGTGAAGCAGGCCGAAATCATCTTTCTTCTGGATGCAAGTGGCAATAAGTTTAGGTGACCCAGTCGAAACTCATAAGGAGGAAGGGCGCTAAAATCGTAAGGGTTGTATAGATCTCTCAATGCGAAAAGTAAGAATTGCTTTTGAATGGACTCGAGTCTGTTACTGTGGGTCTCAAAAGCCGGATTCCAGCAAATGGGAGCATATTCGAGAATGGGGCGTACAAGTAAGATGTATAAGGATCTTGTGACCCACAGGTTACGAAATTCCTTCGCACGCCTTTTGATGAAGCCTAACTGTTTGTTTGCACGGGAAAGCATTTTGTCATAATGCAAGGTGAAGTGGAGTCTCTCATCCAAGATAACACCAAGGTCGACAGCGTTTTCAACTCGAGCTAACGAATTATTGCCGAGGAAGTACGTATTGTGTGAGACGGTGTGTTTTCGGGAAAAACTTATAACTTGGCACTTAGCAATGTTGAGAGAGAGCTTGTTTTCATTGCACCAATGATCAAGTGAATCAAGTTTAGATTGGAGAAAGAGTGCATTGGATTTAGTTTTAATTATGTGATAGACTTTGAGATCGTCGGCATAAAGTAAATGAGGTATATTTGTTAGGACGTCAGATAGGTCAGAAATGAATATATTAAAAAGAAGTGGGCCGAGATGGCTACCTTGTGGTACACCAGAGCTAGCAGAGATATTTTTCGATAAGAGTCCTTGAAATTTTACCAGTTGTGTTCGATTTCGAAGGTAGGAAGTCAGCCAGCTAAGCAAAGATCCGGCAAATCCAAATTTCTGGAGTTTAAGAATTAAGGTAGGGTGGTCAACTCTGTCAAAAGCTTTACTAAAGTCTGTATGGACTGCGTCAATTTGGCATCTTTTCTCCATTTTACACAGCACGTCTGAGATTAGGACTGTCAAATTCGTGGTAGTTGAGCGACCTTTTCTAAAACCATGTTGTTGCTCGTTCAGACGGGAGTCAACAAGTGGAGAAAGTTTATCGTACACAATCTTTTCAAAAAGTTTCGGAATTGAAGATAAGATGGCAATGCCCCTATAATTTCCGACACAGCGTCTATCACCATTTTTGAATATGGGTGTGATATATGAAAGTTTCCAGCAAGATGGGAAAACTCCAGACGAAAGTGATCTGTTGAAAAAAATATGAAAGGGAGTTATAAACTGCTCTACACACTTGCGCAAGAAAGTTGGAGGAAGAAGATCGGGCCCAGGGCCTTTGTTGCAGTCGAGTTCCAAAATAGCTTTACGTATTTCGTCACGTGTAATTTCAAATTGGCCGACAAAATCTGTAGGAGTAGGATGAGAGAAAGACAGATGTGAGTTTGATGGGTCTGGTGCATTAAAAATATTCTGAAAACTATCTGCGAATAAATCACAAATCTCATTAGGAGAGGAAGAAGTGATATCATTAAAGAACATCGACGAGGGATATCCAGTGGTTTTTCGCTTCACATTTACAAAATCGTAAAATTTTTTCGGGTCGCGGATTATATTTTCGCCCGTTGTCTTAATGTAATTGACATAAGCCTGGTGAGACTTTGCTGAAAACTGCTTAGCAACTTCATTATATTCATCCTGAATAGCAGAACTAACGTCGATATTGTTTTTAATCCGCTTATAAAGTTTGTTCCTACGATTTCGCAAATGCCTAAGGTCCCTATCAAGCCATGGCTCAGACAACTTTTTCTTTTTTTTATCTTAGGTACATATCTTTCAACGGCGTCAAAGATTTTGTTATAAAAAGTGGAAATGGCTTCCTCAAGATCTAACGTTGAAAGAGTATTCGTCCAATCTATAGCGTCAAGGTGATGGTGAATGCTTTCATAATTAGCATTAAGAAAGTCATATACAATTGAATTATTGTACGCTCTTAAGTAAATAGAATCAGAAATGGGAAGTTCAACTGATAGTGCAGTGTGGTGTAAACTATTTGTAAAAAGATGCTCTGCGTCATTAGTTGGACTTACCACTACTTCGTCATAAGCGTTAGTGAACACTAGATCCAACCAATTACCATTTTGGTTAGGAGTCGGACAAACTTGCTGCAAATCGTTGACATAGAAGGTACTCGTCAGGTTGAGGTCGTTGGAATCTGACAGGTTTACAGGGAGAAGGTAAGTATCCATTTCATCGGGAATAAAATATAGACTGGGGCGATTGAAATCTCCCAAAAATATGACTTCGTTTTTTTCGTTAAGAGATGATACGAAGGAAGATACTGATTCACATAGATGGTTGTATACTGATTCGTCGGATCTGGGTGGAATATAAACTACACCAATGTAAATCGATGTATTATTGAAAGAGATTTGAACAATTAAGTGCTGGAACATTACGTTTGGTGTGGTATCGATGCGTCTGCTTGGAAGTGTATTACTCACAGCAATTAAGACACCACCTCCTCGCGTCTGACCTGTAGAGCAGTAGTCGCGATCATCTCTGTAAATAGTCCAGCTGCTGTCGAGAATTTCTTCGTTTGTATGTGAATCATTAAGCAAAGTTTCGGTGAAGGCAAGTAAATTAAAATGGCACGATTTGGCGTCGAGATAAAGTTTAGATAATTTACCTCTCATACCACCACAATTGTGGTAAAACAGTTTGAGGTTTTTGTGTGTTTTGTTAGGGAAAATTCCTAACAGGGTGGTCTACTCTTTGAGGGGATGTAGACGTCGTCAAGTTATTATTTGATATGGAATTTCCCGTTGCCGCTGTTGGTGCAACGTTTGCAGTCGCCTTGTTATGGTTTCTCAACGGACATAAATTGGCCGCGTTATTGCAAGCTTTTAGAGGAGAGGCAATATTAGAAACAGGCAATGTCAGCATTTTGGAACAGTTAGAAGTAACAAAAGATGGACCTCTAGAGAAGCGGTCACGTATAGTTGTAGGAGGCTGAAGGTCAGGGTCTGCTGGGCGACCCTTAAACCTTCGAGTTGGCCGCTCAATTCATCGAATTTTAATTGTTGTGTAGATAACGCATCAGTTATGGAATCAAAGTGTGGTTTGATCATTCTCGTCAGTTTTAATTCTACATTTTCTAGTCCATCTGTGCTGCTAGCTTGGGAAATGTTATTTGATTTTCTGGAGGATGAGAATTGTGCAGCAATGGATTCTATTTTGTCCGCTAACATATCAATTTTTTCGTCCAGCGTGTCGAAAGACTTTGCGAAATTTATGTTACTGTTGTTGTTGTTATTTGACGCGGAAAGAGCTGACGTAAACCCATCGAAATGCTGTGTCAGTTCGATTAGAATTTCTTCATTTGCTTTTGTCTGGGCTTGTTGTTTCGAAATTAAATGATCTTTTTCAGCATTCAACGTTCCAATAAAGCTGATTATGCTGTCGTACATACTCTTCATGAGTCGGTCAACATTTTGGCAGTCTGTGCAAATAAAATGGTTATCGAGATAGGGATGATACCAATCCCTTGGAGCGCCCATGCAAGCGCCATGCAATTTTCTGTTGCAGAAAGCCTTGCAAGTAACAAATTTCAAGGTATTATCGAAGGCAAAGCAGTTCTCCAAGCTGCACTTAAAATTCATCATGCGCGCAAATGTTTGTGTAGGTGCCCAAAGATATGCAGGATTTTTTGGAAGCGTATGATGATTCGATCGTAAAAGCGCCCAACGATATGCAACAACTTAGAATCAATTCAGATTGAATAAAAACTTTTTGATTTTAAATGAAAGATTTATGAAAAATTTCAATTTTGTCAATGAAATCGTGAAAAATTCAATGCAGATAAAACACGTAACACCTGGGATCGATCCGTGGGTCCCCTGCGTGGAAGTCCGTTGATAGAACCGCTGAGCCACCAGCTACGCTAACGAGAGACGACCAAAATAGAAACTAAATTAGATCAATTGTCATCTGATCTAATATAATAATTTTTTTTTCTTTTTTGCTCAATATTTATTGGATTCGTTGTTTTTATAATGAGTTTTCATGTAAATTTCGTGGAGAAAACAAAAACGGATTGCACTGTTCAGGATCGAACCGAAAGATTTTCACGTGCAACACCGCAACAATTCAGTCGAACTATGGGCAGTTTAACGCTTTGCAAATTTAAAATAAAACTAGAATGTCACGAGAGACAATTTGCACAGTACAAAATATTTTAACTGTTTTTTGAAAATAACTGTTTTGGAAAATGAAAAATGAGAAATTTAACACTTCACTTAAGCACAAAAAATTTGCAAGAAAGAAAATGGGGTCAGATATCACTATTATGTGTATATATGCACAGCTCAAGTTAGTTGCAGCAGAGAAACCGAGTCAACCTCTCGGAGTTTCGCTGCTGTCGCGATAACGATCAAAGTTCCGCGACCTTGGAATTTGAAAACTTTACGTCGGGTTGAAAAGGCATTCACAAAAACGTCAAAAAACTCAGGAAAAGGCCGTCGAAAACTCGAAAAGTTCAGAGCCGAACGAAGCAACGACAGAAATATGAGCTATGAAGCACGATATTAATGCTATAATAAATCGACTACACTGTGGAAAGTTGATTTTTGTCCGCACTATTTTCACTTTGCGTCACGATATGTAGACAGATGGACATTGAATATTTATAAACATATATATATATATATATATATATATATATATATATATATATATATATATATATATATATATATATATATTATATATATATATATATATAATATATATATATATATATATATATATAAATAAATATATACATCTATACATATATATATATATATATATATATATATATATAAATAAATATATTCATCTATACATATATATATATATATATATATATATATATATATATATATATATATATATATATATATATATATATATATATATATATATATATATTTATATATATATATATATATATATATATATATATATATATATATATATATATATATATTGAAATGGTAGGCTGTGGGCAGTTTGAGTGTGTTAGCTCGATGTGCAATAACTGCCAATAGTGGCTACTACAACGCCTGACAATATTCCAAAGAAATATTTTGGATGCGAAG
>OX376374.1:79207528-79220028 GCA_947369275.1 Nemotelus nigrinus
ATATTAGCAAAATGATTAAGGGAGATAATCTCTGGAGTGGCCGATTCGATTGAGTTGAAATTTTCGGAGAACGTAGATGAATATAGTAGGTAGGTCTATGACCTTCTCAAATTCAGATATCTCAAACTTTTTGGCGGCGGCGAGCGTTAGTGAATTTGAGGAACTCCTATATTTCCAAGCAGTGTAAATTCTTGTTAAAGAAAAGTATTGGAATGAAAACCTATTATATTCTAAGCTTGTTTATGATAAAAAAAATTTACATTTTGAGCCGTGTGTGGGTGCAGAGTGCCTAAAAGTAGGCAAGGAATTTTTTTCAAATGTTGATTTGTCATTACTTGTAATAAAAATAATGGATCATCGTGAAAATTACAGAGCGTATTGATGTTGACTAAAATTTGGCATATATAGATTTTCAGCATAAAGCGGGTAGCTGTGGCAGGCTGCTGACAGAAAATCCTTCAAATCATTGACGTTCCTGAAAATTTTTTGATTTTTGACAAAAATTTCCAATCTTTGTTAAATTAATCTTTTGTCCTTCATCTCAAGATAAAATTTTGAAAATTCCGATTTGCACAAGAACGGCAATCCATCACTAAATTACCTCTATTTTCAGCACTCCAAAGTTCTGTTCACGAGAACTGACGACAGGATAATTCGATCATAATGAAATTTACAGGACATGTTGGTATTAGCTAGGACCAGGTCTGATAGAAGTGATTTTGAAATGCGGGCAACCCTGTGGTAGTGGTACCATCTTGAAAAATCACTGAGAAAAAAAACATATTTTTGGCCTATAACTTCCATCAGATTTTAACTTAATTTACACAATACTTGGATGTTACTCTATGTAACATTTGATGAAAATTTTATTGAAAAATTAGTAAAGAGCTGGCAGCTGTGGTGATTTTTGTCTCCTAAATCTTGCACATTTGCTCAGCAAAATAAAGCTTTTTCCCTATAACTTCCGGTCCAGTGTAGAAATCAAAACGAAGTTCACCCATGTAAATGGACCTTAATCTGAACCAGATGTTGTAGAAATTTCGTACCAAAATCATGAAAGGGCTACCAGTTATGACAATTTTTGTAATTTTATTTAATTTCTTTACTGAGCGATTATGTCATTAGATTTGGAATTGAGAATGATCCTGCAATGAAAACTAGCAACAAATATTAATGTTTTAAAAATTTGAACAGTTTTGAGGGTGGCAACCCTAAAATTATTTTCGCCCGTATACCTTTGAGCGCAGTGATTCAATCGAAACTAAATTTACTGGTTGGGTTTAACTTAACGTGAAGCAGATTTGGTATATTTTTTGTCTTGCTGCTGACACAAGCTAACCAGCATTAGCCATTTTCGTAAACATTGCACCAAGAGATGCTACAAATTACGTACTCATATGCAAAGCATTTGCGATAAAAATAAGACACCAATTTTTAAATTTTCCGAGTTTTGAACATTTTTCGCCTCAAGCAACGTTTAACCGCTAAAACTTTCGATGAAATCCTCCGATGAAAACGAAATTCAAAGGATAAGTTGATTTAAGTATGAGTTTGTGAAGGTAAACTTATTGCTGCTTCATTGGGAAAGTGTTGCCAGCACTGAACATTTTCATCATTTGTGTTATAGTTGAGTTTTGTTGCTTGGGATAAGGAACGGTTGTACAAAAAAGTGTATAACGTCTTTCCACATTTTTTTGTCACTCAAAGACAATATCTTCGAAAATTAATTTTCTAGCGGTTCAGATGCGCTAGGAACAACATTACATAACCATCGTAAGTACAACTAGATATTTTTCTCCTGTCCGCGTTCATTTCTGACAATAGTTCAGTTTCGAATCGGTTTTGTGTTGATCTCGACAGCCTTGTGGAGAATGATCTTCGCCCCGATCGCCCTTCAAACTATTTTTGTGGCCCTAACCTTAATCTACAAATTTATGGGGAACTAATCTGCGACGATTGGCCATCCTCCACCCTCCTTTCCCTGTAAGGGTGGTGATTGGGATTTTTCGTTTTTATTATAATACGCGCATGCTTTTTGTTTTTCCGACCGTGACACCCCCTCGCTTCAGAGGATTCCGCGGAAATTCTCGGCAATCATCTTTAACGATCAATCATACTAGGCAGCACCCCGTTCCATGGCAACCGCAAACTCGTTCGCTTGCGCGTGTCGAACACCTACCCACAGCTTGAATTTTGCAACTCTCTATTTCACCCAGAATGAAAGACGAACACAGGACACCCTTTGACACTCATTCACCGTAATTTTCCCTGCTTCGATCGATATTCAATCGTGCCTACAAAATCATTCATACAATCACTCAAACAATCGATGTGCGAACAAAGCAACAAATCGATATGACTCAAAAACTTTCAAATATGATCTGGGTCCTATGCGTTTCCTTTTTAATTCAAACAATTTGCCTTCATGTCAATAACGCTGTATCATAGTGGTCTTAGTCATCATCAAAATGTTTGGTTATGCGTTCAATGATGAAACTTTTGATATGAAAATATCGTTATTATTGAATGTTCGGGCTTATTTAATCCGCAGAAAATTCGTTGTTTTATTTTAAATTGCCTCCACCATCGATTTACATTCGATAATACTACATTCTAAATGTGAAATTTCTCTGTGTGAACTTGTCAATTGCTGCTTGTTTTTGTGTATGTGACGTTTCGTGTCGTAGCTTGAACTTGGTGATAGTTATTATCTCCCTCCATATCACGACACTTATTCTGTTTGTACTCGATTTTAGCACACTGTACAAATAGCCACGGAAATGAGCTGATTACCTACACCTGAACCGGGTCTAATAACTGAAAGCAAGGAAGAACAAAAAAAATATCAACTGATCGAGAGAACTACTAGAAGGTCTAAGATCTCCACCAGCCTACCGCCGAAAACAAAATGGCAATGCTTTATCATCGAAGTAACCTAACTCTAAATTTTAAATATGATTTCTTTATCGTACCTACTCTAATAACTAACCGCATGCCTAACCTTTTATTGCCCAGTGACCCCATCCGGGTAATCCAAAACGACGTACTTCTGACCCTACTTGATTCGTCTCAGACTAATCTCCTTCGCAGATCTCACGCTTCTTTGTGATATAAAATTTAAATATGTATTTCCACCACCACTAGCCAATGGCGCTTACGAGCTATTACCACCACCTCTATGCTATGATGCTTATACTCTAGCTCCGTCACCACTACTCCACCCTACTTATGAGCTAACCCCACCACCACAAGAAAATGCCTAACGAAGTTTCTCAAACTCAAACTCTATCTCTATCAGTAGGAATCTTCTGACTATTACCCAACCTAGATATAACAGCTACTTATTGCGTAGTGGCTTCCCTCTATCAAGACCCCCGGGTCTCACTATCACTCTCAATGTAGGGCTTGAGATCCTTCGCATGTCAGCTACCCGCACACTTCTCGCTCATGTCAACCAGCTCGAAAATTGTCGGCGAAACTTTCCTCTTGATAATATAAGGACCGACGAACGCGAGAGCCAATTTTGCCGCGAAATTTTTGGTGGCATCCGACAAGACATAATTTCTCTTTCACACTTTATCCCCGACCTGAAACGCCAGCTCCCTACGACGCAAGTTATACCGTCCTTTACTAGACTTTGCCGCCTCGGCCATTCTTCTCACCGCTTCCTCACGGATAGCTTTTAAATTCTCTGCGTTTGACGTTGAAGAACAAATTGCCTCCTCGTCATCTGGAGGTTCCTCTTCCTCCCAGTAGATGACCATCTCTCTTCCAAAGTTAAGGAAGTACAGAGTGAACCCTGTAACCTCGTGTTTGAATGTGCGAAGTGCGCACGCGATTTTTGCCAGGTACAAATCCCAGGAGCGATGGTTATCGGAAACATAACATCTCAACTTACATTTGATGTCCTGATTCCGACGCTCCGCCGAATTGGCCTGAGGATGATATAAGGTGGTGTAGCTCAACCGCATTCCATACCACTCTATCGCCTACCGAGACTACTTGCCTGCAAATTGTATTCCATTGTTACATACTAAGATTTTTGGTACCCCTTAGACTAAAAGAACATTCCCCTCCAGCCAACGGAAAACCGCCGCTGCCGAAGCTGTTCGTACCGGTAGTAAAACTGAAAATTTTGTAACAAAGTCCAGAACCGTGAGAATATAGGTGTATCCACGCTTTGACCTGGGCAAGGGCCCTTTTAAATCTACACACACTGTTCACTTGACTGCTGGCAAACGTTGGTCAGCCAAATCAATTGCCCTGGTTTGTCATCACTCGAATAATCACTAAAAGAGTTACTAGCAGCCTCACCAGCAACTTTAAACCAATAAAAAGGCTTGGGTTCTTGTTGCGATCAATCTGATTTATTTCGTGTTTCAATTGTTCTTACATAGTAAATTATTACCTATAAATCGATTACATTAATTATTTTTTGCAGAATCCAGAATGCATACTTAGCAGGTTTATGCACAAAGCATATGCACAGCCATACATGCTTTTACATTTCAGTTAACTAAGCATTATTTACAATGAATAATATTGTATCGAATAGGCAATTAATATTTGATGTGCAATATTTACGAATGATAAATACAATCGATGAACAATTACTGACCTACTTTAATTCTGACTATGTTGAGTATGCACATGAACAAAGTAATTGATTAATTGTTGACTCATAATTCTGAACATTCTGGCCGCCAAGAACTACTAGTTCTTAAATCTAGTATAAAATACTTGTAAATAATGATAATACACATAACTGCTTCCTGCTTTCAAGGGTCGTACCATTTCGTTCCTGAAGGTTGTGTGATCGTTAGTTGTTGGACTTGCTTCAGCTTGCAGAGTACAAACGTGAGACATGCTGCGTTGATGATAGCTCCACTGCCAATGCTTGATCCGACAATGATTGTAGGTGTCCTCAACTGATGCCAAGTTTTTGAATTAAGGATCTCCTTGAGGTTGGCTGCTTGGTAATCAAATGATTGGACAAAGGTTTCATCTTGCTGAAGAATTGGTTCTGGATCTATAATTGTGTATGGCTCTGTAAGATGACCTGTAATGTTTTCAAGCTGTATTGGTTTTATATGCAAAGATCGGATACATATATTGCCGGAGCCTTCGTCGCTTGCTTTTATTGTCGTTGTTGCACTTTCCAGGCTACAATTAGAAGCCATTTCACAAATTCCGACTCCTTGTTTTCGTACATCTTCACGATGTCCATTGCATATAAATACGATTCTCTGAAGCTTTGAAGATAGAAACATCCATGTATTCGTGCGGTATAATTTTTTCCCCAATACAGTTTCTATTCGGAATCTGTGTTGAGGGCAACCGGTTTTGTTGACTTGGTTTTGGACATATTATGCAAAACGCTTACTGAACAGTAACGCGCAAAACGCGAAATTTTTCGACACGCCGATAGCTTATCGTCGAATACCCTGAAATATATTTGTTCATCATAGTTTATGCCCATCAAAGATGCTGGTACATCCATTACTGAATAGATTCCGTCACCCAAGCTGTGGGGAATACCAGTACACCGGATCAATTAGAATGACTTTCGTTCAATGATTGAAAGGACTCCAGACACTACGACTTCTGTCCTCGTTTGTTCAATTGATGTCATTTGTGCCTGGTTGGTTTTGATAAAGAGCCTTTTCCCTAGTTTTGATTTGATTTTCGCAAATGTTTCTGTAAACAATTTTTGTGAACAACCCTCGAAAATATTTGCTGTTCCATACTGAATCTTGAAGAAAACCTCGTATCTTTGATGTATTTCTTCCAGCAGGATTCTTGCTAATTCGTGTGCGGATAAAACTGACTAGCAATGCGATTGGAATCAATTATACTGAACCATTTACTCATATAATTTAAGACGTCTCCTATGTGGTTAATTTTCTCGATTAAATGATTCAACTTTGTATTGATAGAAGTACGCATGTTGTTCATCATTGCTGTAGCTGCTAGTAGTAAATTGCCTTGATTCTGGATAATTGCAGATAATTGATGTTGGTTGGCGTCTAATGCATCAATATTAGCATAGACTTCATCATTGGCACCAAAAATTTGCTGCAAAATGTTCCCTAACAATCCACGTTTGATTCTTGATGCTAAGCAGGGACGTATTAACTCCATGGTATTTTCGGTGTCATGTTGCAGTTGTTGCACTAACTGCTTACACTGTATGTCTCGATGTATTTTAAGTCCAGCGCTGCAAATATTGGAGATATTATTATATATTCCTTCCACAATATTCATAGCAGTGAAAATATCGTCAGATGGAACGTTGACGTTTATTCGGATCTGCCCTCGAATGATGTGAGTGTCTCCCAAACGCTTGACATAGATACCAGCGTCAGGGTATTTAATCGTATAATTTGCTTTTGCTGGTGCAATGCATATGAGAACCGTTAGTAATGTCGCCTTTATTTTCGAGAATTTCGAAGCAATGTTCCACGGTTCGGCTTTCCGCTTCATTGGATCTCTATCTTGAATGGTATTTAAAGGTTGTTGAACTGATTTGAACCCCTCATTGATAGGTAATGGGCAAATTTTAGTTATCGGTCGTTTGATGATGTAATTTACAGTTTTGATTGTTTCCACTCTCGTTAACTCACCTTTGCCAGGATGCACAATTTTCATATTTGATGAGCACTAGGTCACCTGCATTAAGCGTGCGGGTTTCTGAAAACCATTTTGCTCTTTGCTGTAATTGGGTTAAACATTCGAGGCTCCATCGCTGCCAAAATTGCTGCTTGAGCCTTTGCACTAAGTGCCATTTTTTGTTAAGATCGTTCTCACCGATTATTTCCGGTACTTCTAATAAATGTTCACCTGTCCAAAAATGACCAGGTATTAATGCATTGAAATCATTTGAATTGTCGCTAACTGATGTTAGTGGTCTGGAGTTCATGCAAGCTTCGATCTGCGCCAATAATGTGTACATTTCCTCTACGTTTAATAAATGAGAGCCAATCGTTCTAATCAAATGCCATTTCATTGATTTCACAGCGGACTCCCAAATACCACCAAAATGAGGCCTTCCAGGAGGAATGAATTTCCAGTTGATGTTGTTATCATTTTTGTTGCACTTTGGCGTAATAATTTATCGGCTCCTACAAAGTTGGTACCATTGTCGCTAAATAACGTGTGGCACATACCTCGTCTTGCAATAAATCTCCGTATCGCTGCAGTACAGGTTTTTGCAGACAGATCACTTGCCAGTTCGAGATGAACTGATTTTGTACATAAACAAATAAAAATCGCTATATACGCCTTAGTAGTTTTAGCTCCTCTACCGCCTTCCACTTGATGATGATAGGCCCTGCATAATCTAAACCACTTTGTGTAAAGGGTGTCCCAGGATGAATGCGCACTTTTGGTTAGTCACCCATTAACTGCTGAGCCGGCTTAGCGTTTGATTTAAAGCATGTAATACACTTCCTAGTGTTAGTTTTTACAGCTGTAAGTCCATTTAGTAATGGAGCAAGGTATGGTGTCTCTTTGAACACGTTTGACATATAGATTTTGAGAGGCAATCATTGACGCTGTGACCTTTCCTTGGGCAATTATAACACAGATTTTTGGATTTTATGAACTATCTACGCTGTTGTATGTTCATCGATTTGAATGCATCACATTTACTTGTGTGATGATCCTTCATACAAAAAATGCAGCTTCGGTTATTTGCTACAAGAACTTCTAATTTCGTAGACTTTTTTGATGGGTTAAGTGCCTCTAGCGTTCGAAATCTACCAGTTAAAAAATTCAAGAATGCATCAAGAACTGGTAAATTGGTTGATGCTCCGAGTGAGGTCTCCCATAACTTTCTCGATTGCTTATCTAACTTTTGAGATACTGCATAAATTATCAGCAGATCACAGTTATCTGTGTTTATGTTGATAGTTTTCATACTAGCTAAAAACTCTGCTGCATTATCCATAAGATCTTTGATGGATTCATGACGCTCTTCCTTAACAGACGGAATGTTATAGAATTGCTGCACGTAATTATACGCGATTGCTCTTTTGTTATCGAAATGATTACGTAATAGATCCCATGAAGTAGTATAATTTATATTGGAGATATCCAAAGGTTGGATGATCCTTGCAGCTTATCACACAAGGTGAGTTTTGAGATACAGCATTTTCTCTACTGGAGATAATGTGTCATTTTTCTCAACCAGCGACATAAACAAATCGTTGAACGTTCGCCAATTCTTGTATTTCCCATCAAATTTAGGATCCGTTATTCGTTCAAGTCGGATTTGTGACGGACTTGCTGGATGTGTGTCAAGAGTAGATTTCTCTCCGGCATATTTCGCAGCTCCAGTTTAAACTGGGCCAGTAAATCCAAATAAATGTTCTCTGCTTCCTCAAACTCTTTGAGATAAGCCTTTTTTACATCAGGATTGTCCGCTGTCTCTCTCACTATATCTAGATGCTGGTTTGAATATGATGCCCATATTTCTGCTAGACGCTGCAGTCGTGCTTCGAAATACGATGACGATTGGCAATCCTTGCTATCCTTCAGGTAATTTCTTCTGAGCCTGCTGATATTTTATTTTATTTATTTATTTTTTTTATTTTGTTTTTTAATCACAATTAAATCGATCTAGACAGTGGAGAATTTTGAATATTACTCAGCAGTACAAGAAAATATTCAATAAGCTTTGAAGTTAAAAATTGATATTCACCAATAATATAAAAAATAAGGACCAGATCCAATGAAACGTACGGGACACTTTGTATGTGAGCAGGTTATCCAGATTCTTCTTCGACTAGTATAAGTTGGCTCGGTATCATCAACTTATATGCACCATCAATATCCAAGACAGCAGTAAATCCAATGGTCGTACGCGACACTATATTTGTGGACAGGTACTTCAATTTCATATCCGGCTCAACGGACCAAAAATGTTCACTTGACTGCTGGCAAACGTTGGTCAACCAAATCAATTGCCCTGGGTTGTCGCCACTCGACTAATCCAAAGAGAGTTACTAGCAGCCTCACCAGCAACTTTAAACCAATAGAAAGGCTTGGGTACTTGTTGCGATCAATCTGATGTATTTCGTGTTTCAATTGTTCTTATATAGTAAATTATTACCTATAAATCGATTACATTAATTATTTTTTGCAGAATCCAGAATGCATCGAACTTGAGAAAGAATCTAGACTCGTCACCGCGTTTTCGACCAGTGATGGTCACTATCAATTTTAGAGACTACCATTTGGATTAAAGATTTCATCCAACAGTTTCCAACGGATGTTGACGATAGCTTTGAGTGGATTAAGTCATGAGGCATTCCTGTACGAAGATGACATCATAGTTTTTGGATGCAGTGTCAAACACCACAATGATAATCTTCGCAAAGTGCTACAGCGAATGCGACAGTACAACTTGAAGTTGAACCCTGGGAAGTGTCACTTTTTGAAATCGGAAGTAGTGTATTTAGGACATTTGATAACCATTGAGGGTGTTAAAACAGACCCATCTAAATTTGAGACGATCAGAAACTACCCGGTTCCGAAATGTGCAGATGAAGTACGCAGATTTGTTGCGTTCTGCAACTACTACAGGCGTTTTATTCCGAATTTTGCCGGAATTGCCAAAAGTTTGAACTCGCTATTGAAAAAGAACGTTACATTTGAATGGACCGAAGAATGTCAAAAAGCGTATGAAACACTTAAGAATAAATTAATTGAACCACCATTTTGCAGTATCCAAATTTCGAAGAAACATTCATTTTAACAACTGATGCATCTAATTACGCATTAGGCGCTTTATTATCACAAGGTGAAATTGGACAGGATTTACCAATTTCGTATGCAAGCAAGTCACTAGCAAAGCACGACATTAACAAACCAGTCATAGAAAAAGAACTTTTAGCCATACATTGGGGCATAAACTTTTTCAGACCTTATCTCTACGGAAGGAAGTTCGTAGTTGTTACAGACCATAGACCACTAGTATCTTTATTCACCCATGCAAATCCTTCATCAAAACTCACTAGATTTAGAGTTGACTTATCGGATTATGATTTCACGATTGTGTACAAAAAAGGCAGCATGAACACGAATGCTGATGCCTTGTCAAGGATTGAGTTGGATTCTGACTCTTTAAAAGCATTGATACCTCCAGTTATAGATGAAACAGCAAAGCGTAAACTATTAGCAATTAGAAGGGGCATGGCAAAGAAAACAGAGGATAAAAAGCAAGAAACCCGCAGCGAAAGCAACCATGTAAAAGTAGAACCTGATCAATTTTATTGTTGGGATTGCACTAGCTTGTCGGATATCACCAGTGTTATGAAGTTGAAATTTATCCTGCGCAATGATGAAAATAAAGGTATTGATATCGTACGTACGAAAGATATTGTAAAAGTATATTGTAGCAATATATCTAACGTGAAACCAATTTCCGTTAATGCAAAGCTAACAATAAATAGGGGAACCCCCAGAAACAAACGTAATGAGAATAATAGTGATAATCCACATTCAGAATACGTTTTGATTATGGAGAAACTATTAGATTTTGCTAGACGTAACAAAATCCAAGAACTCTCATTATCAAGTGATGATATTATATTGAAGTCTATAGACAAAGAAGAATTTAAGAAAGTATTTAACCTGTTGCAACGAAAAGGTAAAGATAATGCGCATAAAAAGCTATGAATAATGATATACAAGCCGCCCGCTAAAATAACAAATAAAGATGAACAGGTGAAATTACAAGAAGAATATCACAATTCACCACACGGAGGACATTTAGGGATTCGCAAAACTTTGTTAAAGCTAAAAGAAAGATATTGCTAAAAAAAAAATGAACGGTATGGTTAAATTCCACATAAAGAATTGCACACCTTGTCAAATGAACAAACAGGTGAGACACACACCAACAACGAGTTTTGAAACAATACAAATAGATACCGTAGGTCCACTCAGAATATCTAATAACTATAGATACATGTTAATTTTACAATGTGAGCTAACTAAATTTGTAGTATCGTTCCCGATAGAAAATAAAGAAGCACAAACCGTAGCTGTAGGAATAGTTAATGAATTTATATTAAAGTATGGACATTTCAAAATACTCAAGTCTGATTTAGGTGCTGAATTTGCGAATAAGCTTATGAGCAACATCTGTGATTTGTTAAAAATAAAACAAATATTTTCAACACCATATCACCACCAAACTTTAGGAGTAGTGGAAAGGAATCATCGGGTACTAAACGAATATATGTATTCGTTTGCTGATGACCAACAATGGGACAAATGGGTTACACATTACACATTTGCGTACAATACAACCCCAAATGTAGATACAAACTACACTCCATTTGAATTGATTTTCGGTAAACTTCCGTATTAACCAAATGACATAGTTGATAATCAAGATGTAATTTACGATTTAGATGATTATGCCAATGAGTTAAAGGCAAGATTGAGGATGTCGATCAATAGAGCACGAAGTTTGATTGAAAAAGTTAAAATCAAAAGAACAATGAACCAAACAAATAAACATTTTTTGAATCCTAAAATAGGAGATTTAGTACTTTCGAAAAATGAAAATAGAAAGAAACATCAACCACCATATAAAGGTCCATATAGAGTATTGGACATGGATTACTGTAATGTCACTTTAGACATAGCAGGAAACAATAAATTAGTACATAAGAACAGATTAAAACCTTACCACACATGTAACATAAACGACAATTTAGATAAATAAAAAAAAACTCTAGCGCACCTGAACCGCTAGAAACACTAATGTTCGAAGAACAGTAGAAGAATCGTGCAGGTTTTGAGTGCATATTCCACCACATGAGCTGCTTATTACGGCCAAACTGTTTCAAATGCCACGCTTTACTTTCGTCTTAAGAATGCATTATAACTCATATGGTGCAAGGTTTCAGATATGACCACTGGCATAAATTTAAACGTTTATGAGAGCAAAACACGGGTTAATTATATTCGTTATCAGTTGCTTATTTCACATAATTTTGAAAGCAGCATCTCATATAACATCAATGAAGAAAATGCTCAGTGCCTGCAGCACTGTAACTGAAGTTGGTGTTTGGGGCTGCGATCCGAAAAATTTGCAGAACTTTGCGAATTGTAACATCGGTTATTTATTTTCATTGTAAATGTTTCCGGTATGTATACTAACTGTAAGCATTTATTGATACAAAAGTAGCACAACCGACTCGTGCTGGCAACCTTTCGCCAGTATCAAAGCCAAGAATATATCAAATCTGCTTCACGTTGTTTAATTACATTCGAAGTTATAGGAGTATAAAGAAATTTAGGGTTACCTGCAGCGAGTTTTTTCAAATGATCGAAAGCTAATATTTGCTGTTTATTGTCACTACAATATCATTACCATTTGAAAATTCTACGATAAAACCGCTTAATAAAGATATTGCAATTAAACACAAAACCAACCATAGCTGGCAACCCTATCGTGGCTTTTCAACCAAATTCGGCCTGAATAA
>OX376374.1:79222528-79268305 GCA_947369275.1 Nemotelus nigrinus
AATGGAAAATAGATTCGTTTGAGTAGACTGACTGGAAACAGTTGTTTTACTGAATCTCTGCTCTTGCGAGGTTATACTTGCAAAGCTTAAATCAAGCACGGCAATGCTTAAGGGTAGCTTAAGCATGGTGCCATCACTAACTGCAGCCTCGCCGCTTTGGTAGGTTAAATTTTGCAATATCTTGCTCTCTACTGTTGGGTTTAAATAAAATACTTCTTTCACAACAGTAAGAAACTAATTTCCACACGGACTGAATCAGAAGCATTCCAAGGCCCATCAGCAACATTGTTTCATAAAAACCAACATATATTTCAATACGCACCTAAACAAAGTAATTGTTGACTCATAATTCTGAACACACACCATCTCCCAGGGGATTTGACCTCACCTGCCTTGGTGGACATCAACCCAATTGGGACTTTTCTCGAAATTTTGCATGCTTGGCACACCTTACACTTTCACACATAACTCTGGATTTCCGACCACATTCGAGGCCAGTAAAAATGTTGTGCTACACGAGTCACTGTCCGCGCAATACTCATGTGTCCCACCTTCGGGTCGTTATGGCACCGATGAAGTATGGTTCCCCTTTCTGCCTTTGGAACGACTCTCTTCCAACCATGATCGACATTCACCGCTTCTCGCCTGCCCGGCAATTGTTTCTATCATACAACCCATTCTACACGACCTTCCAGTTTGGGAACTTGTCAGGGGTCCGCCAGTATCTTTGAATACCACGGCTCCGTTTCTTGACAGGACAACATACAGTCTACTTGGGCGACCGCTCGAGAAAGTGCGGCCGGTAGTATATGCTCTTTCCCCTTTCGGTGTATAACTTCAAAGTCGAATTGCTGGAGCCTTACTGCACATCTGGCCAATCTGCCCGTCAGATCCTTCAAGTTATTAAACCATACAAGAGAATGATGATCGGTTATGACCACAAAACGGGTCCCCTCGATGTATGGTTGAAGCTTCTCAACGGCCCACAATGCTCCCAAGCACTCCTTCTCAGTAGTAGAGTACTTCCTTTCCATTTTCGACAGCGCCCTGCTCAGATAGCATACAACTTTCTCTCCCGTTGGGTGCGCCTGACTCAACACCGTTCCGATGCCTACGTCTGACGCGTCCGTCTGGACATGCTAACACTGGCGCTGTTGACAGTTTCTGTTTGCAAGAAAGCTTGCTCGCATTCGTCCGACCAGATAAATCTACAACCCTTCTTCAGCAGGTCACTAAGAAGAGCTGCTATCGTCGCGTGACCCAGGATGAATTTTCGGTACTACGACACCATACCAAGAGGCCGTCTGACCTGCATCACCGTCGTGGGCCGCGGAAACTTGCTGATAGCCCGAACCTTCTCTGGATCTACGCTAAGTGCTTCCCCATCCACCAGGTATCGAAAATATTTGAGCTGGGACCGGCAAAACTGGCATTTCTCTCGCGATACGCGTAAGCCCGCCTCTCTTAATCTTACGAAAACGTTGTGAAGAACCTCTATGTGCAGATCAAACGGTTCTGTTGCTACAATTATATCATCCAGATAGGTAAATACAAAACGTTCCAGTTGAGGAGCCAAAACAGTGTCGATAAGGCGCTGCCACATTGCACCAGAATAATGGAGGCCGAATGGCGTTCTCAGAAAATGGAATAATCCTCTACCGGGCAGGGCGAATGCTGTGTACTGCCGAGATCCTTCTGCCATCGGAACTTGCCAGTATGCTGACTCGACGTCCAGCGTCGACAAAAACTTGGCGTTACACAACTTCTCTAAGGTGGAGGAAATGTATGGTAATGGGTATGCATCCTTCTCCAATACGGCATTTAACTTGCGAAAGTCCACGCAGAATCGATACGATCCGTCTTTCTTGCAAACGAGCAGTATGGGAGATGACCAGGGACTTGACGATGCTTCGACTACTCCATTTCTTACCATTTGGTCCAACTCTTCGTTGATCTGCCTCTTAACTGCCGGTGATACCAGATAATACCTTTGTTTGATGGGGGACGCCGTGGTTTTAATAACAAGTTCCACGGATTTCGTGCAGCCCAGCCCGTCGCCCTTTAACTCAAACTGCTCTTCCAGCATATCCGTTAAAACCTTGGTCTCCCTAGCCGTTAAGTGAGACCGACCGCACAGTGCTCCCCCATTACCCAGCTCCGTAGCAGCTACAAAACTTCACTGCTGCCCCTTCATGTTGAGCACCACCGCATACCGTTGCTAGAAATCTACCCCTAATATCACTTCGTGAGGAATCGATGGTACTCCAAGTAATATTCACGATTATGCAATGAAAACTTCAGTTGCGCCTCACCAGCCACGGCACAAACGCCGCTACTAATGCCCTCGTAGCGTCCAGAGTTCGACCCATCTTCACTAGTTCTGCGATCGAGGTCACCGATGTCAAACACAACTGCTGCTGGTAAAAGGGTACTATATTCCGCCGCAGTATGCGTAACTTCTCCTCCTCTGAACAGTCCGTCTTCAAGCGACTGAACTGGCGCTCCATTATCGCGACGTATACCTCAACTCTTTCGTTCTCTCCTTGCATGCGTTTACGAATCTCCTCCCAAAGACGGTCTTCATAATCGGATGGAAGGAATTCCGCCTTGAGTTCAACCACTTGTTAATCCCAGGATGCTACTAAATTTCGGTTAGCCCAAAACCATATCAGGGCGCGGGAGTCGAATAAGTCAACAGCTGCTCTGAATAATTGGGATTTTAGGAATCTCCTCGCGTCAGGGTCGGACCACGGACCCTGACGCGTCCTCGCTAAATTTCAGCCCCCATTTTGCAACCTCTGCTAGACTTGGTACCCTTATTTCGAGTCACGCCACCGTGGTCGGATTGTCCCCATCAAGGTCCTGTTTGTCGTTGCTGCCTTTTTCCGTCTTAGAATTAAAGGTCTCCATTGCGATGGTGAAACGATTCCTGAGTTTTTTTATTGCCTCTACCAGTTCCGGCGTAGTTGCCCGCATACGTCCCAGACGGCGAAAAGCAAATTCCACCTTGACACGAATCTTCAGGTACTCAGAAGCATTTCCGTCTCCTGATACTTTGGCCACCAACTCTTTAACCTCCGCCGCTTTCGCTAAAAGCTCTGCATGATACGTCCCATACTCGAATGGGTACGCTGCCTTCACGTATGAGGTATCCAGCACTGATTCTGCTTTCAGGGTTGCTCTCAGCGTCTTGCTCATGCTTTCAACATTATCCGCTGGGAATCCACGGATGGTGAGCACATATACGAGCTCATCTTTGCTCAGTCGATCCACTAAAATTTTCATCGCGGTTTACTTTAATACTAAACTTCCACACACAAATCAACACTTAAGTGTTTATATTATTCCCTACGATAGACCTAAGATTTTAAACGCAGAAAAATTTCCTCCACGAAGGCTTTCGTCACGTATTACCGTCCACCTATCGATCTTTCACAATATGGCTCCTGCCGTTAAACCTGAAAATTTTCACACACTCTCCAAAATTAAATTTTATCGTAACTTCACACACTTCAATCACCAGACGCTCTCAATCCGTTGCATAATTCAAACCTGAAAACGATAGGTACCTCGGTATTTTCAAAACTCCAACAATATATTTAATTCAATATTCAAATCTTTTAAAAAGAAATATACTTGATTATTTGGCTACCAAAATATATTCAATGACGTTCCGCCTTGTTAACAATATACCACATTAAACCTTGTACATTCAAACGTTTTTCGGACTTTTAAAACCTTCAAACAATTTGCGACTGAAAAGCTACAATTTTCTTAAGTACCGTTAATTCCCGTTATACCGTTATTACGCCCCACTTTGGGTTCTAATTTGCTATCGCAATACACTGCAAAACGCAGCTAACACTCTCCTCTTCCCTAACAAGAATAGGGGTGGCCATTTCGGATGGCTATCGCTCACGAGGAGCGGGGTGGACTCGCTTCGTTGCCGGAATTGACCTCACATCCGTCGCCCTGAAGCGAGAATTTGACGACAGAAATACCGCTTTCTAGAGAACTCAAAATGGAAATTAATAACCTCACGAATTTTTTCAGATTTCGCGTCTTATACCGTAGTCGCCCCTAACGCGGAAGATTATTTCACTTTTTTTTTCATTTACAACAATAAGAACGATTTTATTCCACGCTAATTTCTTAATACAAACTTCGCGATTTCGCTCTACCCGGTTGGTTAGTATCCACTTAGACTACACACACTCTTTTGAAATTTCAATTTTACACTTTTAATTTTAAATCTATCTAACCTAGTAGTTTTCTCTCTCTGCTGCTGCTGGCGTAGATGTACACTCACTCGTTGGGGCCCGTTCGAATTCGATTCAATTTAACACTTTTAATTTTAAATCAATCGTACCTGGTAGTTTTCTTTCTCAGCTGCTGCTGGCGAAGATGTACACTCGCTCGTTGGGGCCCATTCGAATTCGATTCACACGTTGATATCCGCACTCCTTACTCGGAGTTGCACTATCTTCCGATTCCCTGCTATTACCAACATACTTCTTCTATCTCGGCGCAAATTTTCACTCTTTCAAATGTTCCTGAGCTTAGATTCTGCCAATGTCCTCGACTCGCATCAAATCGCTGCTGGTAGACTCCCAATTCTACTTCACTCGTTAGTTTGGTCATGAAAAAAAATACAAAGTCTGGTTATCGCTTGCTATCACCCAACACACTTCTGTCTTCCTCACCGGTCATAATCAAAGAGACCAATACTATCCATTTTTCAATTAAAAATTTTCTGTTCCCGTTAAATTGGCTTTTCACAGACCGTTGTGGATATTTGAACTCAAATACTCTGTCTGCTTTGAAAATTCATACCTTTCCATTCCAATACAATCCATGACACTTTCACCGTCTACATCGTCCATTTTTGGTATCATTGTTTTACCACACCTTAGTACCATTTCCGATTAAACTGTCATTTGACCAGATTTTGTTGGTGTAGGTCGTGACCGGTTTAAAACAAAACAAACTTACGAGTCTTTTGGGAATCTTCTTTTGGTATTTTTTTGTCAGATTTTGTTGGATTTAGCAAGTGAAAACATTCAAATTAAGTCGTTTCCATAATTGTAGGTGATTGAGTGTTCGTGATGTTCGTGATGTTCACCAGGGTGTACGTTATTGGGTAGAATAAATGTAATCTGATGAGAACTACTCTGCGGCCTCGAAAAAATTTTCCGACCTATCTGTCGGTGAAGCAAGTGATGCTAGTTCTGGACTAGCTCGGAAATTCGGTAGTGGGAACCGCTGGTCCAACCCGGAGGATGCTGTGCTACAATCCCTCGTCGTAGATTGCGGCCCGTTGGCCATCGCTAGCGACCACCACAGGAACAACATTACATAGCCATCGTTAGTACAACTAGATATTCTTCTCCTATCTGCGTTCATTTCCGACAATAGTTCAGTTTCGAATCGGTTTGCGTTGATCTCGACGGTCTTGTGGGGGAATCATCTTCGCCGCTATCACCCTTCAACCTAACTTTGTGGCCCTAACCTTAACCTACGAATTGGCCACCCTCCTTTCCCTGTAAGGGTGGTGGAGGGGAATTTTGTTTTTTTTATTTTAATACGCCCATGCTATTTGTTTTTTCGACCGTGACAATATATATATATATATATATATATATATATATATATATATATATATATATATATATATATATATATATATATATATATATATATATGTATATATATACATGTATATTCATATTAGGGTTATCCATTTTTCTAAAAGTAAAACCCGGCATCGAAATCTGTCCAAGATACTCTTCAACCACGGTGTCATTTATTTAGCTGAAGGTTTGCCATTTTTAAAAATGGATCGTTTAACAGCCAAAGTTGGGTGTTGGAACAACAAACTGCTGATGCTGGTTTTTCGAGAAAAAAAAATTCTTCAGTGATGAGGCCTATTTTTCGCTTTGTGGATACGTTAATAAGCAGAACTTTGGAATATGATGGGTCTCGGAAAGTCCACAAGTGATCGCAGAGAGGCCATTACATCCGGAAAAAGTCACTATGTGATGCACATTATGGTCTGGTAGCGTGATTTGGCTGTAGTTTTTTCAGATCCAATTCTTTGGCCTGATCTCAATCCGTTCGATTTTTATTGATGGAGTAACCTAAAAATGGTGGTCTACAGTTCTGTTGTAAACTTAATAGAAGAGCTCTAGAGCAGAATTCAGACTGACTGTGACTTTATAAGAAATAATAACTAATATTCTAGTAGAGTAAAACAATCATTAGCTCGCGGATTAAAGTTAGGTATTAAGAAGTAAGTAGGCCACTTTCAACGCTTATTGTAATAAGTTAATAGTTTACTAAATAAATATCACTGTTACAAAGAACTTGTTTTCTTATTTTAAAGAAGTTATTGTTGGTTATTGTGGTAGGGCTCATTCTCTGCACGGTGATTCAGATGAAGAAATTTTTGGTCTGTTTGAAAGCACACAATTACTTCATGTAGTAAATTTGTTGCACGTAGCGGGATCGAATTTTTGGACATAGAGAACATTATTAGATGTTAAATTACATTTTGCAGAAATAAATTTATATTGCTTATAAAACAAAAGGTAATTTTTGGAATACCCGTTATTAATTTTCCAAAGAATTATATGCAAATAATAATAAATGAGGTTTAATTTGAAAAGTTATTGTAATATCTTTCAAGCGATATAAAAATATTTAAATTTCACAAGGTTGTTTAAAACTTAAAAGCTATCATTTTCACCAGGATATATTCAAAGTTGATAAATTTTTCATGGGCCATAGCTCGTAATGGGAGCATCCTAGAGGGGTATGAGGAACAATTTTTTATCAGCTCATCTCAAGGATTCACGTAAAATACCCCAAAGAACCTCGATCTAAATAATCTTGTATATATTTCTTCTTCCACAATGAGTATCTTTTGATGCACGTTTTGAAACAAATAGTTTTTAAACTAAAGTATTTGTTTTAACGAGACAAACCATCAAAAATGGATATATATAAATATGTATATATATATATATCTATATATATATATATATATATATATATATATATATATATATATATATATATATATATATATATATATATATATATATATATATATATATATATATATATATATATATATATATATATATATATATATATATATATATATATATATATATATATATATATATATATATATATATATATATGTCTATATATATAGATATATAAAGATATATATGTATATATATATATTTCAATCCCAAGCAGGGAAATCCTTGAAAAAAATTTTTATGTTCGGCACATACTGGTCAGAAGATGATTGGTTCAAACGCATCGAAAAAATCAAATGTTTGAACTCAACTCACTACGATTCTCAACAGGACACAACATTCTCAAACAAAAAAAAGGTGCCATTTTTTGTCGAAGGAGTCCCTATTTCAACCAACGTTTCTCGGCTTGGAAGACTCATTAAAAGTAATTTTCGTATTAATGGATGTCATATTCAGCACATACCTCAACATAACAATAGAGTATCTAAGCACTATAAAGTCTGGATCCCCGAAAAATACGCCTGGCTTTTTACCAACGTTGACGGAAGCAGCAGGAGCTACAACTGGAAAGGCATCAAGTTTTCTCCCTGGAAGTCCACCAACAGCAGCAACAATATTAGCAATATAAGTAAAAATACTAATGTAACCAATAATTTTACAGTCCGCAAATTACGAATAATGCAGAAAACTCCTAGGAATCGTCAGAAGAATAATATACCCATATCTGTAGTTCCCACCACTGAATGTTTAAATATTCCAGTCCAGAATATCCATAGCGTTGAGTCCAAACGTTCGCCGACGGACATATCTCCTCAAAGTTTAACGTATAGCTGCAGGGCGTCTTCTATCAATAATCCTCCGAATTCCACTCTCTCAAATACAACTTCGGATGAAATTCATCCGACTTCAAATTCTTTGCGAAAACCCCGGTATAACGTTAGGTATCGCTCCTAACAAGGTGTGCTCTCGCATGTGCCTCAGAATTTTTTACCACAATTGCAGTGGTATGAGAGGCAAATTGAATAAACTCTACCTTGACGCCAAATCATGCCATTTCAACGTACTTGCCTTGACTGAAACCTGGTTAAATGAATCCCATATTTATGAAGAGATCCTCGATAGTAGCTGGACAATATTCAGAAATGACCGTGATTGTGTCGCCACTGGCCAGACAAGAGGACGTGGTGTTTTAAGTGCTGTTAACAGTACTTTCTCATGCGAAATTGTCAACATAACCCCTCAAAAATTGTTTCAGCATAAAGTTATTCGAATATCATTTGACAGGACATTGGTATATATCGGTTTATTTTATGTCCCGCCTAGATCTGACGACTCTGTTTACAATTATATATGCGAATTTATATCTACTTTCACGGCAACTCGTAGCGCTGAGGATCAAATTATTCTACTTGGTGATTTTAATCGCCCTAATTTACGTTTCGTTCTTGATGAAACTGTTAATTACCTAATTCCTATTAACCATCTTGATAATTCTGAATTTAACCTTGTGATTACTTTGTATGGTAATGATTTGCAGCAAGTTGCTCCGACTCCCAATAGTTATGGTAATTAGTTAGACCTTATATTTACAAACGCTTATGACAAAGTAGTGGTTAGCCCTACTATCGACGTGGAGAAACTTTTCTCTAATAGCCTTCACCATTCTGCTCTTACTATTGATTTATCCACTACTGATTCTAATATCTTTCAAACGTACAATAACACCATTGTATACGATTTCCGTAATGCTGATTATTATAGCATTCACCATTCTCTTGACAATGTCGATTGGACAGATACGCTTGCAATCTATTGAAGACAATGTAAATTCATTCTACAATATTCTCTTTGACGCGGTCGAAAGATATGTCCCTAAAATTAGGAGAAAGGATAAACTTTCTGAGCCTTGGCTTGATAAGACTCTTAGACGTATGAGAAATCATAGAAATAAGCTTTACAAATCAATAAAAAATAATGTCGACTCTAGCCATCGTATTAAAGAAGAATACAATGCAGTGGCCAAAGAATTCCATAACAAGTCTCATGAAGCATATGACAGATTCATTAAAACTACCGGCGAGAATATAATCCACAACCCCAAAAAGTTTTTTTGACTTTCTGAATATGAAACGGAAAACAACTGGCTATCCCTCTTCTATGTGTTATAACACCTCAATGTCTTCTTCTCCTCAAGAAATTTGCAACTTTTTCGCAGATAACTTCCAAGACGTTTTTAATCCAGCAAGTACTTCATCATCCTGTCATTCCCCAAGAGTAACTAGACCTATTTTCGCTGAGGCTATAACCATTTCCAGAGAAGATATTTCTAAAGCTATCTTGGAGCTTGATAGTAAAAAAGGCCCTGGACCTGATCTTCTTCCTCCAATGTTTCTTATTAAATGTGCCACACAGTTAATCACTCCTCTTCACATTATTTATTTATTTATTTATTTATTTTATTTATTTAAATCCATTTCAACAGGCTTCTGCCCAATTACAAAAATAGAAAAATTAAATAAATCCAAAAGAAGAAAATAGAAAAATTAACAAATAAATGAAAATATAAGAACAACAAATTAAAGCTAATGTACAATTCAACATAGAAGAAATTGCAAACATAGTACTAAAATTAAATAGAAAATCAATCATTAAAAGAGGCTTTAAGAATTATGTCTTTAATTTGGGACTTAAATTGACAGAACGTTAGCGGAAAAGGACCAAGCTGAAGATCATTATGCTTCCTGGGCATACGCAATAGCGGCGAGTTGAAATAAACTTCAGAACGCGCGAAAGGAAGAGAAAACATTAATTGAGATCTATCCGATCGATTGACGTTACGTATACACAGCATATAACCAAGATCGGAGAGCATGGGGCTATGGAGCAGCTTGAAAAGTAAGCACTCGTCGAGGAACACTCGTCGGGACTCTAATGAAGGAATTTGGAATAAGGAAAGACGATCACTATAACAACAGTAAGGGATTTTGAATTTAAATAACAGTGAGCGAGTAAATCTACGCTGAACGTGTTCCACTGCAACACTGAGATATTTATGACGAGGAGACCACACTTGACAACAATACTCTAGGATGCTACGAACAAGTGAAAAAAAACAAATGGAAAGAGGTAGCGATGCTAGTAAACGAAGAAGAGCATCTAAGAATGAAACCGGACAGACGAGAGGCCTTGGCAGTTATATATGCAATGTGCAGGTCAAATTTGAGCTTTTGATCAAAGTGCACACCAAGGTCCTTAAAATCATTCACAGCCGTAATGGAAGAGCCGTAAAGAGTATAGGAGTAAATTAAGGGTGACATTTTGTACGAATAGGACATCTGATGACATTTGGATATGTTCAAAGCAAGTGAATTATTCGAGCACCAGTCGCACAGAGTACAGAGATCGTTTTAGAGTTGGAGGCAGTCGTTGGTAGATTCAACTACTTTGAAAATCTTGAAGTCATCAGCAAACAATAGGCAGGGAGAACGAATAAAGGAAGGGAGATCATTTATAAATACTAGGAATAATAAAGTACCGAGAATGGAGCCCTGAGGAACACCGGAAAGAGGACAGAAGGGGGAAGAGGTGGACGATTGTACAGATACAACACAAGAACGACCCGACACATAGGATGAAAACCAAGACAAAAGAGAACCCGACACCCCATAACTTCGAAGCTTTGCAAGGAGAATTCTATGGTCAACAGAATCAAAAGCTTTTGAGAAGTCGGTATATACGACATCCACTTGTTTCCGTTGGTCTAAGGCAGAAGCAACAAAGTTAGTAAAAGTAATAAGATTAGAGGTGGGAGATCTCCCTTTGACAAAACCATGCTGTTCCGGAGCAAGGAAGGGATGGAGGAGAGGAATCAGCCTGTTAGAAACCACTCTTTCGAGAACTTTTCCAAAACAAGGAAGGAGGGAAATCGGACGGTAATTGGAAACACAGCTTGGGTCTCCAGACTTGTGGATGGGGGAAATATATGCAGATTTCCAACTGGAGGGGAAAGAGCCGGAGGAGAGGCTGAGGTTAAATATAATTGACAAGGGAACACATAAGGACGATGATAGTGATTTGGCCAAAAGGTTAGGGATACCATCAGAACCGCAACCAACATTGACATCAAGACAATCGAGTAAGGATTCAATTTCAAGAGGATTGGTGTAAATGGAAGATAGAGAGGATGAAGCAACATGGGGAATTTCACAAGACAAGATATGATTATGTTGGGAAAAGAAGGAAGAAAAATATTTTGCAAAGAGGTCGCAAATTTGACGTGGATTAGATGCCATAGCATTATCGAGAAACATGGAATCGGGGAATCGATGGGAACTTTTGAGGGAACGGACATAAGACCAAAAGGGTTTTTGATGATTAGAGCAGATGGAGGACTCAATGTTGGAAAAGTAATCTCGGATAGCTAGATTTACGACAGTTTTGGCAGAAGATCGTAGCCTCGAAAATTCTATGAAGTCCTCATGAAAGCCTGTTCGTTTAAATCTAGCTCGAGCGACATCCTTACCTTTCAGGGCCGACGCCACATCACGACGAAACCAAGGAGCGTCATTAGGCTTGCGAGGACGTCTGGAAGGAGTGAAACGGGAGATAAGGTTGGATAGGAAGTTGTGAAATTTTAAGACAAGGTCATTGACAGTGAGGCCGCGAGAGAAAGAGAACCAGTTAACCGAGTTCATTTCAGTTATCATACTAACGAAGTCAGCTTTAGGAAAGTTAAAGCGCATGGCTCGAGAAGGAGCTCTAATGGTCAGAAGATCAACTTGAAGTGTGACTGAGAGAGGAGGGTGATGTAAGTCAGCTTGGACATAGGGAAAGGAGGCGGTTTGAACACTGATATTATGAGGGGGAATTTTAGATAGAACAAAGTCTAGTATTTTGTTATTTACATTGGGAACACAGTTTAATTGGGAGAGTGAACACAAAGATAAAAAGAATGAGGTTATCAAGGAAATATTGCAGGATGAGATTATGCTAGAAAAGTTATGATTCCATATCAGGTTCGGTAAGTTGAAATCACCACATATTAAAGATAAGGCAGAAGGGAAGCTAATGTTGAGGTAGGTGGATAGCTCATCAAAAAATTTATTATAAACCGCAACTGGGGAATTACAAGGAACATATACTGAAAAACAATGAGAATTTTTGTGGGAGCAAGGGTAACGCGCACAACAACACATTCAATAGGAGGAGACGGAGAGAAATCCGTACAGAGTGTTCCTTGAAGAGACCTGTGCACTGCAACTAATACACCACCGCCATCGTTTTTACCTGATGTAGCTCGATCACGATCACGGCGGAAGACTGTATGAAACGGAAACAGCTCATTATCGTAAATATTTACTGTTAACCATGTTTCCGATAAACATATTATATGATCAGAAGAAAGAGTAGAGGAGAGATTCAGAGTGCTCAGCTTGGTCCTAAGTCCACGAACGTTCTGGTAATATACATGAATTGGATTGATCTTATTAAGTTCGAATGTACTGATTCCATTGGTTTTGATTCCTGTTAAGCACACATTGTCAACTAAGGCTAGGGTGTTTACGTTGTGGGGATTTTTGATCCTGTTTGATGAAAATTTTTTCGAGGTCTCCTGGTGAATTCCTTAAACAGTACACCAGATGGCCAGAATTCTTTGTGAAGCAGAAGATCCGTACCTGCAGTTACCGTTATCTTGAACGAAGAAATTTCCTGATTCTGCAGGTTGTCTGGTGTTAGCTTCTTGCAAAGTAGCAGAGGCGGTAAGTAGCCAAGTTTGGCAGTGATGTATTCCATGATTGCTTCTGCTGGGGTATTGTATGCGAAACGCGATACAAACACATGCAATGGTGGCGAAGCAACAACTAATCGCGGTAGAGTACGAGCCGGTTGACAATGCTGAGGAAGACCTCCTGATGGTTCACGATGCACTGCAGATGGTGCATTAACCGATAGCAAGGAGTCGGAAGATGAAGCAATTAAAACGGCATCAGCATCTTTAGCGGAAAAATCGCGTTGTGGGACTGGTAAAGCCCGCTTACGTTGAGCTGGAGGCTTGGATGACGGATTAGTTTGCGCCTGTGAGCTCGGTGAATTCATTTGACGCAGATCCACTGGTGGTACCGATTCTGCCGAAGTAAGAACAGGCCGAGCTTGACTGTTAGGCTGCAGCAGCTGGGGCTGAGTAGAAAGCAGTTGCTTTTGGCTGCGAGTACAAATACCAGCTGGTAGAGGAATTTCAAGAGAAATTGGTGAAGCAGGAGGCGAGAACGTAGTCGCTTCACAGGCAGTCGAAGCGGATGTAGATGGATGCTCCGTTAAAGCAAATTTAAGGAGCTTTTCGGTCTCCTTGCGGGAATCCTCAAGCTGCTTATTTAAAACGTTGAAAGAGACCTCGAGTGCAGCAAAGCTTCGAAGATTCGCCCTGAGTCTCTCAACGTACGTTGAAATAGAGAACTTCCGGCATTTATCGCAATAGTAGTGGATGCCGGAGTCCGCGCGATTGATGCAGTCGCCCATGGGTGCAGTAAAACCTGCGCACTTTGAGTGAAAAGATAGTCCGCAAAACCCGAAGCAAGTTATTAGAGGTGTTTTATCTGCTTTGTCACAGCAAGTATTGGCGGAACAGAGCGACATGTCCAAAAAATATGTATAAAATTCAGTAAGACAAATTTCAATATAAGAAAAACCGATACGGCAACTTGGTAGTACTTTTATAAGCAAAAGCACAATCTTGGTAGCACTACGACAGAAGGCTGGCAAGTGTCTCGACTAACTAAGCTTCACGATCGATCAGGTTTGAGAATTTAGCGAAACTTGATTGAAGTAATCACTATAAGCTTAGAAGCACCAAAGCTTTGGAAGCTTGAGATTGAAACACTGATGGACTTCGGTGGGTGATATGACTAGTGTTTGAGTAACCGAGCTTATAATTGTCACTGATGAACTTGGATGGATAATTTGAAGCAGATCACCAGATGGCCGGCAAAAAAAGTTCCACTACCGAGCTTATAAATGTCAGTAATGGAGTGATAAGTTTTATTAAAAACACAGTCAATGCAAAGTGCGAAGAAAAAACTGATGTAATTATTTAAATAGAGCGAAAAGAAAAGCAGAGCGAAGGTACACGATGTGACACTTGTCAAAAATTTTTTGAATCTGAATCTTATATTTAATACATCTCTTTTCTCTGGGTACTTTCCGTCGTATTGGAAATCCTCCTACGTGCCACCAATATTCAAAAATGGCGATAGAAGATCAATTCATAATTATAGAGGTATTGCCATTTTATCAACTATTCCTAAACTCTTCGAAAAAATCATATGTGCTAAACTATCCCCTCTTGTCGATTCTCGACTAAACGAACAGCAGCATGGTTTTCGGAAAGGACGTTCTACCACTACCAACCTAATGGTGCTGGTTTCCCATGTTCTTTGTAAAATGGAGAAAGGTGATCAAATTGACGCAGTCTACACTGACTTTAGCAAAGCATTTGACCGTGTTGACCACTCCATTTTGGTTTCCAAGCTACAGCAATTTGGAATTGCCGGTTCTCTACTAAAATGGCTTAGCTCTTACCTCCACAACCGCTCACAACATGTGAAATTCCAAGGGCTTATTTCTAAAAAAATTCATGTCAATTCAGGTGTACCTCAAGGTAGTCATCTTGGCCCTTTACTTTTTAATATTTTTATATCAGACTTGTCAGAGGATTTATCTGATGTGCCTCATCTACTCTATGCGGACGACCTGAAAATTTATTATACTATAAAGTCGTCTTCAGATGCCAGCTTTTTTCAATCAAAACTAAATTCCCTCGAACATTGGTGCAGCGTGAATAATCTACCTCTCAACATCGCAAAGTGTCATGTAATTAGCTTTTCTAGAAAAAGTACGCGCGTACATTATACGTACCTTTTAAGCAATACGGCACTTAGTAGAGTGGACAATATTTTAGACCTCGGTGTGGTGCTCGATGAAAAGCTCCGCTTTAATTTTCATTACGACAAAATGATTTCTCAAGCAAGTAAACGACTTGGCTTCATTAAGCGACGAGCCAGGGAGTTTCAGAACCTTTGGGTTACAAAATCACTTAACACCGCGCTCGTTCGCCCTCTTCTTGAGTGTACTTGCATTATCTGGAACCCAGTTTTCGAAATTCACAGCCAGAGATTTGAATCTATTCAGAAGCAATTCTTGCTATTCGCTCTTAGACGTCTTTACTATCCAAGTTATTTTAGCAATTCACCGTCGTATGAATTTCGCCTAAGACTTCTAAGCTTATTACCTCTTGCATCCAGAAGATTAATGTTATCTGCCTGCTTCAGTTTCGATGTCATTAGAGACGCTGTTAATGTCGACTATATACAGAAAAGATTTGTGCTTAATCATCCCTTGAGAGTCACTAGATCCCGACGAATGCTAGTTGAATATAAGCATAGCACCGCATATGCTAGCAACGAGCCAATTAACAGATGCTGCAAAATATTCAACAGTATGAGCCAACACTTTTCCCCCACGATATCCAAAGTGTCCGTTAAAAATAGAGTTACCAAGGCTCTCTTATCGTACCCTCCCTAGTCTACCGGCCTAGTATCTTCTTATGACTCAGGACTATTTTCATAATTGTTTAGTTAGATAATTTATTAAATTCGTTTTTGCGTTTTGCGTATTTAATATTGTGACCTACATGTAAATTAGCTTTGTGTATTTATTTATCGAATGTTTATTTATTTATATTATATTTGTTTGTATTTTATACCTATTTTAAACCTGTTTTTACTAATGTTCGAAGAACAATAGTATTAAACTCGTTTCGCCGAAAATTCATATTTCTTTATATATATATATATATATATATATATATATATATATATATATATATATATATATATATAATATATATATATATATATATATATATATATATATATCAGCAAAATGATTAAGGGAGATAATCTCTGGGGTGGCCGATTCGATTGAGCTGAAATTTTCGGAGAACGTAGATGTATATAGTAGGTAGGTCCACAACTTTCTCAAATTCAGATATTCTAAACTTTTTGGCGGCGGCGAGCGTTTTAGTGAATTTTGATGTACTCCTATATTTCCAAGCAGTGAAAAGTTTTGCTAAAGAAAAGTATTGAAAATGAAAAGAAATTATGTTCTAAGCTCGTTTATGATAAAAAATTGGAAATTGTGAGTCGTGTGTGGTTGCAGGGTGCCTAAAAGTAGGCAAAGATTTTTTTTAAAATTTTGATTTGTCATTACTTGTAAGAAAAACAATGGATCATCGTGAAATTTGCAGAGCGTATTAATGTTGACTAAAATCTAGCACATGTGGATTTTAAGGACAGTGCGGGTAACCCTGTAGCTACGGCAGGCTCCTGAATAAAAAACCTTCAAATCATTGACCTTCCTGAAAAATTTTTGATTTTTGACAAAAAAATCAAATCACTGATAAATTTCAACCTTTATACATCATATCAAATTAAAATGTTCAAAATTCCGATTTGCACAAGAACGGCAACCCATCACCAAATTACCTCTATTTTCAGCACTCGAAAGTTCTGTTCACGAGAACTGACGACCGGATTATCCGATCATAATGAAATTTACAGGACATGTTGGTATTAGCTAGGACGAGGTCTGATAGAAGTGATTTTGAAATGCGGGCAACCCTGTGCCAGTGGTACCATCTTGAAAAATCACCCAGAAAAAAAACCGGTTTTTGGCCTATTACTTCCGATTCAGCCATCAGATTTTGACAAGATTCATCCAATACTTGGATCTTATTTTATGTAACATTTGATGAAAATTTGGCTGAAAAATTAGAATAGAGTTGCCAGCTATGGTGATTTTTGTCTCCTAAATCTTGCAAATTTGCTCAGCAAAATAAAGCTTATTTCCCTATAACTTCCGGTCCAGTGTAAAAATCAAAACGAAGTTCACGCAGCAAATGGACTTTAATGTAAACCAAATGTCATAGAAATTTCGTACCAAAATCATGAAAGAGCTGCCAGCTATGACCATTTTTGTAATTTTGTTTAATTTCTTTACTGAGCGATTATGTCATTAGATTTCCAAATGGAAATGATCCTGCAATGAAAATTAACAAAAAATATTAACGCTTTGAAAATTTGATAAATTTTGAGGGTGGTAACCCTAAAATATTTTTCACCCGTATAACTTCCAGCGCAGTGATTCAATCGAAACCAAATTTACTGGTTGGTTGCTGTTGATACAGGCTAACCAGCATTAGCCATTTCCGTAAATATTGCACCAACAGATGCTTCAAACAACGTTCTCATATGCAAAGCATTTGCAATAAAAAATAAGGAATTCTTTTTTAAATTTTTCGAGTTTTGAAAATTTTTCGGATGGCAGCCTCAAACAACGTTTAACCGCTGAAACCTTCGAACGAAATTCAAAGTATACGTTGATTTGAGTATGAGCTTGTTATGGTAAACTTATTGCTGCTTCGTTCGGAAAGTGTTGCCCGCACTGAATTATTTGTGTTATAGTTGAGTTTTGTTGCTTTGGATAAGGAATGGTTGATATGATTCCTGCGAAGAGAACGAAATTCAAAGGTTACGTTGATTTGAGTATGAGCTTGTTATGGTAAACTTATTGCTGCTTCATTCGGAAAGTGTTGCCAGCACTGAATTATATCTGTTATAGTTGAGTTTTGTTGCTTTGGATAAGGAATGATTGATATGATTCTAAAAAACAGTGTATTACGTCTTTCCACACTTTTTTGTCACTCAAAGACAATTTCTTCGAAAATTAGTTTTCTAGCGGTTCAGGTGCGCTAGAGTTTTTTTTTCTTTAAATTTGTCTGGTTTGTTTTTGTGTTTTATATTTATTTCATTTATATATATTATTATTATACCTTGTTTGGTAAATAAATAAATAAATAAATATATATATATATATATATATATATATATATATATATATATAAATATATATATATATATATATAAATATATATATATATATATATATATATATATATATATATATATATATATATATATATATATATATATATATATATATATATATATATATATACATATATATATATATATATATATATATATATATATATATATATATATATATATATATATATATATATATATATATATATATAGATATATATATATATATATATATATACATATATATATATATATTTTATATATATTTTTTTTTTTTTGCTTTAAGGGGGAAATCCACTTTGATACCAAGCTTGGGCCTCGGTTATGTCGGGTTAACCGACTAAAACCCCCCTCTTGCTCTTCACCCCCATCCCCACGGGACTGCCAATCGGTATTACTTCGTGGGCGGGGTCAGCTTTAGCTGCTCATAGTTCTTCTTCTTCTTTCCTTGTCCTCGTTTCGAAGAATTGCGTGTATCTGCGCTACTGTTTTTGTCAACTCAGTCCATGCTGCTTCAGATGCCAGCATCACGTCAACCAAATTTTCTGTCGATAATGACAGGTTCGTGTATCGTTGCAACTTGGCTCTGTGTCGGGAAAACCGCGTCCAATGGAAAAGAATGTGCTCCGGATCTTCTTCGGTCCCGCATGTCGGGCAATTCGGAGAGACATCTAAACCGAAGCGATGTAGATACTTTCGGTATGCATCATGTCCAGTTAGAAACTGCGTTAGATCGTATGTTACTTCTCCATGTGTGCGTTTGATCCATTTTTGAATATCGGGGATTAGCTTGTAAGTCCATCTGCTAACTAGAACTTGTTACCATCTTCTTTGCCATGCTTGTTCTTACCTTTGCCGCTCCATCTTTGTGTTGGCGTTTCTGTTTCCGTAGAGTCTCTGCATTTCGGCTGCGAGAATGTCAATTGGCATCATACCTGCTATCACATATGCCGCTTCTCCTGAAATGGTTCTATATCCCCGAATAACCCTGAGGGCACTGAGTCGATAGACCGAACATATTTTCTTTTTATTTTGCTTTACTGCTAGCTGATGTGCCCACACTGGTGCTGCATACAGTAGAATGGAACTCACAACTCTGGATATCAGGATTCTGCGATGTTGACTTGGTCCTCCGATGTTAGGAAGCATCCTTGCTAGGGCTGCACTGACGTTAGACGCCTTATTGCAGACATGTTCGACATGGGCTTTAAATTTAAGTCTACTGTCAATCATAACTCCTAGGTATCTAATTGCAGACTTGGATCTAATTTTTTGATCTCCCACAGTGACTTCAAAAGATTCATTTTTTCGGCGGCTGCTAATCAATACCGCTTCCGTCTTTAGATGCTGCCAATTTCAAGCCTGTATTCTCTAGCCACTGTTTCGTGATGTATACCGCCTCATCAGCGAGTGATTCGACCCTCGTCTGACTTTTCAGCAGATACCGACACTACTATGTCATCAGCAAACCCAATTATCGTTGCCTCCGACGGGAGCCTCAGATTTAGCACGTCATTGTACATGATATTCCAAAGCAGAGGCCCCAATACGGATCCTTGTGGGACACCCGCTGTTACGTCGTAAGTCTTTGGTCCTTCTTCGGAATCATACCACAGTGCTCTGTCCCTCAAGTATTCGCATACTATCCTAGCGAGGTAAGAAGGAACTCTTAGTTGAAGTAGTTTCTCCACTATTCGGTTCCAATTCGCTGAGTTGAACGCGTTTTTAACATCAAGTGTTATAAGTGCACAGTATTTGCGTGATGCTCCGCGTGCTTCGATTGCGGTCCTTGCGAGTTCCATAGCCGATCTGATGGCGTCCACTGCCGAGCGCGCTTTGCGGAAGCCGAATCGTCGATCCGACAGTCCACCATTGTTTTCGACAGCTGATAGAAGTCTGTTGTGTATTAGGCGTTCCAGCATTTTCCCCATCACATCCAGCAGGCAGATAGGACGGTACGATGTCGGTTCGCCAACGGGTTTCTTGGGCTTTGGCAGCAAGACGAGCTTCTGTTTTTTCCAGCATCTTGGGAAAGTTTGTTCAGTCAAGCACGCATTGAACACACTTATAAATAGAGCAGGCTTCATTTTAACTGCGACCTTTAGGCATTTGTTAGTGATACCGTCCAACCCCGGTGCTTTATTGTCCTTGAGCCGACTGCAAACCTCCAATAGTTCCTTTTCAGTCACTGGGGGTATCTCACTCACGGATCCTTGCGGGACTGTTCGAAAGTTTTCCTGATGACGGGGAAAGAGTGTGCTGACGATCTTCTCGAGGAGAGCAGGACTGCCTACTTGTGGTGATCTCAAACACTTAATACGTGACATGACGGCTCGATACGCTCCACTCCATGGGTCAACGTTTACTTCTTCGCACAGCTGTTTGAAGCATGCATTTTTGCTTCTGCGTATGGCGAGTTGAAACCTTTTTCTCGCTTGCTGGTATTCTTGCTGAAGCACCTCATAGTTGGGTCGGTTTACGCCGCGTTGGCTTTTTCTCCTCGCCTTCAGGCACTCAGTGCGAAGTCGGCTTAGCTCCTCCGTCCACCAGTAGTTTGGCCTGTGATATGGCACCGGTTTTCGCCTCGGCATTGAAGCATCACACGCACGCGTTATCAGCTCGATTGCCCTTCCAGCCTTCTCCGCAGCTGTTCCTCGAGGCACGTCGCTTTGCAAAATCATTTCCGTGAATGTTATTTCGTCGAATTTGCGGACTGACCAACCTCTACCAACAGTCTTGGCTTTTCGCTGAGATCGACCATGTAGCCGGTGTCCGGTTTCGAATATGATGGATTGGTGATCGCTGTGTGTATAGTGTTCTGATACCCGCCATACTATATTTGCTGCAATTGATGGACTCGCGAACGTAAGGTCAATAATTGAGCTCAACCCTCGGCTTCGAAAAGTAGGTATGCTGCCGGTATTCATTAAGACTACGTCCAACTGAGAGAAAGCTTCCATAAGGACGAGGCCTCGAGCGTTGGTGCTTCGACTGCCCCACTCGGTTGCCCATGAGTTGAAATCGCCAGCTATAATGTGCGGTGTGTGTTGTTTTGCATTCATTACCAGCCTATCCAGTAGGTGCTGAAACTGGTTAATAGTCGAGTTACAAGAGGCATAGCAGCTGTACACGTAACATCCTCTTATCTTTGCCCACACAAAACCGTCTTCACTCTCGGTCATGGTTTCTTGGAATGACGTTCCTCCGCAAACCCAGATGGCCGCCCGGCTGGTTCTATCTCGAACCCAGATATGTTCACGCAGGTTTCTGTATTGTTCACTCACTATGGCTACCTCTATCTTCATCTCATTAATGTTTTGGGAGAGCAGATTTTGGGCTGCCGCACAGTGTTTGAGATTTAGTTGGATGAATCTCATTTTCGATTTATGAGCGCTCTTCTAAAAACTGGGCATCGACTACTACCAGCAACGTGCTTGGAATCACCCTCCTTTGTGTGATCGCAGAAGAAGCATTTTGGGTCCTTAGTGCACTCCTTTACAAAGTGCCCTATTTCACCGCATCGTCAGTACATTTTGGATCGATCATGTTCGCTTTTGCACGCTTTAGCGAAGTGACCATACTCCAAGCACTTGAAACATCGTTTGAGCTGAATTTGCGCCCTCAGTCGACAAACCACCCATCCGATTTTTACCTTTCCCGCTGCTAGTAACTCATTCGCCTGCACTACCGGGAGACAAATTGTGGCCGCTTGCGCACCGTCATACGTCTTCCTCAGCGATATGACAGCATCTTCCCTCAAATCGTTGAAGTTAAACTGTTGCACTAATGCCGCACGGATATCTTCCTTTGTGGTGATTTCGTCGAGATCTCTTACTTCCACTTTGATCAGATCATACTTAGCTTTGACGTCAGCTTTCCCATCTAGCGCTTTTTCCATCTGTTTTTGAAGTTTTAGAGCGACTTCTTCTGTTGCCGATGACTTCATCTGAAGCAGTAGTTCTCCTTTTTGAGTTCGACGAATACGGGTAACATTCTCGCCTACTTCCTTCAAGTTCGTATCGGCCTTCATCTGGCGCAGAATCTCGGCATATGTCGCTTCGCCCTTGGTGGAGATTATCATGACATCCGGCCGCTTTCGCCTTGCAGGTGTTTGTTTTTTTCTCGTAACCTTAGTCCAGGTGTCAGCACTCGTATTTACCGCCGGTTTCACTGCCGCTGGAACCTTATTCGGCGTCCTATTCATCGGTCTCTTCGGAGTTTGAACAAGTTCTTGTACTTCGTCTCCAACTTCTCGATGCCGCTTTTGATTTACAGTGCTACCACTGCTCCCTGCCTTTTTCCCGTTGACAATGTTGCCAGCCTTCTTGTTACTTGCAGGTGTCGGTGTAACTTGCGTAGTTGCATCCAATCTTCCACAGTTTCTCCTATCAATTTCTACGCGAGCCTTATGATAAGTAGCTCGAATAGCTCTGATCTGGTCCCTTATTGAATGGTGCAAGTTTGTTCGTGTTTTTGTGAAATCAGCCAGCACTGTGATCATTTCACCCAATTCAATGAACGCATCTTGTTCCACCTCCGATGCCACCGAAATCGTCCGTTGAGTTTGGCTTTTAGACGCTTGCAGACTTCCTCCGGGATCATTTGCTGGTCTAGGAGGTGTACGTAGCACCAGCGATTTCCTCCGAAATGGGTTTTCTCCCTCAGTAATTGTTTTCCTTGTAGATATATCTGTTATGGAAGCCAAGTTGACCACCTCCATAACATTGCAGTCGCTGGTGCGCGCTGTAAGTGCCTTACGATTTCTGAGCGAGGTTTAAAAGGAGCCTGGATTTATTGATAGAAATCGAGTTCCCTTTGTTCGTTTACGGATTACCTTTTTCGGATCCACTTTTGGTTGACTTGTCAGTGGTACTGCTGGCAATAGTTTTGATGATGTTGGTTGTAGCTCAGTAGATTTCTCTTCAGCTAATTTCTTCTGACTAGCTTCCACTGGGAGTATGAGTAGTGTAGGTGCGCTCGGGTTAGTTGTTGCTAACAAAGTGGCTGCTGGCAATCGTTTTGGTGATGTAGACGGTAGCTCAGTAGATTTCTCTTCAGCTACCTTCTCCTGAGTAGCTTCCACTGGAAGTATGCAGAGATTGTGTATCGCTCGTTTGATTATTCCCTTTTCTGTTTTAATTGTTGCCACTCGAATACACCCGTTAGGTCCGGTATTGACTGCTAGGATTCTTCCAAGTGGCCATTTTAAAGGTGGAATAGTGTCAGTTTTGATAAGCACCATAGCTCCGACCTTCATGACGTCTTTCTGGTTTTTCCATTTTTGTCGTTCTTGCAACTGTTGTAGATATTCGGTCCTCCATCGATACCAAAATTCATTTAACTTTGCTTTGATTACCTCCCAACTTTTAAGCAAGATTGTGTGGCGGTATGCTTGTCGGGGGTTTGTCAGTGATGTTAGTGGTGATCCGGTCAAAAAATGCCCTGGTGTTAGTGCCTGCAAATCGTTCGGATCGGATGATAGTGGAGTGAGTGGGCGTGAATTGAGCACTGCTTCTACCTCAATTATCAGAGTATTGAGTTCTTCGTATGTAAGTGATACACTCAGGATCGTGCGGCGAATGTGTTATTTGGCTGACTTTACTGCAGCCTCCCACAGACCTCCAAAATGTGGTGCCCTGGGGGAATAAAATTCCATTGAATATATTCGTCTGAACAGAAACTTACTAATTCCTCTTGATATGTTTTGTCGGTGAATAATTCACGAACGTCTTTCAATTCGTTTTTTGCCCCCACAAAGTTTGTCGCGTTGTCACAAAATAATTTTAATGGCTTCCCTCTTCTCCCAACAAAGCGTTTAAGGGCTGCAATAAATGCTTCCTTAGTTAAATCAGACACCAATTCTAAATGTATTGCCTTTGTGACAAAGCAGATAAAAATAGAAATATACGCCTTTGTTGGTTTTTTGTCTCGAACTTTATAATGAATTTGAAATGGTCCACCAAAGTCGACCCCCACGTTAAGAAATGGTCTGGAGAATTGTACGCGCTCTGCTGGAAGGTTTCCCATTATCTGCTTGTCGAATCTTGGTCTCAGCCGGGAACAGCGTATGCATTGTCTGACCGATGCTCTTGCGATTGCTTTGCCATTTATAGGCCAGAATCGATGGCGTGTTATTGCTAATAAGGCTTTGGGTCCAGCATGCAGATGTTTAACGTGAAGATGCGCTAGCCGTAATTTGACGATGTCATCTTTGTCTGGCAGTAAAATTTGATGCTTTGCTTCGTATGGTACTTCGGCAGCTTGTATCCTTCCACCGACACGTGTTAACCCCTTGTCATCTAGCCATGGTGTGAGCGACTTTACCCTGTCACTTAGATTGGCAGTCTTCTTTGTCGTCAGTTGTTTCAATTCATACTCAAATGCACGTTGTTGTACTTGTTTGAATATGAAGGTGAGTGCCTCTTCAAGCTCATATAGATGTAAACTGATTCCTTTCTCTTGCCTTTTTCTCGCAAACCGTAACACATTAGCAACAATGTGTTGCAGAGTTCTGAATGAGTTTCTGTGATCAATAGATGTTAAAATACTGGGCGTTTGCTGAGTGGTAGTCAGAATTGTCTTTTGATTCCGCAATTCTTCTTTGAATTCTGTTGGAGCTATGATTTTATTTGGCCACGTGGATGGTTTTCCTAGAAGAAACCTTGGTCCGGAAAACCATGTTTTCGATGACATTAACTGGGCGCTTGTGAGTCCTCGAGATATCATATCTGCCGGGTTCAAATTGGTGAGTATATGGCGCCATTCCGCAATCTTGCTGTGCTCTTGAATATATGCTACTCGGTTGGCCGCGAAGGTTTTGAATGACGAGCTTGTGGATCGGATCCAGGACAGTGTTATAGCCGAATGGGTCCAGTAGTACGTGCTGTGGATTGGAAAGTGAAAAACTTCGTTCAGCCGCTTCACTAATTTTATCATTAAATGTGCGGCACTGAGCTCTAGCCTTGGCAACGTAACTCTTTTAACGGGAGCCACCTTCGACTTAGCTGTCAGTAAGTTTGTCGTTACCTTGTCTGTATAGCTGATAGTCCGAATATATACTGCTACTCCGTATGCCCTTTCACTTGCGTCTGAAAAGGCATGAATCTCAACTTTTCTTACCTTATGTCTTGGCACAACAAATGTATTAAGTGTATTAAGTCCTTCTCGAAACGAGAGCCATTTTGTCAGTTGCTCCTCGGGAATAGCCTCATCCCAGTCTAATTTTGATTGCCAAAGCTCTTGCATATATATTTTGGCTAACGTCACAACGGGATTGACTAGTCCCAGTGAATCATAGATCGAAGCAATGTCCGCAAGGATGGTTCTTTTTGTGACTGTTTTAAATTCACGTAAGTTCGTTTTGATGGACAGCTTGTCCGCTTGCGGCTGCCACCTAAGTCCTAGTGTTTGGATCTGGTTATCTTTATCACCCAAATAAGTTGTGGTTTCGATATCCTCTTGGGGAACAACTCGAAGTAATTTCTTGTGGTTCGAAGACCATTTCCTTAAATGAAAGCCTGGACTTTGGAGCACCTCTCGTAGTTCTGATTGAATGGTAAGCGCTTCTTCTAAATTTCAGACCCAGTGATGACGTCATCCAAAAGTCTCGGAGTAGTATGTTTGATCCGAGTGGATAAGTGTTCTTGTTGTCTTCGGCTAATCGATGAAGACATTTTATAGCAAGATACGGGGCACTGGCAGTTCCATAGGTAACCGTATTCAGATGGTAATATCGAAGCGGTTGCGATGGTGAATATCTCCATACCAAGAGGTGAAAATTGCGATCCTCTTCATGGAGGAGTACTTGCCGGTACATCTTGGCTATATCGGCCGTAAACACATACCGATGTAATCTAAAGCGTATTAGAATCGCATACATTTTGTATTGTAGGACCGGGTAATAACAAATCTTTTAGCGAAGTGTTGCTTGAGGGTTTCACAGGAAGCGCCGAAAACAACCCTAAGTTTGGTTGTAGAACTCTCCGGTTTCAAAACGCAATGGTGTGGCAGAAAATAGTTATACTTGGGAATTTTAGTAACTACTTCCATGTGTTTTAAGTCTTGTTACCGTTATAAATGAATAACGCGATCAAAGTATCAACTACCCTGGCGAGAACACCGGGGCGGCGGTTTTCAGGCGGCCTTTGCTCGCGAGAAGGGGTGGGTAAGACGCCACTCGCTTCGAAAACTGAAAACGCGCCTTCCGTCCGCTACCCTGAAGCGAGAAGTGGGCTACGGATTACAGAATATCAACACCGAAACTAACACACCAAACAATACCGGATTTACAATATCTAAGTTTATTAACGCTACCTCACCACAATTCGATTGAGAAATTCGACGCGTTACCATTAATGGTAATCCCACTTACACTCTACTAAAATTATTACCAAAACTCACAATTTCGAATTCAAAAAGAAAATTTAACACTTCGAATAAACCATATATCTGAATAATGTCCTTATAAACTATCTGACCTTGTTTCTTTGTTTCGGGATCGCCTGAATCCAAATTCTCCCTCGCTGGGGCCCTTAGTCGCCGATTCGCGTCTCCTGTCGCTATGTCGTGCTTGATCTTAGAGTTTTCTTCGTTCGTATCCTTCGTACTCGCCAATCTGCCGTTCGCACAACTCGTATAGTCATATTATCCGTAAAATCTCCGAAGACCCACGTCGAATCTACACGATATATCTTCCAATATATCTTCTATAATTTACACGATATATCTTCCAACTCCCGCTGGATAGTTGATTTGGATATTCCGACTCCCGATTTATAGTTGATTCCACTTCAGCTCTGTCCAGGCTCCCAGATCAATTTCCAAAAAAACAAAAGATAAGAGTTTTTCAGCTTTTCATCGATTGCCTCAGCTTTCGGGCCTCCGTCCACTTACCCAGTTCAATTTCAAAGAGACCGATTTTTCACTTCACAGTGCCCAGGAAGATTTTTGGCGGCAGCGGGATTTTCAAAACTGTTGATCGTACTCAACAGAGTTCATTCTCACCTAGAGATGGGCTTATACTAATATTTCGTGATATTACCTAATACGAATATATTAGTGACACGATATTATAATATCTTAACTAATATTAATATATTACTAATATTTGGTTCTAATAATTTCTCGTAGCGCGGTATTATGTGTGTATTTTGATTTCATGAGCATAAACGAATCGGTAGAATCGGTACCAAAAAGATATTATGCACCTGTCACCCCTTCAATTGCAATAGTAATAATTGGAATAGTGAAAATTTTATATTACTCAAAAACATCAATTTCTATTCGTCTACTTCCAAGCTTTCGCCTCGTTCCCACTAGGAACGTAGCCCATGAACCCTTCAATATGCTCATCACATTTGAAAATTCACTTCACCTATTGTGTATTTCATACTGCAAATTGTCCGCTCCTAATTGTTTTACTATATGAGAACTACGATCAATTTTGTTCTATTATCATTTCAAATCCCAAATAAATGCATCCTGCTGTGGAAATCCTATTTATTATCACCTTTATATAACTCCATCAACTAATATTCGACAAACATTTAATTAAACATATTCAAATTTTTAGTTCAAGAAAAATCGCGAATGCAAAAACGGTTCTCCCTTACGATCCGTATGAATTCATAAACACTATTTCCACCCACGCATCAATTTATTCAAACCTAGGTGCGTTCACAAAATTCATTAATCAACAGAATATTTTACTTCTTATTTTACTCCATTTAAACATACACCCATTCAACATACATATATCGGAAAAACTTAGCTCCGAATTAACTCATTAAACTTGTCTCTTACTTAATTCATTTGACTTGTCCTACGTGTGATACATATGTCATTCTAGCAACTATCATACACTATTTTAGCCACACAACATTGAGCAGATATGCGCAATCGTATTGAATGTTACATCATTATGCGCCAAGTTATAATCTAATGCCAAATAATTAATGAATATAATCATTTGCACCCTCATGCCAACTCTAATTATCTGCTTTATTTATGAGTCAAAGGTTCTTAGTACAACCGAAGCATATTCACATTAAATTAACGGTGGCATTTCAGTGATTAGTTTTGTAGAAAGGACTGGCACTGGGAATAAATTTTATGACATTGGATTGCCACTAGTAGGTAACGAACCGACCCACCGCAATAAAAAAAACAAGATAATAGGCCTGTTCGCGTAGGAATCTACTAAAATATATTAAAATAGATTCGCAACAAGTCGTTTTTGTACTCTTTTGCCACAAAAAGAAGCCAGCTACAAAAATAAGTTGCTGCTATTACCAATTAATGGTAAATTTACCAATTTACCTATTTACCAATTAATGGTAAATTTTTGCTGAAAATATTCTCATTCTTCAGTTTAGATGCCTGCATCCGAAAACTATTCTTCGTTTCGAATCATAGAATTTGCAAATTACTCCCTTGATTGTATTACTTCACTCAAGAACAAGATAAGTTTTTTGATTCACCCAAACTTACGTACGAACATACATATATCGACAAAACTTACCTCCAAATCAACTCATTAAACTTGCCTGATTCACATTTGCGCTCATACATACATCATTATATGAGCGATCGTACACTATCCTAGCCATAACATATATCCTGTCAGTAGTTAAATAACTTAACGAAACGTTCATCAGCATCACTAATACGATATATTCACTAACCCCTGGACTAATGCCTTAACAGCATTCACTAATGCCTTAACTAATACCAAATATTAGTTTAGACATTCACTAATGTCTTGACTAATATCAAATATTAGTTTAGACTCTTAACTAATATATCCTAATATATTAGTTTAGACTCTAAACTAATATATTAGTTTAGAGTCTAAACTAATATATTAGTTAAGACTCTAAACTAATATATTAGTTCTAAACTAATATATTAGTCTAAACTAATATATTAGTTCTAAACTAATATATTAGTCTAAACTAATATATTAGTCTAAACTAATATATTAGTCTAAACTAATATATTAGTCTAAACTAATATATTAGTCTAAACTAATATATTAGTCTAAACTAATATATTAGTTTAGAGTCTAAACTAATATATTAGTTTAGAGTCTAAACTAATATATTAGTTTAGAGTCTAAACTAATATTTGATATTAGTTAAGGCATTAGTGAATGCCTTAACTAATATTTGGTATTAGTTAAGGCATTAGTGAATGCTGTTAAGGCATTAGTCCAGGGGTTAGTGAATATATCGTATTAGTGATGCTGATGAATGTTTCGTTAAGTTATTTAACTACTGACAGGATATATGTTATGGCTAGGATAGTGTACGATCGCTCATATAATGATGTATGTATGAGCGCAAATGTGAATCAGGCAAGTTTAATGAGTTGATTTGGAGGTAAGTTTTGTCGATATATGTATGTTCGTACGTATGTTTGGGTGAATCAATAAACTGATCTTGTTCTTTTGAGTGAAGTAATGCAATTAATGGAGACGAAAATACTTGAAAGTACGAAAATACTCGATACGAGTATATACTCGTATCGAGTATTTTGGAACTCGCAAGTATTTTCGTATAGCGTATTTTTGTATAGAGTATTTTCGTGCTTGCGAGTATTTTGGGACTTTAGGTTTAGGTTTTTAGGGCAAAAGTAGCTGAAATCGGACAAAATCGGACAAAATCGGACAAAATCGGCCAAGTTTAGGTTCGAGTTGTTTGGGACATAACGGGCCAAGACCTATTGCTGTGATACAAAAATTTAGGTTTTGTAAGGGAGGAAGGGGTTTTTTGGCCATCGTTTGTCAAAAACTGCCTTTACAGCGCTTTCTATGATTGAAAGTGGTCGGGGAGTATATTAGTGATATTTTAAGGGCGAAAAGAATGTTGATGGGACAAATTGGGCAAGTATTTTATTCAATTATTCAAAAAGTTTTTAGGGCAAAAGAAGCTGAAATCGGATAAAATCGGCCAATTTTGGGTTAGAGTGGTTTTGGACATAACGGGCCAAGACCTATTGCTGTGATACAAAAATTTCGGTTTTGTAGGGGAGTAAGGGGTTTTTTGGCCATAGTTTGTCAAAAACTGCCTTGGTGGAGCTTTCGATGATTGAAAGTGGTCGGGGAATATAATAGTTATATATTAAGGGCGAACAAAAATTTTGATAGAGACATTTGGGCAAAAACGTCCATATTTTCCAAAAAAAAAATTTTTGTTCAGCATGAATTCAGGGACCTTCCTGAGTTCTTTCGGGCGAAATTTCCATACAAATCCGGGAAAAAGCGGCTTAGTTTCTAAGATACGGCAAAATGAAATCTGCCGGAAAGCCGTCCGCAAAAACTGAAAGTAACTGTTCAGATCCTTTTTGGCTCGACAGTTGGCTTCTCCGGCTGTGCTGAAGTCCTCCTCGTGACTGCACTCCAACTCTACCGGGGTTGTGACTCATATCCAGCCTTACCGAAGAGGTTGGCCCCCTAGTGGGTGTATGTTTAATAGACGAAATTTTTTTTTTGTACATTTCTTCATAAAATTTTCGATAAACTTCATGCTTCAGTGAGGCGAAGTGGAAAACCGACAGTTTTAGATTAGCCAGGAAAAGTTTGGTATCAGAAATCGATTGATGAAAAGTCATATAGATGACAACAGGATTAGTTGGTCCTATCATAGTACATTTTTCGACACTGGTAGTTTGAACGAATACAGGAGGTGTTTTGTGCATATATTAAAATGAAAATCAAATTAAATTGATTGAATTTGCTTGTTTTCCCTTAGCTGGCTCCTAGATTGGAGAAACACTTGCCAAATAAGTGACCGACCATTGGATAGTTACGGACAAGCTGCACGGACTAATGGCTCGTATCCTTTCACAGTCAACTGCACCATCACCATTCTAGCCTGGGAACTTTGTGTCTGGTGGGTGGGGGAAGGCATATCACACCGTTTTATTACACCACTGCAAATCGTATGTACTTGTATGTAGTCATATATATGTACGAGTACATACTTCAAAAAATGCTAGCTAGTATTTTTGGAACAGGTATTTGGAACAGGTATGTTTTTGTACTCGTACTAGGAATACCTAGTATGTGAAAATGCGAGTACGACCCAACTCTAGTAATAATGTGTAGATATTCGCTCTGTTCGCGTACTGCAGCAGCAACCTATTTTTGTAGCTGGCTTCTTTTTGTGGCAAAATTTAGTTTACAGCAAGAGTACAAAAACGACATGCTGCGAATCTATTTGAATATGCTATAAAAACATTCCTGTTGCCTATTATCTTATTTTTTTCATTGCGTTGGGTCGGTTCGTTACCTATTAGTGGTAGACCAATGTCATAAAATTTGTCCCCAGTGCCGGTCCTTTCTAGTGAACTAATCACAAAAATGCCGCCGTTAATTTAATGGGAACATGCTTCGGCTATACTAAGAACCGTTGACTCACAAAAAAAGAAGATGTACATCCATGAAAATGTGAATGTAAAACATATACATGGGTACATTTAATATGCATCCTCATACAATGACCTCGTTTTAATAGTCAAAGGTTTCGATTACAGCCGCATGCAACTAATGGCAGCAATTTCTATACACATTTTTGTTTTTCAATGCTTGATTTAGTAAAAAGACACGGCATTGCGAACAAATTGATTGATGATAGAAAAATAAGAATAAAAAAATTTCACGCGAAACTAATATTTATATATTATAATACGTCACAATAAAATATTACTATTACCTAATATATTCAAATATTAGTAATATCTTAACTAATATGAATATATTAGTCCCACCTCTATTCTCACCTAACTGGGTGTTGAACTCCAATTCCACCACGAGATCCACTTTTGGGACATTTAGATCTCACCCCGCATTCCGACTGTCAACTGACATCTCTTGACAGTTTTCGGTGTCAACCCGCCACCTGACTTCTCGATGATGGAAATAACGTAAGTAAATAGTATTTTTCAATATGAAATTAATGATATTTAAACATTCGTGTCCGACATGATTATCAGCGGGAAGTTCCCTTGTGCCGGAATAATTCAAGAGAAAGCTCGCGTCGTGCTTCCATATTTTCCTGGGAAAATTCGTGCCATATGTAGCTACCCTTTGTGCGCTGAAGAAGAAAACATCGTCGTTCTTGTCGCGTTCCCATTATGGTGGCCGTTTGTTGATTTGTTTGTGGATCCATTGAAACTGGTGCCCCTGCAGTGAGCGAAATTTTGATAATCTTCGCCACCGCCGTCAGACCTGCTCGTAGATCGCATACATAGTCTCTATCTGGGGCGGCTGTCACAAATCACTTGAAATTAGGTCAACTGTTGGCCCAGGTCCGGGTTCGCTGCTCTGTCGGGTATATGTGTTCCGATGTCAGTCTTGAATTATACCGAGACGTGCGTTTAGACTGCGGGTTATTGATATCTACGATGTTGCAGGTACGATGATTGTGTTGTTGTTTCGTTTGCGTCGCCGCATCAGTGCGATGTTCGTTCAAGTCGTGTGGTTGTTGTCTTACTATCTACTGTGTCTAATTTAATCCTAAAGCTAACGCAAAACGTAGTGTTTGATGATTGGTGTATCGTTGTTATGACTCAATCTCCATCGTTCTCTCTTTTAGAGGACGATGGAGATTGTTTTTTTTATATTGTTACGTTAAATAATAAACGACCGTGATACCCCCTCGCCTCAGAGAATTCAGTCGGAATTCTCAGCATATTTTTTCCCACTATGAACCGTAGTTGATCTTGATTCGGAATTGAAAATTTCGTGATAATGAAGATTCTTTAGCCGATTGTATTTCCAAGCTCGGTGACGTTCTTGTATCTATAAAAATTCTACATTGGATCATTCAAACTACAAGTCCACTACACACCTTTCCCATGCATGCTTTTATGTAACACGGATTAGATTTGTATGGTATCGGTATTTGTTTATTCTGTATTATATATGAATCTAATGCGAGATGATCTGGTTTTTAGGCTAACTATGCTAACACTACCAAAAGGAAACGGAAGTAAACGTCTCGCAACCCAAAAGTAGGGAAAAGAAAAAAGGAACAATAAACCAAAATGTAAAGGAAACAAAAAAAAAAACCCACCACCAAAGACTCGGTAATTATTCCCTGTTTATCATTAAGAACTAGTATCAATTTATATAACTAACCCCTATACAATTTTATTAAAAATACAATACTAACACTAAATTCATTTTGAAACTGCACCTATCATCGAAATACATCTACTGACTAACGCGTTGGGCCTCTAAACCTATAAGTATGATAATCTAGTATGATTAGTATGATAATCTAATCCACCATCACATACACTCACGTCTAAATCAAATCGATTCCTGGCTACACTACCCTTCACCAATTTATCAATATTTCTCTTCTGTAGATAATAAAATTCCCACCACCAAGCTACCCTAACGATCCTATAATGCAACCCAACACCACCATCTGAACTATGTTTCTTATCTTACTCTAAATTCGCTTGATTCGTGCGCCCTTAGTCCGTGCCACCTGATCTATCTTCGCCATCTAAATATTGCTTCAAATCCTTCGCATGCCAATTACTGACCGCTTTTCCCCTTTCGTCGACAAGCTCGAAAGTCCATGCAGATGTTTTCGCTTTTATCGTGAACGGACCGACGAACGTTGGAGCTAATTTCGCCGCGAAGTGCTTACTAGCGTCGGATAAGACGTAGTTTTTCCTCCACACCTTGTCTCCCACCGGGAAGTTTTCTGTTCGCCGGCGAAGATCGTAGCGTTTTTTACTGGCTGAAGCGGCCCGCTGCATCCTACGAATCACTTCTATGCGAACCTCTTCTACAGCTTTCGCATTCCTTAAGGGCAGAAATTCGCCCTCCGGGTCCGCCGGAGGTTCTATTCCGTCTCGATACGTGACCATCTCTCTTCCAAAATTCAAGAAATACGGGGAAAAGCCCGTGACCTCGTGTTTGTAGGTTCGCAAGGCGCATGCGATCTTAGCTAGATGTACATCCCACAAACGATGGTTCTCTGACGCGTAACAACGCAACATACATTTAATATCTTGGTTGCGACGTTCCGCCGGGTTAGCCTGAGGATGATATAGAGCCGTATAGCTCACGCGTACGCCATAGCCTTCCACCGCTTTTTTAAATTGGCTTCCCCGGAACTGTACCCCATTATCACACACCAATACCTTGGGAACCCCGTATACTAAAAACAACTGCTCTTCCAGAAAGCGAAACACTGCCACTGCTGTTGCTGTCCGTACGGGTAATACTACTGAGTATTTCGTAACGTAATCTATATTGGTCAGTATATAAGAATGACCCCGCGTAGATCTCGGTAACGGCCCTACTAAATCTATGCATATTATCTCCCACGGGTCCTTCGCTTCGCCTGCTCGGCATGACATTAAACCCACCGGAGCCTTCCTTATAACTTTGCAGGCCTGGCATACCTTGCACTTTTCCACATATTCCCCGATATCCTTCTTCATTCCAGGCCAATAGAAGTTCTGAGCGACGCGCGCTAATGTCCGGGCGGCACCCATATGGCCAGCTTTCGGATCATCATGACATCGATAAAGAATGGATCTTCTTTCAGCTTTCGGTATCACCCTCTTCCAGGCTGTACCCGTCCCGTGGTCGGAAAACTGTTTCCACAGCGTACCATTTATGACCTTCCACTTTGCATATTTCCGAGGGTCATTTCGAACATTTTCCACCATCCTTGCCAACCAGGAATCCGTTGTTTGGGTAGTCAATATCATCCACCTCCACGATCGCCCGAGAAAGCGCATCTGGGACCAAATGATCCTTTCCCTTACGATGAATCACCTCAAAATCAAACTGTTGGAGGCGTACTGCCCACCACGCCAATCTACCAATTGGATCCTTTAACTGGTTCAGCCAAACCAACGAATGGTGGTCTGTAATGACGATGAACTTGGTCCCTTCTATGTACGGCCGGAACTTCTCAACGGCCCACATTACCGCTAGACACTCTCTCTCGGTCACTGAATATTTCCTTTCCTGTTTGGATAGTGCGCGGCTAAGGTAGCATATCACCTTCTAGCCCGTAGCATGCGCCTGGCTCAGCACAGCTCCTATTTTCTCGTCTGAAGCATCCGTTTGGACCTTGAAGGGAAGTTCAAAGTCTGGGCACGCTAGTATCGGAGCTGTGGACAATTTGTTTTTACAATCAGCGAACGCCCGCTCACACTCTATAGACCACTCAAACTTCCGACCCGTTTTAAGAAGGTCGCTTAGCGGCGCCACCATGGTGGCCTGGTTCGGGATAAAACGCCTGTCTCGACAGTAATTGCAAACGCGTCTTTCCTTTTCGAGGCTCAATACAAGAGTGTCCTTTATTCTTACAAATACATATATCTTATTCTACTATTCATACATACAAACTTATCCTACAGATGCATATCATTGTTGTGTATGCATACGCTCAGTTTCGAAGGCAGTGAGCTCACCATTACAGCGACATTCCGCCCCCCGTGTTGACTCCGTCGTCAACACAGACATCCAAGCGATGCAATTTGGTGACTGGGCGGCGATAGATGCCATGTCTAGTTTTGACTTCAGCTACGCGTACTTTTCCGTCAGTACCTGGAATCACGGATATTACAGCGCCGAGTGGCCACTCGCCTCGTGGAAGTTGATTGTCGTTGATCGCCTTACAAGATCGCCTTGCTGCAAATTCGGTGTATCCCGAGACCACTTGTTTCTTCCGATTATCGTTGGGAGATATTCCCGCAGCCATCGCTTCCAGAAGAGGTCCACTAATGCCTGTGACACTCTCCATTGCCGTCGAAGTAGTAGGTCATTTGCGTTAAATACTCCAGGACATCGAACGTATCCTGAACGACCAATCAAAATATCATTAGGCGTGATACTACATTTGTCCGCAGCATCATTTGAGACGTACGTTAATGGCCGATTGTTAACAATGTATTCTGATTCAGCGAACACTGTTGCCAGGATTTCGTCCGTTGTGTTTCTATCATTCATGATAGCTAAAAGTGCTCTTTTGAAACATCCTATGAGCCGTTCCCAAGCACCACCCATGTGTGGAGATGCTGGAGGAATAAAGTTCCACTCGATTTTACGCAGTGTGGTTTCCGCTCGCAGCTCACTCTCGTTCATCTCTTCATATGCTTCCAACAGCTCTCGACTCGCTCCACGAAAATTAGTGCCATTATCAGACCAGAATGTCTTAACTTCGCCGCGTCGAGACAAGAATCGTCGAATTGCTAGAATACAGGCATCCGAAGTCAACGAGTGTGTGATTTCCACGTGGATCGCTCGAACTGTTAAGCAGGTAAATAGAACGCCATATCGTTTTTCCGTTCTTCGCCCGACTTTAACTCGAAATGGCCCGAAATAGTCAACTCCAGTCGCGGTGAAAGGTTTTTCGTGTAGCAGTAACCTTTCTCGTGGCAAAATTCCCATTTGTGACTGTACCGGCTTCACTCTGCGTTTTTTACAAAGAAAACAGTTGTAAATCACATTTTTCACAATCGTTCGGACATGGGGTATCCAGTATTTCCGCTTCAATTCGTTAATCACAGTTTCGGTGCCTTGATGATTATATGCTTTATGGTAGTGCATGATCATCAGTTTTACATATTCGTGTTTGCCATCTAAAACAATAGGATCTCTCTCAACAATAACCTGTTCGGCATTGCTGATTCTTCCATTTATATGAAGTATTTCCGTTTCATCTATTTTTAGTAATTGATTTCGGAGTTTGCCGCTTTTATTAGAAATCCCTAACCGAACGTTCCGCAGATCTTCTGGAAAACACCTTTGTTGCACTGACTTCTGCCATTGCATTTCGCTCCAACGTAGTTCTTCTGCTGTGATTTCTCCGTTGATACGCTCTGTTTGCTTGTGTTTTGCATTCCAAATGAAACGTCTAATCCATGCAGTGGTGCGCAATATGCGAGTCCACGAATAATAAAATTTGACAGAAGGCAACGGCATTTTTGCGCTTTCCAATTGTAATAAATTTACAATTTCTTCTGCCACTTGTGTATCATTTTGTTGTTTTGGCCATTTACTCATATCCTCGCGCAAAAATTCGGGACCTTTAAACCATGCGCTTTCAGAAGAGAAGTCTGAAATATGTTTCTCTCTTGTGCAGATGTCTGCGCAGTTGAGATTTGTCGGAACCCAGAACCATTCATTAATTTCAGTTTTCTCGAGTATTTCTCCTACTCTGACAGCAACGAACGATGTTAATTTGTGTTTGGAATTTAGCCAGTGTAGAACGGTTCGGGAGTCAGTCCAATAATACTTCTTTGAAGAATTCAAATTCAGCGCATTTATAACTTCCGCTGTTAACCGAACGCCCATCACAGCTGCTAGAAGTTCTAATTTCGGGATTGTCTGCGATTTCAAAGGCGCCACACGTGCTTTTGCTGCTACAAGAGACGTAATATACTCTTCATTCTGCTTGACTCGTATGTACACCACCGAGGCGTATGCACTCTCACTCGCATCGTTGAAATTGAAAATTTCTACCTGTTGTCCTGAAATCACCAAATGTCTTGGAATTTTTAATTGTTTTATGATGTGAAACTCGTTCAGCCACATTTTCCATTTGTCCATCATCGAACTCGATATGTTATCGTCCCAACCAATTCCTGCCCGCCAGATGTCTTGCAGCAATAATTTGGGTTTTATGGTGAAAGGTGTTAACAGGCCAAGAGGGTCGAAAATGGTCATGACTATTTTTAGAACTTGCCTCTTTGTTGGAAAGATTTCTCCAGAAGTCAAACTATTTTCAATTTTTTGAAAACCCAAGTTGAAGGCAAATGTATCTTCTGAGGCGTTCCACAGCATTCCAAGAACACGTTGTTGCTGAGAGTATTTATCGATTTCCGATGTTGTATGTTTCGCCAAGTAATTGGCGGGTAATGAATTACGTACCTCTTCCGAATTCGTTACGAAATTTCTTATCTCAAACCCTCCTTTCGAATGTACATATATAACGTCATTTATTATTTTTATGGTATCGGCTGTGCTCTCCATTCCGTGAAGGTAATCATCGACGTAGTGATTTTTTAGGATTGCTTCACAGGCCGCTTCGTGCGTCTTTCTGTGTTTCTCAGCGTTGTAATTTTTTACAAATTGTGCCAGAAAAGGAGATGAAGCGGTTCCGAATAACATTGCTTTCATTCGAAATACTTGGTTGTTCCATAGAAAACATTGAGAATAGCTATCTTCATCTTTTATTTCTACACGGTTGAACATTTCACGGATGTCAGCGGTAAATACAATTTTGTGTTGGCGGAATTGGCATTATATTCTAAATAGAGGAATCAATAGATCGGGACCAGTTAAAATGTAGTCGTTTAACGACTTTCCATCTACTTTTGCAGCTGCGTCGAATACAATTCTAACTTTCCCAGGTTTATTTGGGTTGGTTACTGCAAAATGTGGTAGATACCAAACACGTTTCGCTGAACTTAGTTCTTTTGGCGTTACAGGCACTGCATAGCCACTAGCAATTAGCTTCTGAATTTCCTAAGAATATGCATCCGATTTGGCTTTGTTGGAACGTAGTCGATTTTTGAGACAATGTAGTCTTCGTTCTGCCATTGGCCTTGAGTTTGGAAATTCAAATTTATCGTTTTTCCATGGGATGGCGACTTCGTACCGTCTGTTATTCAGCTTGATAGAATCTTTAGCAATCTGAATAGCTCGATTTTCGTCAGCAGTAATTTGATTGCTTGGTTTAGAAATTGTAGTACCAAAGTTTTCCAACGTAAAATAGCGTTTGACGGTTTGGTGTAGCGTTTCATCGGCATCACAACAAAAAAACGTTATTTCTTCGACGGAGCAAGAAACTTCTTGCGATATTGCACCATGAATTGTCCACCCGAGTGCTGTCTTTGATAACACAGGCCCTTTTCCCTGAGGTTGAATAATTTGCCTTGACACAATGAGATTCGCATAGTTTTGTCCTATTAAAAGAACTGGCTGCTCGTTGTTTCCAATATCTTCACCAACATGTTGGATGTATGGATACTCTTGAGCTAATTTTTCAACATTGAATTGTTGATTTGGTAAATTTAAATTATTTACTGTTCGCACGTCTTTTAAACACTTGAATTTACTGCTGTCGTCTTTAGCTGCAATTTCCGCTTGAATGGTGTACGAGTCATTCTCGAATTGATACTTGCCACCAGTCCATCGGCAGCAAAAGGGTTTATGTTCACCTTTCATTCCCAAAAGCTTTGCTACAGATGATTCAATCAACGTTGCTGTGCTGCCTTCATCAAGAATAGCTTTAACAATCAACGTGCCCAGTGGACCTCTTAGTTTTACAGCTACGATTTTTCATAAAACTTTTACTATCTGGAGTAGTGTAAGAGAGTACTTGGCTAGTAGATGGTACGACGGAATTTTTATGTAGCAACGGATGATGGAACTTAGCGCACCCGTCTACTGGACACAGCTTTCGATTGTTACAATTCCCTCGATTATGGAATTGAAGACAACAGTAACATGCTTTGACTTTTTCTGCAGCTCTCCAACGTCTTTTTACATCAAAGCTTTTAAATATGGAGCAACGTTCTAAAGAATGTTGATTAGCAATGTTACATACCTTACATTGTGGTGATTTACTACTATCTGCCATTTGAATTCGATTACGTGATTCGGTGCTGGGACTTTCAGTAGGAAACGTTCTCGACACTACTTCAGCTATTTCTCGTGACCATTGTGCGAAATGTTTCAGAGTTTCTTCTGCCCGACTAATTCTGTTGCCAATCAAGAATGCACCCCATTGAGTCAGAAGATGTTCTGGTAGCTTACCAAGAAATAGAGCTAATATCTGGCGCTCGTCGACAAATTTTCGTAATTCTTCATCGGCTACGGCCGATATATTTCGCACCAAACAACTGAAGTCCATGAACGAAGCACTATTTGTTACTCTTGCCGTATTTGAAATCGTCCGTCTTATTTCATCCGCGATCAATTCAGGGCGACCATATTTAGTTTTAAGAATCTCCAGAACTTCATCTGGGCTTTTAGCTGCACACAATAACAGTTCCACACACTGTCTGGCTTCCCCAGCTAGTGAATTGTCCAATCTGAGAATATTCTCTTTATTAGAAAAACCACAAAGCTCACTCGATACCTCATACTGATTGAGGAAAATTGGCCACAATAAACTTGAAGATCCATCGAACTTCATTAAATTGTTCCCTACAGTTTGCCTTGACAACATACTATTAATGGACTTCGTGATTTGACGAATGTTTTTGTCGTCCGTTTCCTCGTGTACACTATGGTTTTCCACCCACTGAGCAGTTACATTTTCACTGATATTGTCTTCGGACGCATCACTTACTACACTTTCGTTTTCTGCAATGTCTGAAATTGTCTTCAATGCTTCTTTGTTTTTTATTCGCGCACTCAATAAACGTTGAATTGTTTTTGAAGTAAGAATTTTTGCTTCCTTTTCAGCAATAATGTCCTTGTTCATTTCTTCATCTTTCTTCAATTCACTTACTTCACTTTCTAACTCTACTATTTGCATTTCTTTCTCGAGTTCTTTATCTTTCAACTTAAGTATTTCTACGTTCACTGTATTGTTGGATTTTTGTTTGTGGGAAGATGAACGAATGCTGGACCGAGATCGTATTGAAAACGCACGACTTTTCACGGCAGTTTCATCTTTCACCGCACTCTTGGCTGCTTGCAATATTGTTTTTGCCAAATGAGACGCATCGGCATTATCGACAGCCTCACATTTAAAAAAGGACGCCATTGCCTTCAAGTCTACGAGACTGAAAGACTCACTCACGGTTTTCACATGTTTCACAAATTCACTGTCTGAAAATGAAAAACCACCAAATTGTCTTAGATTTTTCTTCACTAAATTTGCACTCGTGAATTTCCCGTAAAGAGCGAAGTGAACTTTGGCTAAAAGGTCTGATGTTGCGCAGTCAAGTCTTTGCTCAAAATCTGCCAAGCTTCCGAGAACTCGCGGCTCGAGGTTTTTCTCGGGTTTCCCGACACTGTGAGCTAATTTTTGCGACATTTTGTTTATTTTCCAAATCACTTATTCTTTTGAGAACCGTAAATTATCCACGAACTTGAAGATCCGGTTCGAAGGACCAAATAATGTCTCGACAGTAATTGCAAACGCGTCTTTCCTTTTCGAGGCTCAATACAAGAGTGTCCTTTATTCTTACAAATACATATATCTTATTCTACTATTCATACATAAAAACTTATCCTACAGATGCATATCATTGTTGTGTATGCATACGCTCAGTTTCGAAGGCAGTGAGCTCACCAAATTGTATTACAGCGACACCGCCGATACCAAGACACCATGCCAAGCAACTGCCTAACTTGTTTAACCGTCTTAGGTCGCGGAAACTCGTTGATGGCCTCCACTTTCTCTGGGTCTACCTGCAGCCCCTCCTCGTTCACCACATATCCCAGATACTTAAGCTGCGGCCTGCAGAATTGGCATTTCTCTTTAGAAACGCGTAGTCCCTCTTCCCTCAATCATGAGAATACCTCTCGCAGTATCTCCACATGGCGCTCGAAAGTATCCGTAACAACAATTATGTCATCAAGGTACGTAAAAACGTACGGCTCGAGTGCGGGACCTAGAACAGTATCGATTAGGCGCTGCCAAGTTGCACCCGAATTTTGGAGCCCGAATGGCATCCGCAAGAAGTGGAAGAGGCCCCTCCCTGGTACCATAAAGGCAGTATATGGCTGAGAATTTTTCGCCATTGGTACTTGCCAGTACGCTGACTTCACATCCAGCGTAGACAAATACCTCGCATTCCGTAGCTTGTCTAGAGTTCCTGCGATATATGGCAAGGGGTACGCGTCCTTTTCCGATACTGAATTCAATTTCCTGAAATCCACGCAGAACCTATATTGTCCATCCTTCTTCCGGACTAGTAAAGTTGGTGACGACCAGGGACTCGCCGATGGCTCCACTACCCCCATCTCCAGCATCTCATCCAGCTCCGAGTTTATTTGACGCTGCATTGCAGGAGAGACCGGATAATACCGCTGTTTAATTGGGGCCGCCGTCGTCTTTATCACGTGCTCCACTGACTTAGCACAGCCCAAACCATCGCCCATCAATCGGAACTGTTCCTCCAACAGCCCCGCCAGAGTCTCTGCCTCCCCCTCCGATAAATGAGATTGACTTCGTAGCGTCTTCCTCGTTCCAACCTCTGCCGCAGCTACCGACGTCCACTGTCGTCCCCTCATGTCCAGAACGACACCAAACCGCTCCCAAAAGTCAACTCCTAAAATGACTTGCTGAGGAATGTTTCGGATTACTAATACCTCCAGCAAATAACGTCGTCCATTCAAGGCGAAATCCAACTTCGCCGCTCCCTCTACCGAACACATTTCGCCGTTGGCGAGTCGTACTTCGCAAATTCCATCGCGAATCAGCGTTAACTCTTTCCCTTCTAACAATGACCATCCCTTTTCCCCTATGATTGTGCGACTCGCCCCCGAATCTAACAACCCTTCCATGATTACGCCCTCTATTTCCACCTGTAAGTGCGGGCGACTATCATGGTCATTTTCTGCTAGCGCGTAGTCTACCTTTGGGGAATGTCCTGACCGCCGCGGCCTCTTCTTGGTGCTCCCTTGGCCGCCTAGTGAGCACGCTGATCGTTTCCCGACCCTTGAATCCTACCCCGATTTCGGCCCTCCTGGCTGCTACCTCTCGCCTGACAATTTGGACACGCAGATCGCATCACCCCTTGGCGACCACACCCGAAACAACGCCGAGGCTCCCTGCACTCTCTGGACATGTGACCCTCACGCTTGCAGTTCCAACACTGTATCTGTCGCGGTCCCGCCAACGCTGACACTTGATCCGCGATTCCCGGGCCCACATACGCTAGATCGGGCTCTAAACAACGCCTAGAGCGCGTGTTTGGTGGTACAAAAGCCGCTACTGATGCCCTTGTCGCATCTAAGGTACGACCCATCTTCACTAACTGCACGATCGAATCCACCGGAGTCAAACAGAGCTGCTGCTGGTAAAACGGCGCAATATTGCGACGCAGAATGCGTAACTTTTCCTGCTCCCTGCAGATAGTCTTTAGGCGACTAAACAAGCGCTCCATGGTCGCCACGTACACCCCCATGGATTCCTTCTCTCCCTGCGTTCGTCTCCTGATCTCATCCCACAAGCGGTCCTCATAATCGGCCGGTAGGAACTCAGCCCTCAACTCCACCACCAGTTCATCCCAGCACTTCACCAAACTGCGATTCGCACGGAACCATATGAGGGCCTTGGTCTCGAACAGGTCTACTGCCGACATAAACAAGTGTTTCTTTGACAGGCCTCGAGCCTGACGCAGTTCTTCAACGCGCTCCAAAAAGGCATTGACAGAACCGCTCGCATCTCCACTAAACCTCAGCCCCCATTTAGCCACCTCCGCCGGATTTACCACCTTGGTTTGTTGCACTGATGCTGCCTCCTGAACCATATCGCTTGACTCTACCTCGTCATCGCTGGGGTCTTCCACTTTCTCTGCCAATGCCCCCATCGTCAGAATGAACCTATTCCGGAGCTTTTTCGCACCTTCCTTTTGCTCCAGTGTTACTGCCCGTATGTTCCCCAGTCTACGGAATCCAAACTCTATACATTTCGCTTTCAGGTATTCCAGGGATTCTTTGCCGCTCGTCACCCTCTCCACCAGTTCCTCGGCCTCTATCACTTTAGCTAGCAGTTCCCGGAAATCCGTCTCAAAATCAAAAGGGTATTCGACTTCGACGTATGAAGTGTCCATTGCAGCCTCAGCCTTCAGAGTCGCTCTCAGGGATTTTCGCATATTGTCGACGGTGTCGGCGTCAAATCCACGGATGGCCAGCTCGTACGTGAGCTCGTCCCTGGTTAGTCGATCCACCAAGATCTTCATGACTCGTACACGGAAATCGTTTGCGCAAATATCCTGAAACTTTACCCCAATCACCCCCCAACAATAACACTCCCGAAAAATTCTCTAAATGTATTCCTTCTGCGGCACTCAAGTTACTTTCCTATGAAAATGTACACTTGCAACCCGCTAATGACAAAAAAAAATATGGAGTCCACTAATAGGCTCTGAAAAAGAATGGCCTCTTACTTACTAACCTATCATATCACGCACTCACCATTCAACCGCAATTCAAATAGATATAACTTCGCTATCTGCACTCACACCCGTTTTCTATTCTTAACCACACACCAAATTCAGAATTCCAATAGATGTCGAATCAATATATATATATATATATATATATATATATATATATATATATATATATATATATATATATATATATATATATATATATATATATATATATATAATATATATATATATATAATATATATATATATATATATATATATATATATATATATATATATATATATATATATATATATATATATATATATATATATAATATATATATATATACAGTTGTGTTCATGAAAATAGCAGTGCAGAGTCTGTTTTCAGAAACATGACCATATCCCTCAGCACTTGCTCTATGGGTAATGCAAAACTGGTTTCGATCGATCACTGTAAATATCTTAGCATAACGGGATCTTTCAAATGTGCGACACTTGCGATGTTTTTTTTTCATAGTGTCATTCGTGCTAGTACTCGAAAATATAGCTGTTCACAAAAATAGCAGTCGGAGAATAACTTGACGCAAAATAATAATTTTTTTAACATTGTTTCTGCTTTTTATTGTTGACATAAAGAACGGTAAGTAAACGTTGTTTGTGATCTAAATCGTTGAAAAAATTGTAATCGAAATTGTAGTGATGGGTCGTTCTAAACACTGCACCGAAGAGCAGCGAAATTTAATTATTAAGCTACGGCAGGAAGGAAAAACATATCTGGAAATACAAAAAATAATTGGTTGTTCTGCTAAAATGGTAAGCAATGCCTTGAAATGGAAGAGAAAAGTGGAAACGCGTGGACCAAAGCGAGTAACAGACAAAAGGACGGACCGAAAAATAGTTAGCCTAGTGAAGACGAACCCAATGATTAGCTCCAGAAAAATAAAAGAGGATCTTCAGCTTGACATAAGCTCGGTGACAATTAGAAGGCGTTTGCTAGAAGTTAAATTGCCAGCCAGAAGCCCCCGCAAGGTACCGTTGTTGACAAAGAGACATGTAACTAGAAGGCTAGAATTTGCAAAAAAGCATGTGGATTGGCCTCAGGAAAAATGGAGAAATATCTTATGGAGTGATGAGAGTAAAATTGTTCTGTATGGCTCCGCAGGTCGTCGGCAGTATGTAAGACGGCCACCAAACTCAGCAACTAAACCACAGTTTACTATTAAGACAGTAAAACATGGTGGAGGAAAACTGATGGTTTGGGCTTGTTTTTCTTATCATGGTGTAGGACCAATTTATCGAGTAGAAGGCAATTTAAATCAATACCAGTACGTGAAAATACTGGAAAAGGTCATGCTGCCGTTTGCCGAAGAAGAAATGCCTCTAAAATGGATCTACCAGCAAGATAATGACCCCAAACATGCGAGCAAACTAGCCAAATTATGGTTTGAAGAACAGAAAGTGAGGGTAATGTGTTGGCCAGCACAATCTCCGGATTTAAATCCGATTGAAAACCTGTGGGCTGATGTAAAAAACGCTGTACATGAAAAAAGTCCCAAGAATACGACGGAATTATGGATCGTTGTGCGACAAGCGTGGAATTCCATCCCTCTGGAACGTTGTCAAAAATTGGTCGACTCTATGCCACACAGGTGTGCGGCTGTTTTGCGAAATAATGGTTATTCG